>CM044440.1:123594341-123623387 GCA_024363595.1 Xenopus borealis | reverse complement strand
TGGCTTGGCAACTTTGTGATCATAAACTTGTAGCTAAATGCTCGTGAGAGAAAACATTTTTAATAATTTGAAGCCCGTTTACTTTGTACAGTGGCAATTTTATGATCATAAACTTGTAACTAAAACCCCCTTTTTTAAAAAAAAACTTTACTTAAACTTTATAAAAGGCCAATTAGCAATCATACCACTAGAGAGGACAAAACAAAGGGTAAGTTCATGTGTAATTAAGGATATATTGGGTATCATAGGGAAAAACAGGGCCTGACTGGGTAGCAGCATTGTGGTATCATAAAATGTTAAAAACTCACATTTAGATATGTGTCAGTAGATGAATATGTAAGAGGAGGAGACCAGTGTGGAGTCATGATTACTGATGAGCAAAGCCTCATATTTTGTAATTATTTATTTTTTTAAAGGCAAACCGAGTGCTGGCAAATTTTCTCTTTCTTTTTGTGTACAACCGATTCACCTCATTCCTCTCTGACAATATCCTGCTGGACCCCTTAAAATCTGGTTTTAAATCACAACACTCCACTGAAACTACTCTGGCCCGTCTCTGACCTAATACTCTGACCTAATACTGCTTGATCTCTCAGCTGCATTTGACACTGTAGATCACCCTCTACTCCACCAGTCCCTCCATTCGCTTGGCCTTCGTGACACAGCCCTGTCCTGGTTTTCTTCTTACCTCACCAATCATTCCTTCAGTGTCTCCTACAATGCAGTAGCACCTTCCCCCCTACCTCTCTCTTTCTGGGTTCCTCAAGGCTCTGTCCTGGGACCCTTATTATTTTCCCTATATACTTCCTCCCTTGGCATTAATTAATCAGCTCGTATGGTTTCCACTGCCACCTCTACACTGACGATACTCAGATCTATCTCTCCTCTCCAGAACTCATAACTCGTGTCTCCTCATGCCTGTCTGCTATCTCTACTTGGATGTCACAACGCTACCTTAAATTAAACCTCTCCAAAACGGAAATGGTTCTTTTTCCTCCAACTAACACCAGTAACATCCCAGAAGTATCCATAGTAGTTAACAATTCCACTATCACCCCATCTCCCCAGGCCCGGTGCCTTGGGGTTATCCTAGATTCTGCCCTGACATTCACTCCTCACATCCAGTCACTTGTTAAGTCATGTCACTTCCACCTAAGGAACATATCCAAAATACGATCTTTTATCACCCAAGATGCTGCCAGAATTCTTATTCACTCTCTTGTCATATCGTGTCTAGACTATTGTAACTCTCTTTTAATTGGCCTTCCTCTCCAGAAACTGTCACCTCTCCAGTCCATAATGAACACTGCTGCTAGGCTTATACACCTCAGCAACCGCTCCTCCTCTTCCACACCATTCTGCCAATCCCTGTACTGGCTTCCACTGCCCTTCAGAATTAAATTCAAATTAATGACCCTGACATTCAAAGCACTTCATAACTCTGCCCGTCCCTACATCTCTAAACTTATCTCTATATACTCACCCAACTGCTTACTTTGCTCCTCTACTGACCTGCTACTCAACTCTTCTCTCATTACTCCTCCGGCGCAAGACCCCCTACCCCCTCCCCTCTGTAGGTCCTCTCCTCCCCGGCCTACCTCCCCCCCCCAGGCAAATGCCCCTAAGTTGTTACTTACCTCTCTGCGCATGTCCTGTCAATGGAGTTTGAAGGGACCATCTTCTCCCCAGCCGTCTTCTTCCTGGATCCATTTACCGGTTCAGCTCTACTGGGCATGCGCCGAAAGTCACAAATGTTTTCCAAGCTGAACTCCTAAATGCTCCTACTGTGCATGCACAGCCAAATGCCAATGGATCCAGGAAGAAGACAACTGGGGAAAAGATGGCGCCTGCAAATTCCATGGACAGGACCTGCGCCGTGGGGTAAGTAGCAACTTAGGGGCATTGTGTGATATTCTGTGACAGTTTCCAGTTGGTTTTAATTTTTAATATGGTTGCTAGGGTCCACATTACACTATTTATAGCTCTGCTATAATATACAAATATTGGGTCCCCAGAAAGATAGGTTTGGTCTCCCATAGCTAAAGAGAAAAATCAACTCCTTTATTTTATAATTAATATATTCCATGACTTAAAAAAATCTAAAATATCCAAAACCTTTGCAGGAAGGAACAAGGTGAAAAAACTTACACTGAAAATTGAATGTAATTATAGAAAAAAAAAACGCCATAATATATTAACCACGGCTAATTATCCTCCTTGTGCTTCCTTCTCCCTCATTTAATTTTTTGTTCTAATTGCCTTGTAATTGTGTTCTACTTTTTAAAAGTGATATGATGAACCATAGTTTAATCGGAGAGCCGTAGGGAAGTCCCTGGATCCCAGAATAAATTTGACTGAATTTAGAAATGCAGGATTTGACCTATTATAGACCCACTCATTTTTTTTTCATTTTCACCCTAAGAATCATACAAAACTGACTTTTGTACAATAGTATTAGCAAACATGCTAGGATGATTACAGGTCCGTTGCAGGGAAGTGTGCACAGTGCATATTATCCAAAACACAATGTTTCCAGGGTTGCATGCAAAAAAAATCCAGCAGCACACTGTTGCAATTTGCCAAAGTGCAGAAAAGTGATTTATTCAGCCCATAAACATCCAAAGCGGCAACGTTTCGGGCCTACCAAGCCCTTTTTCAAGCCATTTTTAAAGTGGAGCCAGGGTGTGGTGACCCTAGAAGCTCCACCCCTTCCCTCTTAGCAGGTGTTATAATCAATACTAGTGATCACAAATAACATTGTATCAAGTTACATCAAAATTATATCAAAAAATTTTTTTTTGTAACAAGAAACATTTTTTGTTTTGTAGTAAAAAGCTTTGAGTCCATCTGAGTCCAAGTGCAAAGTCCATTTGTCACAGTGACAGAATATAATCTTAGTATCATAGTGATGTATAAATATTAGTAGTGATATATAAATATTTAAATATTAAAATATTTGTGAAAATATGACAAAAATTTTTTTTTTTAATTTTATCAATAAAAATTTTTTTTTTAATTTTTTCTTTTAAAACATTCTTTACTTTGAAAATGATCCAGCATACCTGAGCCGTCAGTGAGACCCACTCACCATACCACACTCAGCAATCATCTGAAGCCTTATATGATATGCTAGATGTGTCGTCTGCACTCAGGGAATTCTTATGCTGATCATTAATAACCTTAGATGAGAAAAGAGAAAAAAAGATTAAAAACAATTGTTCGACCACAACAAATAAATCCTGTATGAGTAACAGCAATGTATCAATTGATAGGACTACCCTTTACCTAGAGAATAAAGCTCGCTGAAAAAGGGCTTGGTAGGCCCGAAACGTTGCCGCTTTGTATGTTTATGGGCTGAATAAATCACTTTTCTGCACTTTGGCAAATTGCAACAGTGTGCTGCTGGATTTTTTTGCATGTATCCTTATGGCCCGGTGACAGGCACGGGTCCTTCAGTACAGCACCTGACACTACAACGGTGGATTTTTTGTGAGATGAGCACTCCATTATAAGTGACTGTAAATGTTTCCAGGGTTGGACTGGGCCAGTGGGGCACAGGGAAAAAACCTGGTTGGCCCCGGCTCTAGTGGGCCCCGCTGGCCCAGATCTGCAACCTGGATTTCTTCCCAGGACTTCTGTCTGAGGGCCACACGACCGGACCTTCAGGGTCCGACAGAGGGCCAGGGGCCCACCGGGGCTTATACCTCAGGCACTGTTTTGTCACGGCAGAAAACACACGTGCGGCAGCGTGATTGCCGGATGGGAGGCCCTGAGGCAGTAGCCCTCAGGGTCCAGTTGTGTGGTCTGAGGGCCCTGAGGTAGAAGCCCCAGTGGGCCCCGGGCCCCCCTGTCGGACCCTGAATGTCCCCCCCCCAAATGTAATTGCACCCTGCCACAACAGTATAAAAATGAAAGGAATTGTGACTCATTATAATTATAAATTGTATAGAAGTTGTGACAAGCTTGTTCAGGGAATTGCATTACTTCCAGCTGCCAATGTTAAACGGCATCAGAGTGTGACTCTCTTGGTGTCTATTTCCACAACCTGTTGCTCGAATACTACCCCTGCGCCACATGGGCACTATCTACCTCACTTTCTTACAAAGTAGAGATGAGTGGATCTGTCCTGTTTCACTTTGCCATAAAAGTCACAAAACTCTAAAAAAAATTTGTGAAACGGTGAAAAACTTGCAAAACGCATTGAAGTCAATGGGCATCAAAATAATTTTGACGTGCGACAATTTTTACATGAGCGACAAATTTTACAAGTGCAACTCTTTGTCCAAATGCATTAAAATCAATAGCTGTCAAGCAATTTTTTATGCGAGACAATTTTTCCTGCTTATTTTTGCAAAAAAATTTGCAAGGGGCGGAGTATGGAAATTCGCTGTGAATCCATACCTGCCGAATAAATTCACCCATTAATACTAAAAAGTGCTCATACAAAGAACTACCCTGTCCTGACTTCACCTCATTCACGGGGTCCATGTATCCCCGACTTTACCAGAGCTTTCCCATTACTGGGGCCTAAGCTCCAGGCACCCATTACCAACCACTCCCTCCTGGACTGGCAGGGGAAAGAGGAAGTCCCATCCTCTGCCCAAAACTATACTGAGGTGTATAGATATATAGAGAGTTAGAAGAATAAACTAGAGATGCAAATCCAGAGGAGGCTCCCCACGAGCGTCTCCAAAATAGCGTGAAGAATAGCGCATGTGTGTGGGGGGGCCATGAGGTTCTGAACCAGGTGGGCCCCAAATGCGCCAGTCCAACCGTGGGCCAATGATACACTGTATACAATATGCTAATAAGCAAAAGCAGATACATGTGCTTTTGCCCAGCAACCAGAGAACAAGGAGTGTAGGCATTTAAAGCCATAGGAGAAAGTTAACCCTATGGGTCCTTACTTATATTTGTCCAGTACAACATTTTAGCATAAATAAAAGCACAATATAAGTGTGGTGTAAATAAACTGCGTGTGACACAGCAGCACATTCAAGAGAAGTGCAGAGGGTTGTTCCATTAAATAAAACCCTCTAAATAATTGCCAAAAGCATTATAATGTGATGCTGGGGATTATATGAACAGAGGAAATAATGTCTGAGGTGTCATACAAAGCCTTCCAAGAGCAATATTTCCCTGTCTGTAGCATTCAAATGCTGAGTATAGTGTTTCACTGTAAAGCTGTAATAAATCACTGAATTAAGGTGAGTGGCATTTTTCTAATTGTATTTATTTTAATTTCACAAGTTTTAGTTGCACTTAAATGCACGTCTCGCACCTCCATTATATTGAGGGTGAATGAAAAGGAAAATGCAAGCAGTTTTAGGAGAGGGCCCCCAGCCCCCTCCCCGGGATTAATATTGAAGAGTACAAAAGATATATTATTATGATATTATTTGGGTTTTTCCCTGATTACAGTTGTTGAACATCAGCCAAAGCTTGTTGGTGGTAAGGAGGGTATGAGACTGAAGTTAAGCAACATGGGAGATGGCAGGTTGGACATTCCTGAATTACATAAAGTGCCCGGGATTCACTGAAAATATGGCCCTAAGTGGGAAATAAATGGTCACCTGTGATGAGTGAATTTTTTCACCAGCCATAAATTTGTGGTGAAATTCCGAATTTCACCATGTGCAAATTTTTCCCCGAAAATGCTGCAAAAATTTGGCAAGAAAAACAAATGCTCATTGACTTTAATGCATTATGACTAAAAAAGTCGCCATAAGAAAAAAGTCCCATTGACTTAATGCATTTGAAGTGAGATAAATTGTCGCATATAAAAAAAAATTGACACCCATTGACGTCAATGCGTTTCAAAAAAATTTTGGCAAAGTGAAACGGGACAAATTCACTCATCAGTATCGGTCCCATAAAAGCAGGAAGACAGTGTGCAAAGTGCAAAAAATTAGCACAATTTGTTGCAATGTCTTTCTGCTGTAAAACAATTGCAATTGTTGTCATGTATATATGTAAACTTCGGGGGCCCTAGTCAAATCTTGGCTTGCACTTTCAGACAGTTTGCAGATCACCTGCTCATGGGGCCCTCTGTTGAGTCTGCCTGATCAGCCAGCTATTTATTGGATAGGTTTAAAAATCTTATTTGGACAAGGAGAACATCAACGGGCCAATGTGGCATGCATTCTTGTCTTGTAATCCAATCATTTATCCCTAGGGTCCCCTACCATTTTTACCCATGAGTCACACTAAAAACAAATAGCCCCTAGACTTCAGGTGGGTCTTCTTGTCAATAAACATGGCCTTTATGCTTCTAAAGCTTGCGTCCTTTTCAGAAAACCAAAACGAAGCACCTGCTTTGAGGCCACTGGGAGCAAAATCCAAGGGAATGAAGCACAACATGTTGCTCACGAGCCACTGGTTGGGATGGTGGCAAGATCAGCAATCTGGCCACAATCTCTTTAATGTTTTTTTTTTTCTAACTTTTGAAACTTTGGGAATCTGTGAGAGCACTATTTCCCTTTCCTCCATAGTTTTATATTATGTAGGTTTCTGGTCCACTTTGCCAGGCTGAGCCAATAATCAGCTACTATGCTCCATTTATCCCTTGCCCATCTATGCTTGAATCCTTCCACCCAACAACTTAATAGTCCTATGTGGCCTCAATAAGCATTGTCGAATACATTTTACAGCATAAATACTAAGCTAATTGTGTGAATAAACTAGTAAAACATTCAGCATATACATTTCTGTACAAATAAGAAAGAGTGGTTAACACAAGGTTTGTTTCGCTAACGCTGAACCACTTTTTCCTTTTTTTTCCCCATACCGTTGAGAAACAGTGAAGGAAAATAAATGCAAGAGCAGTAATTCTATGCAACTTAATGAGTTTACTCAATGCTGAGAATGTTATGGACTTCTGCACAATAAACCATTGAATTAAAAGAAAAACAAATTGATGTGGTGCTTGACTTGTTCTCACATCCTTGCACCCAGTTTATGTTTCCGCACTTTGCTCACCCTGTTTTCCTCACCTTAGCTAAACAATGGCAGAGTCACGGCAAAGGATCACTGCTTGGCCTTAGTTAGCCACGCTCTGTTTTATGACTTGACAAACAATATGGTGTTACTCAAACAATCTGAACGCTAATCAGCATTTCCTCTTTATTCTGGATCTTTATTTGGCTTTTCAGGTCAAAATGGACAATTACAGGTTGACATGTAGGGATATAAGGCCACAGGTGAAATGAGTGATCCTTCAGAGATTCTATTGAGTATAGTGATATGGGTTTGACAGGTAAATGTCTCCTATAAGCCCATTGATCCAGGCTTGGCATTTGGCACGTACATGACAGAATGAGCACAATGATGAATAAAAAAAGGTCCAGATGATAACCATGTAAGGCTTTTGAGGGGCTATTTTATACAAGCAGTTTGACACTTGTTTGGCTATCTTCAGAGTTATAATTTTCTGATATTTTTGTACAAGTATGGGACTTCTTATCCAGAACGTTTGGGACCTCTATACCTCAATAACTTGCGACTACTAAAAATCCTTTAAACATTAACTAAGCCCATAACCATTGTTTACCTCCGATAAGGATTGATTATACATTTGTTTGGATCAAGTACAAGCTGTTTTAGTAATGCAGAGAAAAAAAGAAATAATAAAAAAAAAAAAATCTAAATTATTTGATTGAAATTAAGTCTAATGGAGGTTTCTGCACAATGTATCCCATACCTGTATATACATTAGATTATGTGGTTAAGTGGAACGTCTATGTGGCCTTCAAGATCCTAGCATCTGGAACTGGAGGTTGTAGTGCAAGAACAACAACAACAGCTTGAAAATAATCAAATTACTGAATTAATAATAATAATAATAATAATAAAAGAAAAAAAAATAAACCCAGTGATCTCACTCCAGCCCTGCCCATTAGTGAGATTCTGGGCAACAATATTCCTCACTGTTCTTCAAGTATTTGTTTAACAGTTTGGCTCTTCTACATATAACTGCATTTATCTCCTTTATCAATTTATATCCCTATTGATAATCCATCAAAATATGATGGAAAAAAATAGTTAAACAGAAAAAAAACAAGTTGCCAATGTCCTTGTTTTATATCCCCCCTAGATCTATACCCCTTTGTCTTTTGAACTGTTTTTTTTTTTTTTTTCATTTTGTTTAATAAGACTTGTCTCTATATGAGATGTGGCAAAAGCCTTTATTCTATACAGGTATGGGACCTGTTATCAAGAGTGCTTGGGACCTACGGTTTTCTGGATATGGGATCTTTCTGTAATCTGAATCTCCCTACCTTAAGTTATATCTTTCAAGTACAAGGTGCGACCTTCTTATTACAGGGAAAAGGGAAATCATTTTTCAAAATTTCAGTTATTTAATTAAAAATGCAGTCTATGGAACATGACCTTCCTGTAATTCAGATCAGAATAACAAGTTTCTAGTTAAAGGGGTGGTTCACCTTCAAGTTAACTTTTAATATATTGTAGAAGGGCCAATTCTAAGAAACTTTTCAATTGGTCTTCATTATTTATTTTTCATAGTTTTTTAATTGATTTGCAATTTTCTTCTGTTTCTTTGCAGCTTTCAAATGGGGGTCACTGACCCCATCTAAAAACAAATGCTCTGTAAGGCTACAAATATATTGTTATTGTTACTTTCTATTACTTATCATTCTATTTAGTCCATTTCATATTCCAGTCTCTTATTCACATCAATGCAGGGTTGCTAGGGTCATTTGTATCATAGAAACCAAATTGCTGACACTGCAAACTAGAGAGCTGCTGAATAAAAAGCTAAATAACTATAAAACCACAAACAATAAAAAATGAAAACCAATTGCAAATTGTCTCAGAATATCACTCTCTACATCATACTAAAATTTAACTCAAAGGCGAACAACCCCTTTAACAGATCCCATACCTGTACAAAGAGAAAACGTGAAGAAACACCAAAAATCTCATACTGAATATGCTTTTGTTAAAGTCATTAAAATGTTTTACATTTCAGTAACATTTTAGTTTTTTTGTATGACATTTCCATTCTACAGAAATGCTTTATAAATGGAGCATTCTCACTGCAAAGAAAATCTACTGGTGTGCAGGTTGGAAGTGCTAATAAAATTACTTTGTTCATCTTTTCAGCTCATTGCCTGGAATTGACCCCCCCTTCTTTCCTTAGAATATTTTCTGCTGTGTCTTTGATTTTACCTTCAAGTTAATTCCATTTCCCCATGTTCACATATGTATTATTGTTTTCCTGTTTGTTCTTTCTTACAATCTCTTATTACCCTCTTGTGTTTTTTTGTTTTCATTTTCAATGATGGTATTAGTGTTTCTCATTAATATCCTCAAGAAAACAGAAGCCAGGCCCCCCTCCTTGTGTCTCAATCAATATTTCTTGATTGTGTCCTTTCCTAGAAACATCCTGTAAATCAGTGATTTTCAACCTTGTGCCTCCAGCTGTTAAGGAACTACAAGTCCCACAATGCAATGAAGGAGTCTGACAGCCACAGTCAGGCAAATGCATTGTGGGACTTGTAGTTTCTCAACAGCTGGAGGCACAAGGTTGAAAATCACTGCTGTAAATAATATCACCACATAACAAAAAAATCTATATTCAGTTTGCAGTTTCTCCTTTGCATATGGACAGACTGTCTTAATGGGATATTATTAAGCCAATATAGTTTGGGATGGTTTAAGGCTACATTATTTCATATGTATGAAGCTGAGCATTTTCAATTCGGAATAATGCAATGGTATTCTGTTCTTGTTTATTTTACTGTGTTTATATCATTATTATTAGGAGAGAATCTATTAAAAGTCTTTAACAGAAAATATTCCTTTGTTCAAACAATTTAAGTTTTGTGCGAATTTCATAACGTTTTGCGAACTTGGAAACTATTTAGCAACCTCATCTGCCAGCTAAAGAAAATCAGCAAATTTATAGTTTCCACCTGTTCGTGACCCTGTTTTTTATTCTGTGATTTAAGACTGATAATTTTCAAGAAAATGTAAGCAAAAAGGCTTAGGGCCCTTACACACAGGCGTTTTGACCTGCGCACCCCTGCGTTGTGTTTGGCTGCGTTCAGCCGCAGGGGAGCGCAGGTCTAGACAAACCTCATTTTTTTCAATGAGGTTGTACCCACAAGACGCATGTAAGCGCTGAACGCAGATTCAGACACAGTATGTTGCGTCTGAATCTACATTCGCCACTTACACGCGTCTCGTGGGTACAACGCCATTGAAACTAATGAGGTTTGTCTAGACCTGCGCTCCCCTGCGGCTGAACACGGCCAAACGCAACGCAGGCAGAAAACGCCCGTGTGTAAGGGCCCTAAATCTTGAAATAATTTTTTTCAATTTGTGGTTTCCAAACTTGAATTTTTAGGATTTATTAATTAAATAAAATCTTGAAAATACAAAGTAAAATAAAAAGGCATGTTTCTATCAAATTCAATGGATGGAGGTTTAATTTTTTATTTTAAAAAATGAATGGAACAATGAGAGTTTTTCACAGGTTTTTCAAGGTTCAAATCAGCCTTCCCCTGTTCCAGAGAAACCTTTTTTATTTACTCATATTCCATTTGGAGCTGCAATGCAACTTGTCCTAACTATTAAGCTTGATGGGTAACACATAGGGTTGCCTATGTGTTTTTTTTAAACGCATCAGTTAATAGTGCTGCTCCAGTAGACTTCTGCACTGAATTCCATTTCTCAAAAGAGCAAACAGATTTTTTTAAATTCAGTTGTGAAATCTGACATGGGGCTAGCCATTTTGTCAATTTCCCAGCTCCCCCTGGTCATGTGACTTGTGCCAGCACTTTAGGAGGGAACTGCTTTCTGGCAGGCTGTTGTTTTTCCTTCTCAATGTAACTGAATGGAACGCAGTGGGACATGGGTTTTTACAATTGAGTGCTGTTCTTAGATCTACCAGGCAGCTGTTATCAGGTTACCTTCCCATTGTTCTGTTGTTAGGCTGCTGGGTGGGGGAAAGGGAGGAGGTGATATTACTCCAACTTGCAGTACAGCAGTAAAGAGTGATTCAAGTTTATCAGAGCACAAGTTACATGACTTGGGGCAGCTGGGAAATTGACAAAATGTCTAGCCCCATGTCAGATTTCAAAATGAAATATAAAAAAATCTGTTTGCTCTTTTGAGAAATGGATTTCAGTGCAGAATTCTTCTGAAGCAGCACTATTAACTGATGTGTTTTGAAAAAAACATTTTTTCCCATGACAGGATCCCTTTAATGAAAATGAAACTCCCATTGAGAATTTTCACTCTATAGATGGCGGTAAAATGTTGCAAATATTCTGGCGTTAATTTTGTCTTTCACACATTTCGCTGTTTAGTAAACCAGGCGTTAATGTGTACGTAGTGTTATTTTCAGCGGATGCAAATTTATATTTACCACAGGTTAATAAACTCGCGAAAACATATTCTGCGTTAAATTTGACTATATTTTGTGCGCACATTTTTACCGCACTTTAGTAAACAGACCCCTTGGTCTTTGTCATAAGATATAAAGGCAATTGTGATCTACTGAGATTAACAGGGACACAGTATTATATATATAGTATTATATATAGGCAGTTAAATAAGGCTGCTTTTTATAATCCATGAGAAATGGTTCAGTCAGAGTTATTCCACTCTCTGACAACAGCCGGGCTTGCCGTTTCCATCACACTACAACTGCCGAGGAAAAGCTTAAACATCGGAAAATGAAGGGAGTCATTCATTCCATAACTGCCTTGAAGTTGTTCTTACAATAAAGACAATCTGTCCTTTGCAAACAGAAGAGTTCAGACAGCTGTCTTTAATTCCACTTGCATTCTGCTGCTGCTAATGGATACAATTAGGGATTGGTTCATGGTTGGGATTAAAGTAAAAAAAAAAAAAAAACTCCAGTATCAAGAAAGAAAATGTATACTTACCCAGAAACCCATCAAAAATGAAATCATCAAAAATTTAATCTCATTTTACAGCATAAAAAAATTCATCCAAAATGCATATCGATTGAGGTTGGTAGCAATGACTTTCTGTAGGAAATAGTTCTCATGTTATTAGCCCTGACTATGGAAATAGGTTATTACTTTCCATTATCACCCAGTAGTTTGCCAGTTGGGTTTACAGTCAATCCAATGAAATTGCCAAATTCAATCTAATTTTACCCTTTGGAAGTAACACATAGCAACCAGTCAGCAATTTTCTCTGGTGAGTCTGAAACTGGAATTGCACAATTTTTTCGGATTTTTTTGGAGCTACATCCAATTGGGTCCCAACTAGTGAATTTGCAGCGAATTCCCGCGATTCACCGCCGGCGAATAACTTTGCGAAACGCCAGCGAAAATTTGCCTGCCGAAAATTCGCTGGCATAAAAAAAACATTACATTCATGCACAATTGGTCATACAGTCAAATAGATGTTTATTTGATACCTGCCCTATGATTATCTCAACATAGCAATGGTTGGAAGGGTCACCAATAGGATAATAGGATATCAACTCAACCACCTTGTCCCAAGTATAGACTTGAGGGTTCATATATATAGTGATGGGCAAATTTATTCGCCAGGGGCGAATTCGCAGCGAATCGATTCGCCGCTGGTGAATAAATTCGCAAAACGCCAGCGAAAATTCGCCTGGTGAAAATTCGCTTAAAAAAAACAGTCTTGCGTCAAAAATGACGGGACTCGCTTCAAAAAGGACGCGACGCATCGAAGTTCACACGACGCGCGTCAAAACGTGCCGCAACTCGTTTCGCGATGCGGTGAAAACGACGTGACTCACTTCAAAAATGATGCGACGCGTCGAAGTTCACACGATGCGCGTCAAAACGTGCCGCAACTCGTTTCGCGAATTACGCTGGAAATTCGCAATTTTTTTTCGGGGAAGCGAAACTGGGTAGATTCGCCCATCACTATTCATATACCCAATGATGACATTTTTGATATTATCATAATTACTATTATTATTTAAAAGCGAAATACATCCCCAAAAATAACACAAACTTGCTCATATCGCTTTTTAAAGCATTTTTACAATGGCCTTCATTTTTTTTATTGCCTTTAATTTTCATGATATCGGTTGTTTTACACCGAGATATGAACAGCAAGAAAATACTGTGTAAAAATAATCCAGAGACACTTCCTGCATCAGTTAATTAACCCTCTGATAACCAGTAAAACGGCATAGAATTGTTATTGAAAATCAAGATTAGCTTAAATAATAGCTTAGCTAATATCATGGAACCTATAGAGTAGGGGTCCCCAACCTTTTCTACCCGTCAGACATATTTAAATGTAAAATAATTTGGAGAGCAACATAACCATGCAAGATGTTCCTACAGATGCAAAATATGGAATGTTATTGGTAATAGGTAACCTATATGTGAACCTACAGCCTACAGGAGACTCTGGCAGTACATCTGGTTTTTTTTGCAACCACAACTTGCCTCCAAGCCTTGAATTAAAAATAAGGACCTGCTTTGAGGTCACTGGGAGCAACATCCAAGGAGTTGGAGAGCAACATGTTGCAACGAGCCATTGGTTGGGGATCACTGCTATAGAGATTAAAACACAAATATAAAGTACTTAGAAGACACATTTTACATTTTTTTTTTACCTTCACCTTTAAAGGACCAGTTCAGGGTAAAATAAAAACTGGTTAAATAGATAGGCAGTGCAAAATAAAAAATGTTTCTAATATAGTTAGTTAGGCAAAAATTTTATATATAAAGGCTAGAGTGAGTGGATGTCTTAACATAACAGAAATTAACACTACTTCCTGCTTTTCAGATCTCTAAATCTCAGTTAGTCAACGACTTGAAGGGGGGCCACATGGGACATAACTGTTCAGTGAGTTTGTAATTGAGCCTCAGCATTCAGCTCAGATTCAAAAGCAACAGTTATGACCCATGTGACCCTCCCTCAAGTCACTGATTGGTTACTGCCTGGTAACCAGTCAGTGTAAACCAAGAGAGCTGAAAAGCAGGAAGTAGCCAGAAGTCTAGCACAGAAGGCATCTCTTCAGCAGGAGTTACACATTATAGGTGGTAGATAGACTTTACTGGGTGTTAAATGGGAACTTTAGAATTTTAGTTATAAGCAACATTTTTCCAGGTGTTATTTTAATCCAGGTCACACCCTTTGCTTGCATGTGATAAACTGAATTTTGCCAGGCATAGCCCACCCACAAGATACAACTGCATACATTATGTACCTTATCATAACTCATCTGGGCATCAAACAACGCTTATCTTTTTTATTCTATAGTTACTGGGCTCTGGTGCAACAGTTTTCTACTGAACTAGTCATTTAAATGTACTTATCTCCTTGTCTCACTGTGTATTAGTTCTCTAATCTGCAGGCCCTTGGGTCAACATAGAGCTTTGCATTTATCCGGCCGGGAATGTTGGTCTCAACAACAATGATATGAGCATTCTGAAGGGGTCCTTGAGGGTGATAATATACATACAAACCCAAGGGACATACACATATCGGATCCGTTATCCAGAAACCCATTATCCAATTTAGTAACCTACAGTATATAGATGACAAAATTTAATGGGTTCGCTGTGTTGGGATTTCCTGAAAAAAAGGAATGAAGACACTCTCTAGTGTAGTGTGTTTTAACTAAATGAATTTAATTTTTTTTTTCATATAGCTACTCACAAACATATATCTTGAAAAGTGCCCATCATTAATAAAGATTTCTTGATCTGAGTCGTCTGAGGTGATCTATAGTAAAAAAAGAGAACTCCACATAGAGCAGTATAGCTGTGGTGTAGATGTGCAAGACCTGCGAGGTTAGAAACTCACTTACCGGACCCAGGAGGTTATTGCGCTATGAAAGGACAAGGAGACGGATTTACTCTTCTCTGTATTGAGTCACTCTCCGGTAAGATCGAAGCTGCTGGGTTTCGGCATGTAAGATGGCTGTTCCCGCTTGCCGCTGAAGCGCTGTGGGATCTCTCCGGCTCCAACTCTGTTCACCTCGTGTGTTGGTTTGGCGCTTGTATCTTTTATTTAATACCAATAAATTTGAAGTGTTTTATTCCAATTTGGAAGTTGGGAACATTATTCGTTCTGAGAATCCAAACGTAAAAAGAACAGCCGCTTTGAACGCTGCTACCCCAACTCGCGCCAAACCAACACACGAGGTGAACAGAGTTGGAGCCGGAGAGATCCCACAGCGCTTCAGCGGCAAGCGGGAACAGCCATCTTACACGCCGAAACCCAGCAGCTTCGATCTTACCGGAGAGTGACTCAATACAGAGAAGAGTAAATCCGTCTCCTTGTCCTTTCATAGCGCAATAACCTCCTGGGTCCGGTAAGTGAGTTTCTAACCTCGCAGGTCTTGCACATCTACACCACAGCTATACTGCTCTATGTGGAGTTCTCTTTTTTTACTATAGATCACCTCAGACGACTCAGATCAAGAAATCTTTATTAATGATGGGCACTTTTCAAGATATATGTTTGTGAGTAGCTATATGAAAAAAAAAAATTCAATTAATTTAGTTAAAACACACTACACTAGAGAGTGTCTTCTTTCCTTTTTTTCAGGAAATCCCAACACAGCGCACCCATTAAATTTTGCCATATACTACATAGGTGAACACGTGGGTTCACCATTCATTACGGTGCCGCTCTTCTCTCCCCCCTCCTACATTGGAAGACTGCGCAAAGTTCACCCTTTCCTTTTTTACCATTACAGTATATAGATGATTCAGTTGCAGTTGGGGGCCAGTATAAGCTTCATTCTTTGATTGAGGTGAACGCTAGTTTGCTGAACTAGATAATCTAGTTATGAACAAAATGGGCTTAGCCTGTTCTGGGTAATATAATATAATATAATACCATTCACAGCTTGATCCAGTTCAAAAAACCAACACTACCCAAACAGCAGATAATACTCCGATATCACTAGCTTGTTTCACTGGACTTTACCAAAACCATTAATGACCTTGTGACAAACTGGGTGGAAAGATAAACGGCTGTCGGTTTCCCATGTCTGGGCCACTGTGGAAGTTTTAGTAAAGATTATAGGATCATTTTACTATACACTGATGAACATGTATATTGGGTTTCAAAAGTTGTTCTTGTGTCTTGGTGATTTATAATATATAACTGAACTGACCTCATTTGTTTTGGAGTGCGCATTCTTGAACATGAACCAAGCAGCACAGGGCTAATACTCACAGCATCAATTGAGGTAGAGAAACTGCAACAATAAATCTTAGGCAGAGCGTATGACTTGCACCACTGGGGAGACAGTGTGGCAGGTTTAATTTCTTTTCTTAATGTGATCCTTTGGCTCTTAGATCAGTATTGACTAGAGAGAACCCTCCAACTGTGAATCCTATGGTGGAGCTGGTTGCTAGCTACTTCTGTCTTAATGAATTCCTAGATTGTCTATGACAGAGCTAATCCTGTTGTTGTCTACGCACCTTATCTATGGGTAGGGTTGCCATCTTTTGCTTAAAAAATTTACCGGGGGGCGGGGTCAAAAAGGGGTGAGCCACAGCGTTTTAATTGGAATTAAGGCAGGGCAAGGGCCTTTTTTAAGGGGTATTACAAATTTACCGGCAGCTACATTGCCGGTAAATTTGTAATGCCGGCCCCGGCCTTGGCTGGTGTTTTACCGGCTAGGCCGGTAAAAGACCGGCTGGGTGGCAACCCTATCTATGGGGTATATGTTCCGCATCTTCACTAACGGTTGTAGTTTCTATAATTCACACTCTTTACTGGGGCCTTGTTGTCACAGGCTCAGAAGAAAGAGGAAGAAGAGGCCAAAGAAGAGGAGCAACATACTCCCATTCACTATATTCAATTCAAAAGAAAATGATCACCACCCACCAGGGCCAGTAGGGAGCACTTAATAGAGGTAACATCTAACAGGGCATTTCTAAGTCCAAAAACCGCTGGCGTTTTTTCCATTTTCATGAGTGATAGGCTGCAAAAGGACAAAAAATTTTTTTTGGGGTATCCCGCTTCCCCCCTACTTTTCCTAATATATGGCACATAAACTATACTCTGGGCATGTGTAGGGCAATATAACAACTCTATTTGCATTTATTAAGGTTCCCTGCGCTTGTGCAATGTAATGTTCTTTCTGTAACATATATGTCCATTCATTGCCATATGCAAATTAGCTGGCGAATTTTCGTTAGGCGCAAGTTCGCTACTGTTCATCTCCCTGAGCGCAACATTGCATTTTAGTGAATTAGTGGAGCGCTTAGTGAAACTACTCCTGGCGAATTTCCGGACTTTAGTAAATTTGCCCCATAGTTACCCACCCATTATTTACCATCTGTTTGTGTTGTAATGGAATCACTTCTAGTGTACAGTGTTAATAATGGCATTAGCATCCAATTCGTTTGTCAATAGTCAGATACATCTATTGACACCCATCAGAGCTGGATGGACAGGCTCATTGGTGCTCCTTGTAAGTTACTGGGAGAATGCATGGGCACAATAAAATTTTATTTATTGCATTAATGACTGCCTATGGCTACATATCTTTGGATGCAAAACACGTCAGGACATGGATGTTTTTAAACTGCTGAAAAAAAGTTCATCGTTTTATTCTACGAGTGGTATTCAGAGTGCTTGCCATCATTTTTCCATAACCCAAATGTGCCCTGAATTGTGTACAGTGTGTATTAAAATATTGTCATTAAAGTCACTTTGCTTATATTTTCTATATATTGAGGACAAAAGCTCATCCCACATATCTAACTTTTATTCACCTTCATGCTGCCCTTCTGGCAGTTCCATCTCATCAACTAACCCAACGAGGTCCACACTGCCCATTGTATTCCAGTTCTAAAACTGGCCAAACACTATAAGGGCAAGGCCAGATGGGGAGACGGCGAGGCAATTTTGAGCGACTTTTAAAATCGCCCCGCTGCGTGTGAACAAGCGCAGGCGACTTTAAGCCTAGCGGGTGCACAGAGCTAACTAGCTATTCGGGGAGATTCGTCGCGGCGATAAGTCGCCAGGCGACAGATCTCCCCCGAATCTCCCGTCTGGCCTTGCCTTAAAGGCTGGGGCAGACAGGGAGATTCGGGGAGACTCTGTCGCCTGCAGATTAATCGCAGACGACAATCTCCCCGAACTGCCTTCTTCCTGTCTGCCGCTTGTTTAAATGAAAAAGCACCAGTGCTGTGCACACGTGACGCGGCGATTTCCGGAATCGCCCGAAGTTTCCTCACAAAGTAACTTTGGGCGATTCCGGAAATTGCTGCGCCGCGTATGTATCAGCGCTGGCGCTTTTTCATTTAAACAAGCAGTGGACAGGGAAAAGGCAGTTCGGGGGGATTGTCGCCTGCGATGAAATGCCAGGCGACAGAATCTCCCTGTCTGCCCCAGCCCTAAGGCACGGGTATTGCCACCTTAAGTTTTATTTTGTACAATATTGAACGAATGCATGCTAGCCAATGACAGCATCAGAAATGGACCGCCTGTGCTGCCTTTGAAACATATACATAAAACAAGTGCTTTAATTAACTTGCTGGAGCGATTAAGTGGATGAGGCCTTAACAAGCTGCTCATTCAGAGCAGAATCTCTTATCTTGCTATTCAACTTCTCTAGAGAACAAGGGATTAGTGCTAAAGGCAATTAGAGGTGCGACCCACTCGCAAAAGAACAGTTAAATAGCAATCAATGAGCAAAGCAAAGATCTTTGAGCAGCTTATCTGGTATTTTTTTAGTAAGTATGCTGGACTGCAGGAAAGTTCTGAATCACAACGACTCCACAGATAATAGAAGTGTCCGGGTCAGCCTTTTTTTTCCAGTTAGGTTTTGGTAAAGAAACATTTCCATTAATTCATAACATTGGTATTTGTTTCTATTCGAATAATGTGTAATATTTAGTGAAATTGAGCGGTGAGCAAAAAACGTTATGATGCATTCTTCAAAAGCAATCACACCTGCTTAAGGACTTTTGCAGATACGGTGCAAATAATATTTTTTGGAAACAAATCTCTATTTTACAACTCTTATACATCAATCCCTGCCCCAGTAGAACTTACACTCTATGGTCCCTATCACATGAAATCATTAGTGTAAATTTTATCAGCTGCCAATTAACCTGCCTATATGTTATCGGAGTGTGGGAGTAAACCTATTGGATACAAACTCCTTGCAAACTCTGGTGCCCTGGGTGGAACTGAACCAAGTACTTCACAACTGCAAGGCCACAGTGCTAACCAGTGAGCCACTCAATGGGTTTTACCCATAAAGCTGCCCTTTTCCAAGAAGTTCCAGCCACTCTAGGGTTCCCCAGCATCAATACACATATTTGTACACAATTCAGTAAAAGGAAAGGATGCAATAGTGTTAAGCGCAAATATACAGAAATGCAAGTTTGAATTGTGAATGGTGTCTATAAGCACTCTGTTTTGAAGTGTCCCTTCCTGAATTCCACTGGATATATTGCTGCAAATTGAGCCTATTATCCCATGAGGAGTAGGTTGGGGGACTAAGCCTCAAGACGGGTTAGAGGGATATTTGGGGACAAAGCCTATTTATATCTTAGACACATGTGAAAGCCTAAATTGAAGGTAAGTCGAGGGTATGTTAGGGTGAAAACGTATTTTGACTTTCTGATAGCCTTGGAACTATGGCTAATATGTAGGGGTGTAACTATATGTTACTGGGCCCCACATCAAATTCAATTCAGGACCTCAAAACTTTGTTAAGTTGACCTATTCTACCAAGATATATTGAAATTGCTCATTAATTAGGGTTATGGTCTGACATGTGGCCTGTGGGACATGAATAGAACACCCAGTAAGCCAGGTCTGCACCCATCTGGGGTGCACCCTGCGAAGGGTGGGTATATTGAGAAGGGGACCTGGAGATTGTGAGGGGGCCCTTCACGTGGCAACCCAAGTGGGCCTCAGTTGCCCCAATTTGACACTGATTAGGGCCTTACTGGACCAACAACACTGGGGAGGAAGGGGGCCTGCCAATATACCAATATTTTCTGTCATGAGCCAAGGGGGCACTGACCAAAGATTGGACCTGCCCAAAGGGTTTAAAATTAAAAAATCTGACAACCACTGCTCTGTGTAATACTTTTTTATTTTTGCAGTTGCCCAGTTTTACAATCTTTCCGTGCACAGGGATTCAAAACCCACAGCTAGAATGAAGTACAGTTGCTATTTCTGAATATTGGGCTTTTCCTACTGTCTAAGAGCAAGGCCCAAAATAAAAAGGAAACTGCAACATAAAAGTATAAGAAGGTTGTGAAAATCTATTGCTTTGGTTACATAACGCTTCAGGTTACCAAGTGCGTCAGAGACTAGTAAACCCCCATTTGCGACTGTGTAGAGAGCAGTTCATGTTCCCCTTATTAGCAGATCAGGTGCATTCCTTGTGCATACGGTGTCTGCATTCATTTTTCCTAAACCCTATATAACGAATAAGTAGAATAAAACAGCACTTTCTCTGTTTTCTTAAAAAATAAGTAGATGAGGTCATCGACATACCCTTGCACAGTCGTACTCAAGCACTGGAACTTTAATTTATCTGTTTAACAATGTCTAGTCAACCCTTTTTTTTTAGGCAGAACCATTTTCCTTCATTTTCCAATCACTTCTTCCACTTACGGAATACGCTGCCAGAAATCAGTTCTATTATTTGTGCTAGGGATTTTGATTTGTTGCCTTGTGGGTTTATAGTATGTCCAGCAATTGAAAAAAAAAAGTTACAGTTACACTTGTACAACTGTTACTATGGTCGTTGCATGAATGGGTGCCCAAAGATGCTCCATATTCCTCTGTATAGTCGCCTTCTCTTGTCAGTTGTGCACAAGTGTGACTATTGACCTAGAGGAACCCTGGAGCTCCTCAAAAGGTTCCCATAGTAGTCTGCATTAGTCAATAGAATTGCTGCAAATGTCATCTTGGCCTCAAATACTGAAAATAGCTCCAGTGGGATTTTGCATCAATACGCATGAGCAATAGTAAATTTTAATGCATTGGACAGAATTGTGACATAGAGTATTGTCATTTCAAGGCTGCTCATATGCAAAAATGCTGCATTATGGGTAAGCAATGGCAACTTGCACTGGGGGCCATTAGAGAGCTTCACCCCCCGGAGCCAACCACATATTTATGTGTATCTACCATGCCCCCAGATATGCCAGTATGATCACTACAGAAAATTGACTTCATTATTGTATAAAATATAACTGATAACACTATAATCTTCTAATCTCGTTATATCGCTATAAATGTTTATGTCCCTGACACACAAGTGGGAAAGAGTCAAAGCAGATGCTCCTTAGCACCCACTCTTTAAAGTGACCTACTGCCCTCTCTTGCTGGAAAAAGAGGTGCTCCCAACAATTTGGGAAACACTTTCTCATTCAGCAATCCCATTAGACCGGATAATCTATCAGACAGAGGGAGTAATTTTGTCCTATGCATCAAAACACCCCATTGGGCTTATGTTTCGAAATGAATTGGATGCAACTGCACTGCTACCTTTTCTGACATTTCATGACTGTCTTTTTCCTAATGTTTGCCACCTCCACACTCATCCCTATTGGGTGTTCCAAAGACCTTGCCTCCCAGCCTGAAAATGACCCTTCTGTGGAAGCCAATGAATTTTTACCAAAGACACAAGTGGGCAGAACCCCAGCAAGTTTATTGCCGTCATGTGATGCAACATTTTGGGGGAAGACCCCTTCATCAGACATGTTTGGTAAAACTTCTTTGTATACAATTTCAAGAGGTGCCAACACTGGGCAGTCACAATTTGAAAGACTGGGGGAAAGAGGAATCCTAGTTCCTATCCTTCTGTGTAAGCCATCAACATTGCCATTCCAGTGTATATTATATCAATGGTCGACTACACCCGAAGAAGTTGGAGACATATATTTTATTGCCTGTGCAAGTTGCAGCAATATTCTATTGGGAGAACCACAGTAATGAAATTATAACCGTTATTTCCTTTTCATAACGAAGGTGAGATCCCTTGAAAGCAATTTAGCAATTTGCTAATGCATTACCCACATACATATTTATATATTAATGGACCTTCTGGGTATTTGCTGAATTAAGGCTTCCCTATGACGTGATAAATGTTAGCGGATATGAAATGTGCGAGCAGAATAGAAGTGTAAAGAAATCTCACAACTCATTAGCCGACATATAAAGGACCCTTTGTTCTTACTGTAACTGTATCCATCCTGAGAGAGCATCTATAATGTCCTGCTTGGGCTACTTGTAGCATTTTAGTCTCATTGGACCATCTGCCACAGCCAGATGTCCAATATTTCATGAATGTAATGCTCTAGAAAGCAAAAGGGGTACGCAAAATAGTTGGTTGGTCCCGTCTGTGTGTTTTTGTTCATGAAGGTCAAAGAGCTGAACAAGGCCAACTTTCCTTAAAGGAGAATGATCATTTCTTCCCCGCCAACTCTTTAAGGAGAACTAAACCCTAAAAAGGAATATGGTTAAAAATGACATATTCTGCATACTGAACTTATTGCACGAGGCTAAAGTTTCAGCCTGTCAATAGCAGCAATGATCCAGGACTTCAAACTTGTCACAGGGGGTCACCATCTTGGAAAGTGTCTGTGACACTCACATGCTCAGTGGGCTCTGAGCAGCTGTTGAGAAGCTAAGCTTAGGGGTCGTCACTAATTATCCAGCAGCAGCAGAAAATGAGCTTCCCTGGCTGTAATATAAGCTGATGCTACAGTTCTGATGCAGCTAATTGCACTGGTTTCTAATTATCTGTATTAATGACTAATCAGCCTTATATTGTGACTATATTTCTATTACACTATGGGGCCAATTTACAAAATTCACGTGAATAGATCGAAGTTCGAACGTAGGATTTATTCGTTTGGTCGAATATGCAAATTTTGGCATATCCAATCATCGAATAGCGAATGGTCGAACAATCGAATACATTGGAATAGAGTCGAATGAACGAATATTCGGTCATTCGATCATTCGACCAGTAAAGGATTTTAATTTTAAAGTTTATTTGATTGCCTACTTCTGCAGATTGGACCTACCGAATTGCAATAGAAGGAGCGCTCCCATAGGCTTCTGAGGCTAAGTCCTGATCGAATAGGATTCGTACGATCGAAGTCTTCGATCGTTCGAATCGTATGAATCATTCGAATGATCGAATGATTTATTCGTTCAGTCAAATGATTTATTCGACCGATCGAATAAATTTGTATTCGATCGTCGAATGATCGAATATCGAATAAAAGATAGCCTAGAACTATTCCATTAACATTCGAAAATCGAATGCTAATCAAATATCGATTAGAAACTAATTTTTTGGGGAGAATAATAGTAAATCTGCCCCTATGTGTACTGTATATTGTGAGTGGGTCCCTAAGCTCAGTAAGTGACAGCAGCACAGAGCATGTGAATCAGTGAATCAGAAAAGAAGATGGGGAGCTACTGGGGCATCTACTGGGGAGACACAGATCTTTACTGCTAAAGGGCTGTGGTTGCCTTGGGCTGGTACAGAAACTGGTACAGTTTTACGGTTTTAAAACTTTTAAAGGGGTTGTTCACCTTTGAGTTAACTTTTAGTATAACGTAGAGAGGGATATTCTGAGACAATTTGCAATTGGTTTTCATTTTTTATTATTTGTGGTTTTATAGTTATTTAGCTTTTTATTTAGCAGCTCTCTAGTTTGCAGTGTCAGCAATTTGGTTTCTAGGGTACAGATTACCATAGCAACCCTGCATTGATTTGAATAAGAGACTGGAATATGAATAGGAGAGGGACTGAGTAGAATAAGTAATAAAAAGTGGCAATAACAATATATTTGTAGCCTTACAGAGCATTTGTTTTTAGATGGTGTCAGTGACCCCCATTTGAAAGCTGCAAAGAAACAGAAGAAAATTGCAAATCATTAAAAAAACTATGAAAAATAAATAATGAAGAACAATTGAAAAATTTCTTAGAATTGTGTCTTCTACAATATACTAAAAGTTAACACCCCTTTAAAGGGTGATGCCATGGTTTTGGATGGAATCTACTTAATCGGAGTATATTCTACAGGGAAATTCTTTCAGATGTTTATTGAAATTTGGTACCCATGATATGTTTCTCAACAGTTTATGGGAGCAACAAGACTGACTAACGGAAATCCTAACTGTGGGTGCTCTACAAGTTGTAGATGTCTAGTTTGCAAGTTATGCACTGTGATTGGCTGTTTGGTAGCCCCTATATGGACTGGCAGCCTAGTGGAGACTCTGTTTGGAAGTACACATGGTTTTTATACAACCAAGACTTGCCTCCAAACCAGGAATTCAAAAATAAGCACCTGCTTTTGGACCACTGGGAGCAACATCCAAGGGGTTGATGAGCAACATGTTGTCCACGGTTATTCAGGTTCAGGGGCTCTCCACCGATGAGGTGAGTTGAGGAACTCGCTTCAGGCGGCATCGCCCCCCTGGTTACAAGGGGCGGCAGAAATGCCGGGGAAGGGGGCGGCAAATTGAAGGCAGCGTCAGGCGGCGAAATGGGCTGGATCTCCCTTTTCTGGTTATATGAGCACCAGGGAACTTGGGTCGGCTAGAGGTACTGTATAGGTACCAATGGTCTAAAAAATCTGGAGGGGGACTTGTGGGGATTTACTGCTCCTTTAAAATAAGTCAAAAATGGTTTTAAGCCAGTGATTTCCTTCCCCTACATCTGGTGTAATTATATTGTATTAACATTTAAATAGCAGGCAGTAGCTGACTGTCAACACAATTTAGTTAAGCAGTTCAACTCCCCATTTAGAGACAGGTATTCTTCTTCTTAGGGTCAAATTTGTTATGAAACAGTGTCCCATCAGATGTGAGCTGAAGCTCATTATGGGGAGTAAAATGCACAGGAGCGTCACTTCTATAATATATTCTATGTATTAGCTCTGACAGCACAGGTTTCACTGTTACACACCAATGCTTCTCACACAAACGTCATTCATGCAAACGAGTCTAAGGTATATGACTTCAATGTAAGGTGGTAATGAATTCATTCCCCTGTCTCGTTTCTTAATGGAATGAATCTAAAATGATTCCTTTCCAAAGAACAATAGAATCCTTTGAATAACGACCGGCAGATGTGGGTTATTAGCTATGGGGATAACTTTGCACCATTTATGACATTACTACAATGAAAGTTCATTTGAAAACAAACTGCCCTTTAATTACTAGCAAGTGTGTATCCGGAAAGCTTCAAATTACGGCTCCCATAGACTCCATTCTATCCAGATAGTTTTTTAAAATAATTTCCTTTTTCCGTGTAATAATGAAACAGTAGCTTGTACTTGATCCCAACTAAGATATAATTAATCCTTATTGGAGGCAAAATCAGCCTATTGGGTTTATTTCATGTTTAAATTATTTTTTAGTAGACAAAGTATGAAGATCCAAATTACGACAATCCATAAAAACCCTGGTCCTGAGCATTCTGGATAATTTTAATAATGTGCTTAAGTAACTAGACACATTGGTGGGCGTAATGGTTAGACTTTTCTCACAATAAAGAGGAATTTTTGCGTTTTGAGTACAGGTATGGGATCCATTATCTGGAAAACTGTTATCCAGAAAGATCCAAATTATGGAAAGGTCATCTCCCATTGACTCCATTTTATCCAAATAATTAATTTTTTTTAAAAATGATTTCCATTTTCTGTGTAATAATAAAACAGTAGCTTGTACTGGATCCCAACTAAGATATAATTAATCCTTATTGGAGGCAAAACCAGCCTATTGGGTTTATTACACGTTTACATGATTTTCTAGTAGGTGGGAAGATCCAAATTACAGAAAGACCCATTATCTGGAAAGCCTTCTGGATAATAGGTCCTGTATTAGATGTACCATGACCTGGATGAATGAAAATCTTCATAGTCATCATCTTCAATAAATTCCATTATAATCAAATAATCCAAATTCTTTAAAGATTATTTCCTTTTCCCTGTAATAATAAAACAGTAGCTTGTACTTTATCCCAACTAAGATATAATTAATCCTTATTGGAAGCAAAACCAGCCTATTGGGTTTATTTAATGTTTATATGATTTTGTGGTAGACATAAAGTATGAAGATCCAAATTACAGAAAGATCTGTTATCAGGAAAACCAAAAGTCCCCATCATTCTGGATAACAGGTCCCATACAGGTATGAGACCTATTATCAATAATGCTGGGAAATTGGGATTTTCTGGATAACTGGTCAGTAATTTGGATCTCTATACCATAAACACGGATTAAGCATGAAATAAAGATTATATTTTATTTGGGATTAAGTACAAGGCACCGCATTATTATAACAGAAAGAAAGGAAAACATTTAAAAAAAAAATTAATTATTTGATTAAAATGCAGTGCCTATGGGAGACGGCATTCTCGTAATTTAGAGCTTTCTGGATAAAGGGTCTCTGAATATTGTCATGGTGTTCTCATGAAATAATTAGAACATATCTGAATGAAGAGACAAATACCCAATATTTCCTTATTACGTATCCGCTTCCAGGCAGATACCTGCTCTAGATTGCAACCAGTCAGTGTTGTAATGACTAAAATGTTAACATGTGAATGCCGAAACATGAAAATTACATTTGTTTGGGGCTTGTGGTCTTTGAGATGTATATGGGCCGTTGCTTGACATCTTCTAGAAAGACACTTATATAAGTCATGCAAAGAGAAAATAAACTTCCCCTCTTTTCTCTTCCTGTTTATATGGCTGGCTAATTAAAGTATTAATGCAATCGAATGAGCCCACATCCCATAGGAGCCACATCCCGAGCCGCTCGCACAAAAGGACCATTGTGAGTGGCTACACCAGAAAGGTCTCCAACCTTGTACAAAGTGGAGCATTTGATTTTTAACAGACAAGAGTCTAAATGGCATATTTAGGAGAATGAGGCCTCAGGCCAGGCCCCCGAGGCTCTACACAGTGTGAACTATGTAAAAATCTGTCTGTGATTGACCAGAGGAGACAGAGCTCTATGGTCAAATCATGGCCATGCCTAGAAACACAAAAGAGATATTTATTGAGCAGACCCATGTATGAACAGTAGTGTTCAGTGTAGTCTAAGGAGTATTTAGCAAACTGCTTTGGCCTGTAAGGATGGCGGCCACAAAGAGCACAGGGCTAGCACCAATGTTTAGATATGAATAAGCCAGGAACTCTTATAGACACATGGCTATAGGGTCTCAGGGTGTTATGGACAGATTTAGCAATGTCTAGGTATTTCTCCAGCAATGTTTTTGATTGAATTATTTTATTTGTAAAATGTATACATAATAAATACATGGTCTTTGGGCAGTACTTGCAAAATCAGGATGAGCAGAGCATTCATTGACCGGCAACTGGATCGCTGCCGGAGTATTCTAAATCAGAGATCAGGCAATCCTTTTGGGCACATACACCAATTAACATTGCAGGCATTCAGTAGAGACCAAGTCATCTATCGGATAGAAAAGGCCATTTTGACTTGTATTCCTCCTGACTTTGCAGGAAAGGCTCAACTGTAGTACTCCCCTCTTGTTTAGCCACCTCTTGAAGTATGTCAATATGAAACTACCCCAACCCCCACTACAAACTCAATCATGGACATACTTACATTACCCTGGATGGAGTGGCCTTGAATACAACACACTATCCTCCCTCTCAACCCTCATCTGGAGGCAATTTGTAAGCTTGAACTTGTCTTACTACTGCTCATCTGGCCACTTATGACCCCGTCGGTAGCTTATTGACTCGGGGCCAGACCCAGCCAACCAACCAACCAATATCTAAACAGGACCCGGTCCCATATCAATCATTATAATTAGAATATTCCATTGGTCCAGGACCATGTTTACTGTGGATGCAGTCCCGTTCCAAACAATCTGACCATGCCTCCTATGTGATCTAATCATCAGCTTAGAGGTCAACTCAACAGCATGATTTGGCCCACTCCTTTTTGAGATGGAAATATGGCTTGTGGGTGTGGCCAGGCAAAGATACGGATAGTAATCTAAGTAAGGCAGCAACAGGAGCAACTAAATATGCTCATTGCCTGTGCAGAGAGAGAGCAATTTGTATGCTCACCTGGTCACTTATGACCAAGTCTGAAGCTTTTTCACCTGGGGCCAAAATGACAGTCTTCCCAACCAATATCTAAACAGGACCTGGTCCCGTTTCACTCATTATGATTGGAAAATTCCATTGGTCCAGGATAATGTTTACTGTGGATGCAGTCCCATTCCAAAGGGTCTGACCATACCTCCTTTGGAATGGAATCTAATCATCAACTTGGAGGTCAACAGCATGATTTGGCCCACTCCTTTTTGACATGGAACTATGGCTTGTGGGTGTGGCTGGGAAAAGATATGGATAGTAATCTAAGTAAGGCAGCAACAGGAGCACCTAAATATGCTCATTGCCTGTGCAGTGAGAGAGAGCAATTTGTAAGCTTGAACTTGTCTTACTACTGCTCACCTGGTCACTTATGACCAAGTCTGAAGCTTATTCACCTGGGGCCAAAATGACAGTCTTCCCAACCAATATCTAAACAATAGCTCATCCCATTTCACTCATTATGATTGGTCCAGGATAATGTTTACTGTGGATGCAATCCCATTCCAAAGGGTCTGGCCATGCCTCCTTTGGAATGGAATCTAAACATCAACTTGGAGGTCAACGGCATGATTTGGCCCACTCCTTTTTGAGATGGAACTATGGCTTGTGACCAGGCAAAAGTAGGGTCAGTAACCCAAGTAAGGCAGCAACAGGAGCAACTAAATAAGCTCATTGCCTGTGCAGACAGATAGCACAAACTGCACCAATTTGGTAACTACAGGAACCTATCGAGATATAATGTCCCTTTAAGAGAAAATAAAATCTCTCACGCTCAACAAATACTTATACCTATTATAATCCTGTTAAATGTCACATGCGCAAGTCCCATTTGTGTACTGGAAAATCCTTCTTTAATAAGCGTTCCCAGACAGAAGGAATATTTTTAGAGAAGAAAGGGATTCCACCAATATGCTACAAAAACACAGAGCTCCGCTCCAAAAAAAAAAAAAAAAAAAAA
>CM044440.1:123568744-123594313 GCA_024363595.1 Xenopus borealis | reverse complement strand
AAAAAAAAAAAAAAAAAAAAAATCCTGGCTCATGAAAGGTGCCATTTATAGTGCTTTTACAGTAACTCGGTATGGAAACATTAAGTAATAGTAATAATCCCAGAGCAAGATCTATTAAATAGCCAAATGGTTTTTTTTTTCTCTTCTCACTGTGCTGCTTTACAGGGCACCGGGGACTCTGGAAAAACAATCTGTGCAACCGTAGAGCGACTTTAATGAGAAATGGAATCCTAATATTCATGTACCACTGTTCCCTAATACTTCTTAGAAAACAGCATTTTCCTTTCCTATACGCTGTATAAAAAAATGCAACTTTCAAGCTCAAAATGCGAAGTGGAAAAAAAAAAATTGGAATTCTTTTGTTTTATGGAGAAAATAGGTCAGTTGTGCCCAAATGCGGATGATGTAATTCCTGTGCTGTTTATAAAGAGAGTGTAAGCCCAGTGCGCTTGCTAACACATAGCCTGGGCCTCCCCCTTATATTATTGAAGATATGTGCAAGTTACATGTATTTGTGTGAATAATGGGCATTCACGGGACTAAGTGTATATAAACTTTTTAAGGGAAACCTATAGCAGAATATGACTTGATATTGCTAGAAAATGAAAGGTATGTTCTTACATAAAAATCATGGAGAAATATAGCACAGTTTACAGCATTTGGTTGTTGGCTTGGAGGGTTCCAGGGTTGGGCTGGTGGGTGCAGGGGCCCCCTACACCTGCCAAGGGCCCACCCAGCCGTGCTCCGACACATCTCTACAAGGGGCTGCCACCACCCCCCCATGCAAAATATTTCTGATTTGCCTGCATTCTGCAACACCTTATTCTTGTAAAGCAGACAGGCCCCTATAGAACACAGTTATACATGATCAATTGCATCTGAAATTGCACTCCTCACACTGCACTTGCACCCTGTGATAGAGCCATTTTCCTTCCCAGCATGAGAGAGAGAGAGAGAGAGGGATAGATAGATAGATTGTTTGTCCATATATTGCAATATATTTAAGCTGGCCAACTACGTCAAAGTCATCCCATATCTGGCCAGTCCTACTCTCAACTTTTCATCTGATTCATTAAGAATTCTTTTGTTTAATTAGACACCAGTGGGATCACCTGACTATAGCTGGAAGGGGTGGGAGCTACAACAGAGAGCTGGTCACTGCTCCAGTATAACTATAACAAACAAGGGAAAGTTGTGCTCACCACTAATTTCTAAACCATTAAGCGGGGGATATAATGAGGCTGTGACCACAAAATACATATAGACAAATACAAGAGGCCCTCTGCACTCAACCCATTATCAATATGTTAATAATATATTAATGCCTAACCCTTATACATTGCAATCCCTGTTTTTTTTGTCCATATATTGCAATATATTTAAGCTGGCCAACTACGTCAAAGTCATCCAGTATGGCCAGTCCTACACTCAAAATATATATATATACATAATGAAATATTCATTTATAAACCATTAGCTGTCACAGAAATGAAACTGGAGCTGAATTATACAACCCAGGGGAACATTCAAAAACCAGACTTAATCTTCATTAGCATTTGTAATGTGTTATTAGCCACACTAATAATCCTACTGATGGTTCATCAATACTGACATTCTGCTCCTCACCAGTAGTGATGGGCGAATATCCCGAGATCCGCTTCGCCGAAAAATTAGCAAATTTCCAGAGAAATTCTCAAATTGGCGAAGAATTCGCGAAATGAGTCGCGGGACGCTTTTGACGCACGTCGCTGCAACTTTGGCGCGTCGCGTCGTTTCCGACACGCGTCACGGCGTTTTCGGCGCACGGCACGTCATTTTTGGTGCGTTGCGTCCTTTTTGGGCGCGTCGCAAAGCAAAATTTCACTGGCGATTTGCGAATTTATTCGCCAGCGGTGAATCGCGGGAATTCACCGCAAATTCGCCCCTGGCGAATAAATTCGCCCATCACTACTCACCAGGCCACATTTGGCAGCACTCTGCTTTTTCTTCAGGGCCAGGTTACAATATTTAAAAAACAAATAAATTAAAACCCAGGTATAAAAACCTTCGATTACAAAGTATAGAGAAGTTACTCATGCAACATGACAATGGCAGCTCCTGTGTGCCATACGCTCTTCTATATATTATTATATATATAACATATAAACACAATTTCTTTAGCTATTACATGCATGACGCAGAGGGGCAAGGTAGTGAAGTAGGGAGGGGGCGTAAATGAGCCCTAATGTGTTCCATTGCCTTTATGGCACGCACTGGGGCCGATTTACGAAATTCACGTGAAATGATCGAAGTTCTATAGAATTCGTACAAATTTTTTGTGAAATCGGATATGCAAAGTTGGTCTCTTCGATCATCGCATATCGAATAGATCGAATGATCGGATATTCGATAATTCGATCATTCGATGATCGAAGGAATTAACATTTAAAATTTATTCGACTGCCTACTTCGCCAGATTGAACCTACCGAATTGTAATAGAAGCATATGAGAAGCTCCCCGTAGGCTTCTGAGACTAAATCCTGCTCGAATACCATTCGTACGATCGGAGCGTTTGATCGTTCCAATCGTATGAATTTTTCGGACTCTTGAAGGAAATTTCACGATATTATCGTGAAATCGAACGATCGGTATCCGATCGTACGAATTCATCGAGAAATCGTATTGCGAGCAAAAACTATTCGATAAGCATTTGATGGTCGAATGCTTAGCAAATTTGCGAATTTGGTCCCCTGGCCTCAAATGTTTTCTTTTAATACTCTATAGGCCCCTGTCACCAATTTTTAAAAAAAATATTTTATGGGGCTCCAATATTTTTTTTTTTAACTTGTTAACGGGGGCCCTGCCACCAATGTTTAAAAAAAAATATTTTTGGGGCCCCAATTTTTTTAACTTGTAAGGGGGGCCCTGTCGCCAATGTTTTATTAAAAAAATAATTTTGGGGCCCCAATTTTTTTTAACTTGTAAGGGGGGCCCTGTCGCCAATGTTTTATTAAAAAAAATTTTTGGGGGCCCCAATTTTTTTAAACTTGTATGAGGGGCTCTGGCACCAATGCTTTAAAAATGCTTTTATAGGGGGGGCTTGCACCAATTTTTTTTTAACTTATAAGGGAGCCCTGGGGGGGGGTTTACTTTTTTAGCACTGATGTCTGTGTGGTCTTTTTAACTTTGATGTGGATTCGGCGGGGATTGGGGCGGGGCTTAGATGCCTGGGTGGGCGGAGCCCAGGGGCCCCCGACAATTTTGTTGTGTGGGGCCCCGTGATTTCTAATGGCGGCCCTGTGTGTATTAAACATAAATACAACCAGATCTTCCCTGTAGAACACAACAAAACTCTTCCAACAATTTGGCCCTGGAAACAAAGTAGCCCTCAGGCACCACCCATCTGCCCTACTGGTTTTTTTAGTAACTAATGATCATCTGCTCCCTGACCTCTGCCATAGGGCAAGGAAATACAGTAACGAGGAGACTATCTCCCACTAATTCCTGTGGCTTGCTGACCTGCACTGTTTGAAGGTTTCCTACTGAGACTGCTACGTGATACTGGAGGAATACATGCTCAGCAGATTAAAGGGATAAAGACTCTCTGAGACTCCGCCGAGGACATAAGGCAGAAATCTGATAAGTGCAGGAAACACAAACTGAATACTCAGCGTCGATACCACTGATAGATGTTCCCCTACTGACAGATGTCTTTGAAACGTGGCAATTTGCTAAATTCCTCCGATTGGCGATAAAAAAAACAAAAAACTGTTGTGAAAACAAACAAATTTTGATATTATGGAAGCAGAAGGAAATGTAACGTGTAGTTATATATTGGCTAATGTGTTCATTAGGGGCAGATTTACGAAATTCACACGAAGGATTAGAAGTTCGATCAAATTTTCAAAAAGATTCGAATTTTCAAACGTTTTTGAAGACCGCTTCGAGCAGGGAATTTTGAAAGAGTTGAATGAATTTAATAAAAATCTATTTGGATATTCGACTATTCGGCAGTCGAAGTACTTCCCTTGAAATTTTTATTCCACTGCCTAGTATGCCAGATCAAAGCTACCGAATTGAGTTTAGTTATTTTTGATAAATTTATTTTTCGTCGAATTCGAAGGATTTTTATTCCTCAGCTATTCACACGGTTGAATTCGAGTTTTTTTTAACCCTCGAATTCGACCAATAGTAAATCTGCCCTTTAGTGTTATACAAACACTACTGCTTGCACAAAAATGGACGCAGTGGTTGCCCACATTGATGCCTTTTGTGACAGTTACTTGCACCCAAATTACGTCCAGGTAATTGCGCTGGGCACCAGTGCATCCACCCCGCCTTCTGTTCTGAATCACAGGAAAATGCACCTAATGACTCTGATGATCCTGGAGCAACCACCACCTTCAAGCTGGTCAGAATTCCAGGGTTCTCTCAGAACCAACTCCACTCTTCTGCCTTTAGCAGCCACCTTTGGTTTTGGGTGGATCCCTCCACTACTCAGATGCCGCCAGGTCTTAATACAGGAAAACCAGGGAGAGAGCTATGGGCAAGCACAGGAACCGAATGTGTACTGGCAGGACGAAGGAGCAGTAAGCAGAGTCCAAGACCAGGCAGGGTCAAACCAAAATGGGCAATACAGTACAATACGGGTCTGAGGTCGGGGTCACAAGCCGAGGTCATACACAGGGTTAAACAAACGTGGTAACCAGGAACATGATCGAAACCTTTACATTGGGCAATGAAAACTAGTCCATTAAATTATTGAATTTTATGCCCTGCGCAATGACGTCGCACGGCGCTTCGAGTATTTGCAGATTTCCCCGAAGCGATCCGCAACCCAGAAGTACCAGCTCTGGACGCAGGTGGATTTCCACGCAGAGCAAGACGACGGGTATCTCCACTGCCTGCCAGGTAACATCATTACACAGGGAAGGACAAATATAACAGGGCTCATTTGTAGCCAGGGCCAGCTTTATATAGAGGGCGCCCCTGTTCCTTCCCCTTTATTTGTACACATTTTCATCATTGGGACCAAAGAAATGGGGATTGGCTCACAGGAAATTAAAAAAATGATTGTATCTCCTAAACATCGCCAGTGTTTTTGAACCAATGTCTGTGTGGTTGGGCAGCATGATATCCCCTGAAATCCTGCAGCCCTAGGCCCAGGCCTTAGCGGCCTTTCCACAAATCCAGGCCTGTTTATATAGTAGCTGCAGGGCTAATACACACGCAGCACGGCGATTTCCAGAATCGCTCGAAGTTTCCTCACGAAGCAACTTCGGGCGATTCCGGAAATAGCCGCGCTGCGTGTGTATTAGCGCTGGCGCTTTTTGATTTTAACAGGCGGCGGACAGGGAGAAGGCAGTTCGGGGGCTGATTAATCACCAGCCGACAGAATCTCCCTGTCTGCCCCAGCCCTTAAAGGGATTGTTCACCTTCCAAACACTTTTTTTCTGTTCAGTGGTTTTCAGATTGTTTTCCATAAATAAAACTTTTTTCAATTACTTTCCATTATTTATTTTTTACTGTTTTTCCAAAATCTAAGTGTAAAGTTGAATGTTGGTGTCTCTGGTGTTTGAGTCTGGCAGCTCAGTAATTCAGGTGCAGACTCTAAACTGATACAATTTTGCAACATTTAGTTGCTCCATTTCTCAGCAGCATCTCTGGAGTATTAGCAACTATTGTATCAATTCTAACAGCTGCCTGTAATGAAACCCAGAGATTCTGCTCAGCAGGGACAAAGATAAGAAATGTATCCATTAAAGGTATCAGTTTAGAACAGTTAGGGGGGTCGGCGACCCCCCTTCTCAGAGCTGCTTTAGAAGGTGAAAAATTACAATTTACACTTCAATATTAGAAAACGGTGACAAATAGAAAATAGACAGTAATTGGAAAAAGTCATTATTTCTGGTGATCTATCAGAAAACAACTAGTTGTATGAAGGTGGACAACCCCTTTAAGAGGGGCTTGGATGATTTTTTGGAGAGACATAATATCTATAAGGCTATAGTGATACTAAACTCTACAGTTAGTATAGCTATGGGCATATATGGTTTGTGTGAAAGAGGGGTGTGTGTGTATGCTGGGTTTTCATTTGGAGGGGTTGAACTTGATGGACTTTGTCTTTTTTCAACCCAATTTAACTTTGTAACTATTTAGGAAGAGTCTTTTTATAATCTGGAAGTAATCTCTGTATATAATCAAACCAATGTTCTGGTTGACTTTTTTTATGTAACATAATTTCTAGTTTCTAGTTCTAGAGCTTCTGTAGTTTGATGTGTAAGCCTATACTCACAGCACCAATGGTCATTACACTGATATACCCCGCAGGGTTAGAGAGACAATATATATAGCTTAGACAGAGGCACCCCAAGGGGTTATGGGTATATTTATCAAAGAGTGAAGATAAGAGTGAAGTTCCGCCACTAGAGGGAAATTCCGCCGCTCTCCATTCATTTCGATGGGGTTTTTAAAGGCGTATTCATCAAAGGGTGAACTTTCACTTCACCGATTGATAAATAGACCTTTCAAAATCCCATAGAATTGAACGGAGAGCGGCGGAATTTCCCTCTAGTGGCGGAACTTCACTCTTTGATGAATCTACCCCTTTGATGAATCTACCCCTATGTATATGATATATTATTGGATATATGGATTGTCTAAATGTGCTTTTGCTTACAACAAGCGACTCTGTTTATGGTGTGAGTGCAGAAATGGCTTCTTTCTCATCACCCTGCCATACTGATGTTCATTGAGCAAATTGCGCTGGATTGTAGAACCATGTATAGATACACCATCTGCAGCAAGATGTTCTTGCAGGTCTTTGGAGGTGATGTTTGAGTTGTCTGTAACCATTCTCACAATCCTCCACCTATGCTGCTCCTGTATTTTTCTTGGCCTGCCAGACCTGGGTTTTACAGCAACTGTGCCTGTGGCCTTTCATTTCCTGATTACATTCCTTAAAGCTGAAACTGACAGTTTAAACCTCTGAGATAGTGTTTTGCAGCCTTCCCCTAAATCATGATACTGAACAATCTTTGTTTTCAGATCTTTAGAGAGTTTCTTTGAGGATCCCTCTTTAGAGGAGAGTCAAACATAAGCACAACTTGCAATTGGCCACCTTAAATACCTTTTCTCATGATTGGACACACTTGCCTCTGAAGTTAAGGCTTAATAAACTAATCCAACCAATTTGGTGTTGTCAGTAATCAGTATTGAGCAGTTACATGCTTTCAAATTAACAAAATTACAAGGGTACCCAAATTATTGCATACTGCTTCACTAATAATCTTTGTTCACCATAGTACTCACAGGTACAATGTTCCTGAGAAGTGAAAGACATACCACTGATATCTTTTTTTGCTGAAAGTGGAGTCAATTATTATGCAGGCTGGGAGGGGTTCCCAAAATTTTTTAAGATGACTATAGTAGCATATAGTGTAAAGGTATGGGATCCGTTAGCAGGAAACCCGTTATCCAGCTTTATTACAGAATGACCATCTCCCATTGACTCAATTTTATTCAAATAATCCATGTACTGTACAGGTATGGGATCCGTTGCCTGGAAACCCGTTATTCTGCATTATTATGGAATGGCCATCTCCCATAGACTCCATTTTATCCAAATAATCCATGTAGTGTACAGGTATGGGATCTGTTATCTCGAAACCATTATCCCGTTAAATTATGGAAAGGGCATCTCCCATAGAATCAATTTTATCAAAATAATACACATTTTTAAAAATGATTTCCTTTTTCTGTGTAATAATAAAACAGTAGCTTGTACTTGATCTCAACTAAGATATAATTAATTGGAAGCAAAACCAGCCTATTGGGTTTATTTCATGTTTACATGATTTTCTATTTAACTTAAAGTAAATTACATAAAGATCAATTATCCAGAAAACCCCATGTCTTGGGTATTGTGGATAACAGGTCCCATACCTGTACTCAAAGGATATAAGCACAGGAGTCTGAAATACAATTTTTATTGTGTTGATGACAAGGGTGAATCATTGCAACATTAAAGGGGTCGATCACCTTTATATTAACTTTAATGTGGTGCAGAGAGTGAGATATTCTGAGGAAATTTGCAATTGTTATTTGTTTTATTTTTTTTTATCTCTGTTTTGGGGTAATTAGCGTTTTATTCAGCAGCTCTCCAGTTTGCAATTTCAGCAGTGTGGTCAGTAGTGATGGGGAATCTATACCGTTTCGCCGTAAAATTCTCCAATTTCCAGTGAAATTCTCAAATTGTCGAAAAATTCGCAAAACAACATGTGTATCGTTTTTGACACATGATGCGCCGTTTTCGTTGCGTCGTTTTCAGTGCGCGTCGCGTCATTTTCGCTGCCCATCTGGTTTTTTTTCACGTCGCCAAATTTTTGCCAGGCAAATTTTCGCTGGTGTTTTGCAAATTTATTCGCCGCCGGCAAATCACGGGAATTTGCAGCGAATTCGCTCCTGGCGAATAAATTCGCCCATCATTAGTGGTCAGGAGTGTAGCAACTATGAATTCATTTGAATGAGAGACTGGAATATGAAATGAAATATGAGAGCCTGAATTAAAGAAAAGTAGCAACAACAATAAACAATAGCCTAAGTGTTGGGGCAGACGGGCAGATTCGGGAGATTTAGTCACCTGGCAACTAATCGCCTGCGCTAATGCACTTGCAGCAATTTGATTTTCAAAGTTGCCCGAAGTTGCCTCACAAGGAAACTTCAGGCGACTTCGGAAATCAGAGCGCGGCAAGTGCAGTAGCACAGGCAATTCTTCATTCAAGCAGACGGAAAGCAGTTTGGGGAGATTGTCGCCACGCAGAAGAGGAGACTAGTCGCCAGGCACCTAACACTCCCTGAATCTGCCCGTCTGTTTTAAAAAGGCATTTGTTGTTTAGATGGGGTCAGTGACCCGCATTATAAGCAGCGTATTCATTTATTAACCTCATTTGTGCTGCTGCTAGGAAAACAATCACAATGGACTAAGCCAACTGCTCGTTCAACCGATGATGTCATGAGATATCGGAAGGATTTAGGGATACGTGGAACAAGTTTATTGGAGCAATACCTGACATAGAAACATGAAGATTGTTTTAACTAAAACGGTTTAGCTTTCTGAAATGATTATTCAGGTTTAATAGTGGCAAAATCAGTTCTAGAATGAATTCGTATTCCATCATGGGAGTGTTACTAAAGGGAAGAGCAGTCTAATGTAAAGAAAATACCATTTTATGTCAATAGTTTTTTTGTTTTTATTTTATACTTTCATTTCCATGGTGCTTTTAGTTAGCTTGAAATAGATTTTGGGGGCAGGTTAATTAAGGTTCAAATGCTAAATTAGAATTTATTTTTTTTCTGGCACAACTCACAAATTCAAATTTAAAAGCACAACTCAAATATAAATTTGAATGTGAGATTTATCACTCCTCGATCATGGAAACTAATTGGAATATTCACCACCTTAAACCTGCCGAGTTCATGTACAATTCAGTGGCAGAGGTCCATTGAACTATAACAAACAAAGGAAAGTTGTGCTCATCACTAATTTGTAATACCATTTGGCAGGGGTGCAATGAGGCTGTGACCACAAAATACATATAGACAAATACAAGATCCTCTGCACTCAACCCATTAACAATTTATTTAAGACATTGAGACATTTTGTGCATACAGCTACTAAAAAATGCCTTACCCTTTAAACAACAGGGATTGTTTGTCCATATATTGCAATATATTTAAGCTGGCCAACTACGTCAAAGTCATCCCATATCTGGCCAGCTGTTCTGCTGTGATGAGAACGAGACATGATCATATGAGGACACAGTGCCAATGTTTAGCAGTGACGTGACCATATAGTGGCGATGAGTGTCAGTTTCCACCATGACTATATAAAGGGCGGTCGCAGCTTTGACAGTTATCATTTCATCTTTAGATGTTGATGGACGCAGTCACCTTTTAGCAAGTTCATGGAATAGTTTGCATGTTACACACTTTATAGTTACTGTACATCATTTTTGCAGCTTTTCCATCTCAAGCCATTAACATTGGTGATATGGATCCAAAAAAAACCACTAGTTCCCTTCTGGGGAAAGGTGAATCACAGACAATAGCTTTGAATGCATTTCAGAAAGCCATTGAAAAAGCCCTTGGCATTTCATCTGATTCTAGTTCAGTTGTAACTCCAGTTGGAGCAAACACTGGCATTGTAACTGGACAATCAGCCAGTATAAACTTGGCCAGCAGTTCTACTGCAGGCCCAAGTAACACTTCTTCTGTGAGGAAAAGAGTTAATTCTGCTGAGGACCAGACTAGCAGTAATAAACGTCCCAGAAATAATGAAGTTCCAAGGTCCCTTATATCATATCAAGGTCCCCAGTATCACAACAAAACACCTCTTCTCAGGCTCATAAAGCAGCACAACAGCTGAAAATAAAATATAAAAAAATAAAAAGACGCACTCTGGACAAGCCAAGCATTGCTAGGGCCCAGGAGATAGAGGCTATGAAAGTCTTCCAGGAGTCTATTGCCAAAGCCCTGGGAATCTCAACAGCCAATGGAGCTTCAGGTACAGGTACACAGATTGCCTCAACTTCTGTGCCATCTACAAGCTGGCAATTTACAGGCAACTCCAAGTACCAGCTCCTCTGTGAGAAAAAGAACTTATTCTTCCAATGAGGAAGAGCCAACACATAAGAAAAAACATAGAGAAGACAAGAAAGCCAAGAAGAATGATACCAAGACTGTTTATAAAGTATTGCAGGATGCAATTGCCAACGCTCTTGGAATATCTGCAAGTGGAGCAAATACTAGTGTAGTCACTTGTCAGACATCTGCTCCACCAACAATGTCTGAATAGGGATGGCGCGAACCGCGGCAAAAAAGTTCGCGAACGAGTTCGCGAACTTGCGCAAAATCGCGAACGGTTCGCGAACCCCATAGACTTCAATGGGAAGGCGAACTTTTAAAGCTAAAAAAGACATTTCTGGCCAGAAAAATGATTTTAAAGTTGTTTAAAGGGTGCAACGACCTGGACAGTGGCATGCAAGAGGGGGATCAAGGGCAAAGAAAAATCCATTATTTTCTTATGTCAAAAGTGTTACAAAGTATCTTATCTGCACCTGTTAGCTGTTCTGGACTCTCTGCCAAAAGCCAATTAAGTTCAAATCTTTGCTTCTTTTTCTGGCTGTTCAGTGCAGAGAAAAGAGGGACTTTCCAGTACAAATGAGGGACAGAGGGTTGAGCTCTCAAAAGAGGGGCTGTCCGTCCAAAAAAGGGACAGTTGGGAGGTATGCACATTTTTTTTTTTTTGGTCCAGGGGGTGTGGGGGTGGTCCAGGGAGATCTTCCTGATTGGCTGCCATGTATCTGCTGGTCTGGGGTGAGAGGGCAAAAAAAAAGCGGCAAAAAAATTGTGTGGCAAATTGACGCGAACCCAAAATGCGAACGTCGCGCGACGTTCGCGAACTTTTGGCGAGCGCGAACAGCGGATGTTCGCGCGAACAAGTTCGCCGGCGAACAGTTCGCGCCATCCCTATGTCTGAAGCCAAAGATACTAACGCTATACCAAGTACAAGCTCTTTGGTGATGAAAAAAGGTGGATTTGTACAGCACACTGGGAATAACACTATAGTTTTTTTTTATATATTTGCAAAACAAATGATAGTGGTACAACTGTAACTGTGTGGGCTGCATTTATCAGAGGATCTTCCAATCATCACTGCCTTGTCCTAGTATTAGGGGCCCTTGGAAGAAGAGGAAAAGAAGAAATCAGCAATTAGATAGGCTTTCCTCCAGCCAACACCTTTGTGTGTGAATGTGGCCATACACTGGCTGAGAAAACGGCAGAACGAGTCGGTATCTTATTGGCCCGTGTATAGGTCCTCCTGACCGATATCTGGCCCAAAATTGTTGCGATCGGACCAGCCCGATATCATCCGATATTCACCAAATGAGTGGATCTCTCCATGTATGGCCACCTTATGTTTGAGAGCTGCCTCGCCTCACACACCCAACGCTTTCAGCTTTTCTTCTCTAATCACACAGGCTTCTTCAGATCAGCAGTCTTTTCTGTCACCCAGTATCATCTAATTACGTTCTTAAAGGGGAACTCAAGCTTCCAAATGAAAATTTGAAAAAAAGGCCCACATAACACAGAAACTCCTAATATACCCATAACAGTTTCTTCAAAAAGTATAAATAAATGCCATTTTCTATGCTTCGATGCAGCTGTTTGACTGTTGGACTCTTCCTGCATCTTTGGAAATCCTGGCAGGGAAGGAGGGACTAAACACTGATGTTACTAATTGTAATAATTTTGCCACAGCTTACAGACAGCATGCAGGAACTACATAACCCACAATGCATTGCACTGGGATCTTCCTTTCCTTATTGAAATCACTTGTGCAGGGAATTGTGGGGTTTGGAGGATGCAGGCTGAAGACAGATGGCTGCAGATACAAAGTAACAGTAGTCAGCCAGCTCAGCAACATAGTCAGGCAGATCAGCAGGTGAGCAGGAGGCTAGGCTTAGGCAACTGTCAAAAACCATCAAAAACCATGAAAAGTCTGCATATTTTTTAAATGATGCATATTGCAAAGTTGCTTGAAATTATGTTTACTTTTCAAAAAGTATATTTTTGCAGAGTTCCCCTTTAATTTGCAAAACATCACTTTAAATTCCTGGCTGGTAGGCTAAAAAACAAAGGAAAAAAATCTAAAATATGCCTGTTTTCTTTTTGGCAATGTATAAAATATATGAAAAGCAACAAGAGCTGACACTATTGTAACACTTTTGCCACAACTTGCCCTTGATGTGTTCCTGGGTGATTCACTCCTGACTAGCGATGCGCAAATGACAGCAAATAAATTCAAGAAACTGCGTAAATAAAATGTCCATTAACTTGAAAACCTCAGGTCCCGAGCATTCTGAATAACAGGTCCCATACCTGTATATAGAGATACTTGGGACACCTAACATGATGCGGAAGGACCTCCAGGCTAAATAATAATGCCTATAAATAAAGGCAGAATAAGGTCACTCTGGAAAAGCCAGAAGGAAGAGCTCAACCTAAATCAGCAATCTGGTTCAGCCTGACCTGTTTGTAAACCTATGGGTCCCACATGTTTTGTGCCGGCTCACACATCACTACCCCTGTTATTTACCTTTAGGCAGGCAGTAAGGACAGGGTTAGATGATGGCTGGAGGGACAACTACATCCCTCAAATGTCCCTCTTGGATTAAGTGCAGCCTAGCGCAAGCAGGGCTCTATCCAAGGAGTATGTCATAGGTCTCTGTGCTCTGAAGAAGACTGTGGCCATTCTTTAAATGCTAAAAACAGTGTTTAGAGTGGAAATGGCCTTATTTTTTTTTTTTGCACACTACTTGGGGTATTGTAAGTGACATATATGGAGCTGCATCCCACGCAGAGTCACAATGGGTAGCGCTGCATTCTGCAGAGCTACAATTAGAAGGCGCAGAAGATAGCTACATAGTTAAATCAGGTTGAAAAAAGACAAAGTCCATCAAGTTCAACCCCTCCAAATGAAAACCCAACATCCATACAGAAACAACACTCCATACCTTCACATACATTTTATATCCCCATAGCTAACTAACTACAGAGTTTAGCATCACAGTAGCCTTTGATATTATGTCTGTCCAAGAAATCATACAAACCCCTCTTAAAAGCATCAACAGAATCAGCATCACAACATCACCCGGCAGTGCATTCCACAACCTCACTGTCCTCACTGTGAAGAACCACCTACGCTGCTTCAAATGAAAGTCCTTTTCTTCTAGTCTGAAGGGGTGGCCTCTGGTGTAGCGATCCTCTTTATGGGTAAAAAGGTCCCCTGATATTTGTCTATAATGTCCTCTAATGTACCTCTAATGTCTACCCTCATAATTTAAGTCTTCCCTCATCCCTCTAACCAGTTTAGTTGCACTTAGTCTCTGCACTCTCTCCAGCTCATTTACATCCCTCCTAAGGACTGGAGTCCAAAACTGCACTGCATACTCCAAGATGATAAAACATGAGTGTCCACTTTTAACTGATTTTTAATCCCAGGCCTGTAGGAACACGAAGTGGTGCAATATTGTGCCCTATTCTACTCCAGCACGTGGGTCTCTATCATTGCTAAATAAACTCTATACATTGTAATGTATACATTGCACATCATTTCTTCACCAGGTGTCCTTCTGCTCTTGATTCTCTAGCTGTTCCATCCTCTCAATAGCGAAGTCTCTTCCATCCTGTCTGGCAATGCTTCCTCTGCTCTTCGTGGGTACCAATCTCAGTTCATAGACCTTTCTCCCTGCTGGGCCACCTCTTGTTACCTAGCCACCAGCCAGCAGCAACATGACGGCACCCATCAGGGACAGCAGATAAGCCCCCTGCTACCCAGTGGATGGGGTTCCGCTGCACTATTAGGAAAACCAGGGAGTTTTTATAACATGAATGAAATTGCACATTCATTTTATTTTATATATATACAGTATATACAGTACATAACAAAAATCTAGTAATATATATATATGATTTTAGTTAAACATGGCCAATGTCACCAAGGTCCACAAACCTCTGACTAGTGATGATCTGTTTCACTTTGGCAAGAATTTGCCACTGGTGCCAAAATGCATTAAAGTCTAGGGGTGTCACATTTTTTTGATGTGTGGTGCCATTAAGTCTATGGGCATCATTTCCACAGCGAAACCGTGAAATAATTTGCTCATCCCTATGATTTCCTGGGGTCTGGTGTATCTTTATAAAGTAGGATCATCTGCCTATAGCTTTTGTGTCTCAAAATACTGTTATCTGTCATAATTTTGCAAATCACACAGTCACACTCCCTTCCCAGAGACTATTATCCACTGTTACTATAGACACCATCTCTCCCTACTATACCTGCTATCCCACAGTCACACTCCCTTCCCAGAGACTATTATCCACTGTTACTATAGACACCATCTCTCCCTACTATACCTGCTATCCCACAGTCACACTCCCTTCCCAGAGACTATTATCCACTGTTACTATAGGCACCATCTCTCCCTACTATACCTGCTATCCCACAGTCACACTCCCAGAGACTATTATCCACTGTTACTATAGGCACCATCTCTCCCTACTATACCTTATATGAATTATCTCTTTGTAATGCTACTGTACAGTTACACTATCTTTTCTTTTGCTATTTTTCCTACTGCCACTATAAGTACTGCTGTGCTTGCCACAAAGGGTGTCACTACCCCACAATAAAAAGAAAAATGTGTAGTGGAAGTTTGAGCCTTCCTATCCTATACATTGTCCCTGCTTGAAACTCACCAAAAACAGCATTCAGCACAATGAACCTCCTAGCTGTGCAGCAGTCTGGGCAGTTCTGTTTTACGACTCAGTGGTAAAAGCTGAAAGAGCTCATTGTATTTCTCACCTCGTTTTTTTTCTTCTCAGGGGCTCTGTTTCCAACTGACCATGTCAAATTCTAACTGACTGTATTGACCATTGACTGGCTGAGCAGAAATGAAAGAATGTACTGTCAAAACTTTCACCATTCCCCTGGAAAGTTGGTGTTTCCGTAACAGAGGGAAAACACGAACAGCTTTGATTACAACAAGCAGAGCAAAGTTTTCTCCTCGGTTATGTAACACCGCAATTAAAGGGCCACTGGAGCTTAATGAGGGAGCAGACAGCTGACAGTAGTAATCTGAGTTCTTTAGCTTTTCATTCTCTCGTGTTTTGTTTTCAGTCACATGTTTATCAACTAAATTGCGAAATGAATGTCATAAGTGATAAAACAGGAATGGAATGACTGCTGGCCTGATGTTATCAGTTCAAGCCCCACTTGGAAGTCCTACCATTGGTGAGGGCCCGTCTTAGCTCATAGCAAGATTACAAATAAATACAAATATTATTGTATCAGTCATCCGGCTACAGTTCCAAGAATATATTGGGCAGAAAATATTCTTGCTCTTCAAATCTTACCTAAGTTGTGCTGTGAGGAAAGACTAATGGTCGCTCTCCCCAAATCTTAACCTAACTGGCTTTTATATTAAGCTTTTCTTGGCACTGCTCTAATAATATTGCTGCCTACTTATTGTGATTGGACACTGTACATTGCTATTGGTAGATGAGGTTCCCTGTATGTTTACCCAGACATTGATTAGGCCTTAAAGGACATGTAAAGTAGAGTCCTGCGTGGGACCCGACCCATACCCGCAACCTGCAATCCGCAACCTGGACCCACATTCTTACCCGCTTGGACCTGCGACCCCACCCGTAACCCGCGATCCGCAACCAGGACCCGCGACCCGCTGACCATCAAGTATCAGGAAGTGCTGTCATTGTAAACAGGAAGTGAAGTAATCGGAAGTAGCCGTGATCAGAAAAAAGGAGTAAAACAGGAAGTGCTGTCATTGTAAACCGGAAGTGGCATAATCGGTAATAGAAATGCTCAGAAAAAAGGCGTAAAAATCCGAAGATCCGCGACCCGACCTTCAACCTGCAGAACCACCTTCCCGCTTCTATACCCGCACCCGGAATTTCTATATTCAGCCCGCAGGGTTCCCCGGGATTTTGCGGGTACCCGACCCGCTGCAGGACTCTAATGTAAAGCCTTCATTTCCCTACTTTATATTTGTTTTGAAATCTCTAGATTTCAAAAAGGCTGTTGAGTGATTACATTTTTGTGGGGAGGGTTTACATGTCCTTGAAGTTGAAAGTTCTCAGTTCACACTTTGGTTAAGGTGGTTCATTTAATAGTGATGTGTGAGAAATGTTTGAGAACCTTTTCTCTTGGGCGATTTCAGCTCTCCTGGAAGTGCCTCTATTACTGCCAGCTATAGGCCAGCACAATGAGAACATTCTGAAGAGGGAAGTAGGGTTCCGATCAGATAAGATTGCTGCGGTGAAGGCAGTAAATCAGTTATCAGCTGTTTCAGGGGCAGCAATGTGCCCACAAACCTAGCTGGCTTCGTGGTTTGCAGAAGTTCATGAGCTTCAGGTCACATTGTAGTTCTCAGGCAGAGATAAATTGCAATGACGTATCAGTTCTCAGAACTGGAAACATGATTGTTGCAAAAGACCAGCCAATTTCCTTAAAGGGGATGTAAAGGCAAAAAATAAAAAATAAAATCCCATTTTTACTTTCTTTAATGAATCTCCAATATACTTTAAATTAAAAAATGTCTACCGTTTTTTTTATAATAAACCTGACTGTATGCTGTGAAACGTCTTCATTAAAATATCTCAGCAAGTCCAGTTGCTTTGAGTTACTTTTGATAAATATACCATGACCTGGATGAATGCGAATCTTCATAGTCAAATTCTCCCTTTGTTTCACTTGCTGTAACAGCTCGGAAAGGAAACTTCAGATGGTCCCTAATTGCTCTGCAGGGAAACAATCATACTTTCAAAGTGTAGGGGGGAGCCCCACCTTACTTCCCAGAACTTGGGCAGATTTGCTTGTTTCCCTGTAGAGCAGCCGGCGACTGTATAGAGATTTGTATCCACAGACCCAGTGCAATATGATTATTAATCAGTCTTGTTTTGGTTTCTATGGCAGATATTATTTGACTTGTGCTGTTTTGATTGTTTATGACGATTCCTAAGCTTAACCTCTCAACTGAAACCCAGACTACACTGAGCATGTATTTAGTCTTGGTATTGCAGAGATGTCTAACAAAGGAACAAGATGACAGCCCCCTGCGCCAATTTCGAAAGCATAAATCATTTGTCTTATTAGGCTTCTGGTGCAGTAAGTTCATGGTTCATACAAAATACAACTATTTTCGTTTTTATTTGCCCTTTAACTGCCACAAAGACATCAAGACACATACGTTAACCAACTCATCCCATTTCTGGTCCAGCTTGATCATTTTCAGTCTTGGAAACTCAATCCAAGGTGGTAATTTGTCATGGATTTTCTCAAGTTTGACCAGTGACCCCAACAGAGAATTGTATTTTACATAGTAATCTTATAGAATGGGTAGCATGCCAGTTGATACAATTAGGTCATTCAGTCTGGTCTAACTGTACAAAGCCTAAGAATGTGCTCCATAGACTGGTTGTTATATACATTTTCAAGGCTCATATATATATATATCTTGAAAAAGGTCCCCGATGGGGACCGAAACGTCGGTTAGGCATACCATGCTATAATACAATATATTTTTTCTACAGAAAGCCCATGGTGCTGTTCTTTTCTTTATTTTGATGTATATATATAATGTATATATATATATATATATAATATATAGAGATGTAGACTGAACCACCATCAGTAATCATGGGGCTCCATACTACCTAATTAGCAGGGCCCTCCCCAAGGGTGCCCAAATTATAAGGCCATTGGTCACCTGAGCTCCTGGGTGGTGGTGCTCAACAAGTAGAATGGGGCCCTATTGAAGTGGACCAGTCACACATGGCCATGCCTCTCATCCACTGTGGTCACACCCCATTATATGAAAACCCCTGCTCAAGATAATCAACTAATTCCCAGCCACTCCTCAAGCTCCACCTTCTGAAGATCAAGGTATGCTGGCTATGTAGACATGGTGCTTGGCTAGGTAGAGATCAGCACCCTTTCAAATTAAGCCTATATAGAGAATTAAAAACAGCAAAGTGAAATGAATACCTATTGCCTCCTCTGCTTTAGAGAAAACTGTCCCGTTTTGCTTTTCCGAAAAAATTTGCAAAACTCCGAAATAATTTTTTATATGCGACAGTTGTTATACACGCAACTCTTTTGTCCAAATGCATTAAAGTCAATGGGTGTCCGAATAAATTTGAGTCCATTTTCTATTTTTTGTGCCGTGATGAATTTTCCACGGCAAATTTTCGCTGCGGTTTCGTGAAAACATTTGCTTTTGGCAAAATGTGAAAATTCGCCTCAAATCCATGCCTGGCGAATAAATGCACCTATCACTATTTTTATGGTGTTGGGTTTTTCAGGTTGAATCTCAAATGGTATCTCTAATCTCTAACTATGGTAATATAAGGGTGACACTGGGCACAGGAATGGTATTGCTCAAGCTGAAGCCGCATAGACATCCTTTCTCTCCAGCAGCCTTTGCAGATGGTTTCTGAAGCAGTCCCACCAATGCATAAAGCCATAAATCACCCTAATCCAAACACATTGTCCCAAGCTTGTGCTACGTAACCTTCAGCTCTCCAGCTGTTGTTCAAGAGCAACTCCCAGCATTCCCTGAGAAGTTTGAAAGGGTTGCTGGGCTTTGCCATTGAACCAGAGCTGACATGCATCAGGCTGAAGGTCCTTGTTCTGCCTTAGTCTTGGGTAGCATTGTCCCTGCCAGTAGTCCTTTTATTTAGAGCTGTGGACGGAGGGGAGAGCTGATGGCCAGTGTGAGGTTACCTCATTGGGCTCAGTGAGCTGTGCACTGGAAGAGATATTTTCCAGATGAATGAAGAGAAGTGATCAAAAAGCTCATTGCACTTTAAATGATCCCTAATGCTAAAACAGTCCTGGCTGTTCCCAATGTAAAGCAAGTTTGGCTCAGGCAGCAGTAGAAGGACTGTGATAATAATCATTATGTGTGTGTGTGTTTTTGCTCCAAGTTTAGGAACCTAAGGCAGCCAACTGGATTCTTGCTTTCAAGCAGCTGACCAATAAGTGCTTCCTGCCTATTGGTTGCTTTAGGTTACTGTACCTGATGACTCCACCTTTATCACATGTAGATCCCAAATAACTAATAGAATGTATGGTGTTACTGTATGCCATGCAATGAAAACAACTTTCTAAACAATAAAAAAAAAAACAAAAGAAAATCTTTCTAAACATCCAGATTCCAGAGATTTTCTGAGCATTAGGGTAGAACTCGTTTTTCTGGATCGACGGCCAACGACAAAACGCACGTGACAAATCGGATGGCGTTGCATGCATCAAAATATAATTGGACTGAATGAAGAGTCCCGTCCACATCCGACAGTCGTGTTTTGTTGGTTGTAATGTATTTCTTACCTGCGACTTTTCATTCATTTCATTTGACTTGTAGCGTTTTACGTTTTTCGCTGGGCGTCGATGGGACGAAAAATACTCCTGGAGTTCTACCCTCAGAGTTTTATTCCAGTTCAAGTGGATATAGGCCAGTAACTACATGGGCCTAGAGATGGATCTATATGATTATCTGGTTCTGCAGGTTGAATATTTAGATTGTGTGATCTGCCACACATGTGAGTGCCCAGAAAGAACCACCAGACAAACTGGGTGCTCATGAAAAAATAAGGCCATTTTATCCAAACTTTCATTTGGAAGGTGGTGAACTTGATGGACTGTCTTTTTTCTACCTGATTTAACTATAAGTAACTGTCCTATCATCTACAGGACCCCAACCATCCCATTTTAAATGGCACAGTACCAAACCAAGGACTATAATAAGGATGAGGCTTACCAGGCAGTGGGTGCAGATTCAGGCATAATGGAGGATGCAAGTGTAAATTATCATGGCAGATGGAGGAAGTTGCCTAAAATGTTCAAATTGGATCTGCCTGTGTGGATAGGCTCAAAAGAAGACAATTTTTCGATGATTTTTCTAATAAAATATGTTAGCCCCTATTCCTCACAGGAGACCCTTCAAGTAGGCCCGGACTGGCAATCTGTGGGTTCTGGCAAATGCCAGAGGGGCTGCTATAAGGTGCCATAGAAAATCAGTTTTTAGTGGGCTGGTGGGGGCTGTTTGGGCCTCTGTGTACCTGAAATGCCAGGGCCTAATTTAATTCTCAGTCCGGACCTGCCTTCAAGGGACCTCCAACCCTTCCAAGAACTTTGATATCTTTTTCTATGACATCATAGGAATCACTTAGGAAGACACCAGCCATAAGTACTAGATAACTAGCCCAAAATTCTGTCCCTTTGTGCTTATTCTAAAAGCAATTGTATTATACGTAGATGCACTCTACACCTAGCACTTGTGTAATGCAGCCCTGCCTTTACTGCTCGAATGAAGGCCAAGTTATTAGGAGATGGTTTGGAGGTAGGGACACCTAATTGAACACCCTGCCTGCCTCTCATGAATACAGTGCTGTCATACACAGGTAGTGATGCATTCATGGGAGTGGGGAGGGGGGCAGGTTTCTATGGTCCAGGTGCAGAGACCTGAAAAATTCAGAGAAATGCCATAGTAAATAAATAAATAGATAAAAAAATAACTTAGTTTAATATTATCCATCTCCCAGCTTGGCCTGCTACATGCAAAAACGCAGACAGTTCTGCTTGAGATTCCAAGTCAAGCCAGCTAGCAAAGTATGGGATCTGCATCCCATTGTATTTCACCAACCTACAAACTGGCAGTCACACAATGGTTGCCAATAGCAAATCTCTCACATTTTGCTTCGCTGAAAAATGAGTGAAATTTGTGAAATGTTAAAAAAATCCAACAAATTCACGAAAAAAAGTGAAATCCAACATTTTGACAAAAAAAAAACCTGTGAAAATCTGACATTTCATGAAAATTTTATGAAAATTGGACTTTTCATGTAAAATTGTGAAAATCGGACATTATCAGAGATTGACGCCCACGTCCAAGCTGACGCTGACGTTAATGCCAATGGGCGTCTGATTTTGCTGCAAGCGACTTTGTGGATGCAAGTCAAAAAAATGTTGACGCCGGTGAATTTTTGCGGGAGATTTGTGAATTTATTCGCCGGCAGCGAAACACAGAAATTTGCAGTGAATTTGTGCCAGGCAGTTTTATAGGCAGATCGGCGGTGTTTCGCTTCACCAAAACTGCGAAAAATTAGTGGAACGCTGGCGTGTCTCGTTTTGGACACACGTGTCCGTTTTTTGGACGCCGGCAATGGGTGCCGGTGTCCAAAATCGAGACGCCGCAAAATTTATTCGCCTGCAGCAAATCGCGGGAATTCGCCGAGCCTACAGCAGCCCAATAAATAATGAGTATGTATGGTATCTTGCAGTAGCCCCTATGGCTTGTGCCAGAACCAACAGATAGCCAGTCTGGGAATGATAATTGCCCAGTTTGATAAAAAATTCTGGCACAGGTTCCAAGGGGGCATTTAAGAGCTCCTCCAAAATGAGTTTTCTGCCTGTGAGCGTTACACCATGTTTATATGAGATTTCTTTATTGTGGCTTTCTGTTTCAGAATACATTTACCCTGTTAACATCCGTGGTCCATCGGCCCATATTGATTCTATTATATAAATACTGTAGGCTTTCTTTCTTCAATATTCCCCATCAATCATTTCAATAAAACATGTGCATTAAAGAATAAATTAATAAAGCCCGTACCCCATCAGAGAGTGGAACGGTGCTTGATGGCAAAAATGCTATATTGTTGCTCCAACTAGACCTGACCTAGTTTAATGAAATCAGGTCAGCTGTGAGCTCTTCATTACCCCCAGACTAAACAGCCTCAAAACTCACTACTGGATATTTCCATGCTTCCCTGTCTCTCTCAGTGGGGCACCGAGCGCCTGCTCCATCTATTGGCTCCAAATAAAGAAGAGCCGGGACCAATGCTGGTAAACAGTGCCAGGCAGGGGAAGCGAATACACATGCTCACTGATTGAATTAGATGAAAGGTAAACAAATCCATGTTTCCCAAGGCATCCCCCTGGGGATTAGAGCAGCAAAGGAAACAAAAGTAGCCATAATTACCTTAAAATGTTATCCTCTGATGAAGCTCACCTATCAAGTAAAGAAATGCCTGGAATGCGACTGCCTCTTTAATCAGATAACAGAGCCGAGGGCAGGTTTGATGAAGGTAGTGATACAATTATTTGATTGTACAGGTGGTGGTGGTGGGGGTGGGGGGGCACTGGACTAGCATTAGACTGGGAAAAGCTTAAATGGAATAACATTAATCACTAAAAAAAGGGGGCACAGGATACAAAATACGTCGATAACCCACCATGTAGAACAAGTGGTCCAGGTGCACCAGCCCCTCATCTTAGGGATAAACCAGCGAAGTACAAGATAATCGATATCGGGCACTCGAAAGAACTCAACAAAAGCCACAAAAATAAAGTTAAATATGTATTGTAGATTCATTTAAATATGGGAACAATATCGCCATTGGCCCTACGCGTTTCATTCCCCCCAGGGCACTTAGTCATGGACTCATAGTCAAAGGACATAGAGTAAGAGTTAAAAACCATCATGTACTATGGGCACTGGCATTAAAATCAGCCCTATGTAAATTAGCTTTATATATATTTATAATAAATAATATAGACATACATACGCCAGACACATACACAAACCACATAAACACCGTTAATGTATTTAAATAAACAATTGTCATTATAGCTGGATTTTAAGCACTTTGCTTTGCATCTATGTACAGAAAGCCTGCCCATAGTAGAAAATGCATGTTAAAAGGCATTGACTGGTTTCAAACCAGGGACTATATAAGGTAGGTGTTTGTGCTGCCTTTGTGGTATATCCCAGCAGCCTCATTGGCCAATGAGGACAAGACAATTAAGGTGGCACAGATAATATCGTATAAAACGAATTTTCGTACGATATTTGGTCAGAAGATTTAGATATCGGTCGGCTGGTTGGACGGAAAATTTTGATTGGATGCCTTTGAAGGCACCCTTAACATCTGCCATTGTTAGTGCTGAATCGTCAGATACAGGTAGAATTCTATTGCTTCTATCTGTATAATCTGACGATTCAGCTCTATAAGTGTGTGTTGAAATGAACCATCTTTCTTGGAAAGATCTTTTCCAAGAAAGATCATAATTGTTACGTCTATGGCCAGCATTAAAGATGATCTTCTTATATGTAAACTTTCTCCTTCCTCTTCTCTTGAACTTTGAATTGTTCATCTGAATCCTGAGTATCTGACTGTGTTTGACTTTTAACGTTCTCTTTCCATGTTGGGTGCCCAACCTTACCCTGAACTCCAGTCCCTTCAGTAATGACTATATGGTTTCAGTTTCTGTTGTCTTTAATGCTCTAGAGTAAATTCTTGAGCCTCAGTTCTATTTGAATAGCTACTGACCCTGGAGGGCCATCCACTTCCAGGCATCTGGAATGGACCTTGTGAGGATGGGAGCAAAATAAGACATTGCTGTGATTCTAAATGGGGACCACTTATTTTCTGTCCCATACGGCTTTCTCCTAATCTGCAAACTCCTCAGACAATCAAGACCAGAGATTCACAGCTGCCTGCCCACAACATAAACTCTTACCTTTCCACTTATCTTGGCTAGAGCACTCATGGGACCCTAGCTCTTGGAGTATCCTAAATTAAATCCTGGGTATCGAACCTCTGCCTGTATCTAGGGTTGCCACCTTCCTATATATTTATGTTATTCCCTATTGATAACATTGGGATCAACCATAACTTTTACCGGCCAGGCCAGGTGGCAACCCTACCTGTATCCATCGTTGCTAGTTTTCTGCTGCCCAAAATTCACCCTGTGTCTGACTTTGCATCAGTCCTGTACTTTGCCTCCTTGCCTTAATAACTCATCATTATGTCACTACCCTAATTCCCAGATTTTCCCACCTCTCATAGGGTTAGACATAAACCATATCATGAAGGTATGTTCATTATTTAAGACCTTGTGAGGTAACTTTGTCTGTGCTTACTACAGCCCACCAGTGAGCATTACATGATCAAATCCATTGATTCTACTGTTCCAGCGCCGTACAGTCATGGGACTATTATAGGGGCACTAAACCCATACATAAAAACCCTACCCCCTGTAGGCCCCGTTCCCTGCCCCCCCCCAGCCTACTTGCTACTCCAGGCAAATGCCCTTTGTAAATACTTTGTATTTACCCCTCGCAGCAGATTCAAGCATTGGAGTTCACAGCAGCCATCTTCTTCTTTTTGGTTATCAACGGTATTTCGGCGCATGCACAGTTGGAGCAATTTCCAGGTACAGGACAAGTGTGCATGCACCGAAACTCAAAGGAATCGCAGAAGAGCCGAAAGAAGACACAAAGATTTCCGAAGAAGGGGTCTACGGTGGGAAGGGGGTAGGGTATTTTTAAGGAAGGGTTTACTTCTCCTTTAAGTCATCCTAACTTTCCCTCTGACATCTATACTATTCGTTAAGCTGTGCAGACCTGTAGATAGAGATAGATAACAGATTGATTGATAAATATAGATGTGAGAGTGAAACTTGGTTGTTTAATTAAATTCGACAGCTTGACTACACTACAGGTTAATTATTTAGTCCCAGTATTACAGTGGATTACATCTATAAATCGCAATATGCTGAATGAAATCATTGCCAGATTTTAGCAGCCCCTAATGAACTAAGTGCCCACCCTGTGGTAAGTTGGAACATGTGATCACTAAATGTAAAACATGAATAGACAATAAATCAAAAGAGAGAATGGTGGAAAAGATCTGTTATACCTCAAGGCACATTGAGCAGTCACAATGGGCTGTTTGTGAGGGTTGTACTAAAAGGGAGGATTGAACAATGGCAGACTCAGCGCATTATCACAGCACTTCTAATTATTACGGCAGGCTAATCATCCCTCAATTTGTATATCCTTTAGCAATCTCAAATGTTTCAACTAAATCCTTATAATCAATTATGGGATATTTTTTCAAGTGCTGATTATTAAGGGTCTTGTAAAGTGTTGATTATATAT
>CM044440.1:123557112-123567190 GCA_024363595.1 Xenopus borealis | reverse complement strand
ATATATATAATACAGTATATATATACCCCCTTTTGTAAAATATAAGCATATCATAATTTAGCAAGTAGTTCCATGACCATATAAAAAACACAAGGCCGAAGACAGGACATGGAACTCCAAGGCGACTTCTAATATCCTCATATTTTGTATCAGGCGGTACTTTATTTATTATAATATACAAGTTTCAGTGATTCATACGTAAGAAAAGACATCACTAAGCTCCGATTTTAACCGAAGACAAGCACCATTTCTAAGGATATCATTTACAGTACATTCATGGCTGTAAAACTCAACTGTTTACCCCTTTAAACAAAACAGGGATTGTTTGTCCATATATTTCAACATATTTAAGCTGGCCAACTACGTCAAAGTAGTGAGGAACTGGCACACAAGAGTAGATGCTAAAGGGGATTAACCCCTAAGTGTTTATTGTCAACGGAAACACAACGTTTCAGGTGCACGCCCCTTCTTAACTCTCCAATCTGACCTTTTGCCTGTCTGCTGACTATTCTACATTCTCCAATCCTGATCCCGGCATGTCCGACTATTCTCTATTTTGCTTGTTCTGGCCCGGCCTGTTCCACTCTGTGTTGTCTGGCCTGTCTTCCAAGTGGCGTTCTTCCATCTAGTATCCTTGATGAGGCAATTGTACCCATTTGCTTGTCCAGAACCTTTAGCTTTGTTCCTCTCTTAGTAAGAGCATCCATACATACACACACTGACCCTTCCTTCCAAGACACACACATAAACTATATATACTCATATACTAACTATAGATTTTAGCATCCCAAAAGCCTTGGATATTATGCTTGTCCAAAAAATCATCCAAGCCCCTCTTAAAGACATTTGCAGAATCAGCCTTCACAACATCACCCGGCAGTGCATTCCACAACCTCACTGTCCTCACTGTGAAGAACCATCTACTCTGCTTCAAATGAAAGTCCTTTTCTTCTAGTCTGAAGGGGTGGCCTCTGGTGATCCTCTTTATGGGTAAAAAGGTCCCCTGATATTTGTCTATAATGTCCTCTAATGTATTTGTAAAGTGTAATCATGTCCCCTCACAAGCATCTTTTTTCCAGAGAATGGGTGCAGCCCTCAGTGAAGTCTTAAATGTGAGTATGTGAAGGGGTAAGGATTGAGAAGTTGATCAGTAGAAGAACAGTCTGTTGAATGCTAAGAGCAGTGATCCCCAACCAGTCACTAATGAGCAACATGTAGCTCACCGACCCTTTTAATGTTGCACCCAGTTGTCTCAAAACTGCTTATTTTTGAATTCCAAACTTTCAGTTGCATAAAAACCAGATGTACGGCTGCAAGTCCACATAGGGGCTACCACTAGGCAATCACAGCACTAATTTGGCACCTCAGGCACTTATTTATGCTTGTGTTGCTCCTCAGCTCCTTTACATTTAAATGTGCATCATGAGTAAATGAAGGTTGTAGACGTCTAACTTAGAGAGTTATGGGGTGGAGCAGAACTGTGAATGCCTTTGAATGTCAGGCTCATAAGTTTGCACTTTATCCTAAGTTAACAGAAGCTAGTGTAGAGACAGACCGAGCTGCAGTCAACTTGTGACTGGCAAACCAAGAGAGCGAATCTGAATTTTGGTGTAACCTTGCATGATAAATTACTGTATTTTGGAAATAACTTGGGTGAAAGTGATATGATTTAGTTATTGATTGGATAAGAGGCGTGAAGCACAGGGCAGACTCAAGAATAACCCCAAAGCATTGGGTCTGTGAGATGCAGTGATAATGGAGTTGTTAACGGATAACCAATAACACTTTTGGAATATTATGGGTGTTGAATGGGTGAAAGAGTACAATTCCTAGACAATTATAATATAAGGTAATGTTGGGACATCCACTTAGAAATGGCTGACACAGAAGAACAGATCTGGGTTGTGTGTTGGAGAAGACACATACATTTGAGCATTTGTGGAAAGGCCAGGGTCTAGGGTGGCAGGATTTTAGGGGGCAGCATGCTGCCCAGTCACACCCACATTGGTTCAGAAACACTCGGGATACACAGGAGATACAATAGTTTTTAAAATGTCCCATGTGCCAATCCCCATTGCTCCAGGCCTGATGATGATGAAAATTTGCAAATAAAGAGTATGGGGATGACAAATGGCAGTGGGCCTAGGGGCACCTGCTATGTAAATCCAGCCATGGGTATTGAAAAGCCAATAACTGATTAGTTGCCCATGGGAGGAAGTATACAGTCCTAGGGTCCCTGGACAGAACCTTGGATTATTGAAAATTTGATATACTGATGCAACATGTTGGCCAGTTCCTGGTGCACCAGATAATAAGGGAATGAAAAGGAGCTTCTTCACTTTATGCTGCTGATTATTGTGGAACATTTAAAAAGGGGGCCATACTTGTGAAGTGTCTGTCAGTTTGCCCAGCTAATTTTGTTTCTTTCTTTTCAATTTTTCAGAAAAGGCAGATTGTATTCTGCAAAGTCCTGAAATAACATAATGAAAGACATCAATCAGGAACAAATGTATTTTATCCATCCAAGTGTCCAGTTTTATTGAGACAAGTAGGAGCCCATTCAGCAACCATTCAGCAACACTCAGAGGTTCATCTCTGTCCTAAAATATAATACAGTAGCTCTGCAGCCCACACTTACGGTCAAGTTCCAATCCCAGGTGGCTAGCTAAGGATGCTGGGTAATATGCTGCACAAAACAGGATCTCGTCAAGCTTTACATTTCTATATTAAACTGTTCCAGACCAAACTGTAACAGAAACGGTAAAGAAAAGTACATATTCAAAGTGTTGGGTCGGCAGCATGAGCTGTTCATTTGAATAAGGGGAGCCAGCCAATTCTTTTATAGCACTAGGCAAAAATGTTCAGAGCTTAGATAAGAGCATCTGGCATTTATAGAACAGATGACTTAAGGCCATTTACACTAGATAGATTAGAATGAAAACTCCACTTAAAATGAAAGAGACCATAGCCTAGCAGCTAGAATAAATTCTACAATATCCATGTGGCTTGACTGGTGCCTTGGTTATTAGCTCAGTGGCATTGTGCCACCAGGGCAAACTTGGCACACGCTCTGACCTTTCAGGAAAATAAAATACGCCATGTATTTCCTATGAAACAAAAGGAGCATTTAATGCATGTGTCACTTCAAGGAGCAGCGAGATAAAACTGTGTGCAGTGCGCACATCGTTGGCAATTAACTAAGCTAAGCACGTTCAAGGCAATTAGGATATATAATGACTATATATTGTCTTGTGTTCAACCAGATAATAGAATTAGCCCAACAAAAAAGATGTAAAGAGATACTCGGGAAGGAGAACAGAAAACACATTAGGGCAGACTCTAGAAAAAATTCACCAGAAATCCCATCCTCAGGGACATCACAAATTTTATACAATTTGTTTTTTTTTGGAATAGTTAGTCTTTTATATTGGCTTTCTCCTGCTGTTCCTCTTCAGTCTCTCAACTGCAAATAAAATGTCTCATGTAGAAAAATATAAATACAAATATTTTCCTTGGATCAGCACCTAAGGCAAACTGAGAGCACAAAAAAAGAAATAAAATATAGTGTAGCATCTTGGTTGCTTTTTACAACACCCTGTGTTGGAGAACCAATATTACAACTGGTGTAAGTTCCCCTTTAAATTAAAGATTTTTCTTTTCATCCCAAGTGTGTGGAACAATTAGATTGGTTGTTCTTCAAAGCTGTCACCTAGTTTGGTAAAAATGCCTACTTACAGGACTGCAGTAGGGTTGATGCACATAGACTTTAATTGAAGTATCCTCCTCTCCGACAACAGCCCAGCTAGGTTCCAAGGCAGGCATACAAAAGAGGTCACAGAATAGTATAATAATGATTTATTAAAAAAAATAGTTTTAAACTCGCAACTCACATTTTGTTCGAAAAATTGAGTCACAATGGGAAAGTTCGCCTGCTAAAGCACCAACATCTCTAATAAAGATATATATATGACAAAGTTTTGCTAGGCAGAAACGAAAGTTAGCGAAAGTTTGCTAGGAAATGCTTGTGCTTACGAGTAGTGATGGGCGAATTTATTCGCCAGGGGCGAATTCGCGGCGAATTCCCGCAATTGCCGCTGGCGAATAAATTCCCGAAACGGCAGGAAAAATTAGCCCCGAAAAATTAGCCGCCAAAAACGAGTCACGCGCCGAAAACGATGCGACGCGCGTCAAAAACGACGCGCGACTCGTTTCGCGAATTTTTCGCCAATTCGCGAATTTCTCTGGAAAGTCGCGAATTTTTCGGGGAAGTGAAACGCAGGAGTTTCGCCCATCACTACTTATGAGGACATTATAGACAAATATAAGGGGACCTTTTTACCCATAAAGAGGTTTTAATTTGAAGGGGTTGAACTTGATGGTCTTTTTTCAACCCAACTTAACTATGTAACTATGTAATGCTAACAAAACTTTGCCAGCATTTGGCTGCTGAGATGCAACTTAGCATAGCGAAGTGGCACAAAGCAGGGCCGCCATCAGGGGGGGACAAGTGTCCCGGGCCCGGGGCTGAATGGGGGCCCGGCAGTGATGCATTTTCCCAAGAGCCGGGCCCCCTTTACCAGCGCCGAACCGATGCGGAAGTGCCGAACAGACGCGAAGGAGCCGACACTTAAAAGTCCTGAAGTCATGGCAATACCCAAAGTCACGAGGAGCCAGCACTAAATAAAATACCTGAAGTCACGCAAGTATGCAGGAAGTCCTGAAGCCATGAGTTCAATTCCACCAACACCCATGTGGGTTTTTTTTTTTTTAATCCCCTGGCCTCAAATGTTTTCTTTTAATACTCTATAGGCCCCTGTCACCAATTTAAAAAAAAAAATATTTTATGGGGCTCCAATATTTTTTTTTTTTAACTTGTTAACGGGGGCCCTGCCACCAATGTTTAAAAAAAATATATTTTTGGGGCCCCAATTTTTTTAACTTGTAAGGGGGGCCCTGTCGCCAATGTTTTATTAACTAAATTAAAATTAAAATTTTTTTAAACTTGTATGAGGGGCTCTGGCACCAATGCTTTAAAAATGCTTTTATTGGTCTTGCACCAATTTTTTTTTTAACTTATAAGGGAGCCCGGGGGGGGTTACTTTTTGAGTGCTGATGTCTGTGTGGTCTTTTTAACTTTGATGTGGATTCGGTGGGGATTGGGGCAGGGTTTAGATGCCTGGGTGGGCAGAGCCCAGGGGGCCCCAACAATTTTGTTGTGTGGGGCCCCGTGATTTCTAATGGCGGCCCTGCGCAAAGTGTGGCAAAGCCTTTGGAGGGGGAAATTCACACTTTAGTGAATTTGCCCCATTGGCTTGTGGATAATCCTCACTGTACCAGGAAGCTTCAAGAGCTAAATACAAACAAGGGGGCAGATTTACTAAAGGGTGAAGTGGCTAACGCTAAGAAGTATCACCAGCGAAAAGTCACCAATGTTCACTGCCCAGGACGCATTTTAGTGAATTAGCGTAGTGGTAACGAATTTGCACCTGGCGAGGTGGTGCGAAGTGTGCAAAGCGGTTTCTGGCGATAACTTGTCCTTTAGTGAATCCCCACCACTACTAAAGTAAGTCCTGCTAATTCTTGCTGATAAATGCCATTATAAAAAACCCCAAATATTTCCTAACCCTAATCTTATTCCTATTGTAAGTGTCGGCCCAAATTATCTAGTACTTAAAAATGTTTAAAAAGTGGTTCAATCATATATTCAAGGCTTGTCCTGGTTTCTCCACTGAATCTTGCAATCAATGTTCTCATTTGCTTCACCCACAACATTCGGCAATGTTTTTCATGGTTCAAACTAGTGGATTCCCTCTATTATGCATGTCATTATCCTTAAGACACTTTCATCTATCACATGGCGGCCCTCCCAGGCACATGAAAAGTGACACCATCTCAGCTGCTGCAGCACAATGACATCATCCCCTTTGAAGTTTTCGCACAACATTTGCCATCTTCAGGTGCCACAGGCATCCAGTATCACAACTTTACACAACCACACACTCAGTCTCCAGGCCAGCTCATGACCAGTACACCTGTGTCCTTTCATCACATTTCATTGTCATTATTAAAGAAGCACACGTGCATTATTCATTGTTGGTACAATGCTGCAGAACATCTCTAAACTTTCCTTAAAATCTTGTACTTTGTTTGAAATCTAATATTACATAAATACATTGAGTTTGTGTTCCTCTATAGCTGCTACAGATGTTAATATTGGCTCACCTTGCTGGCAGGGAACCATCTTCCTTGTAACCTCTGCTTATTGACAGGGACTTAATGTGAGTGGTATAATATTTGTTAGGGCTTGGCCTTCTGAATGCTGCTGTTAATGGAATACTCCATAGTAGGGAAATGGCCATACCTTGGCTCACAAAGACACATCATATTACTACACCAACATAGGTATTCCCCTTTAACTGGCACAATTCTGGAGAAAATGTCTCAGGATCAGGATATATTGGTCCTTTAATAGAAACTACAGTATATAGTGGCATGTGATTTTAGCTTAGAAAAAAAAGGATGTTTCAGTCATGATGCCTTATATGTGTGATTTGAATAACAGGCCATTTAGTACAATATCCAAATAGGTTTTGGTCTGAGTATTGAAGCAGAGCTAACTATAGTGTCAGGACATAACTAAAATTACAGCTGAAAGCTTCTCTGTTTTCAATGGAGAAGGCCAAAGGCACACAAAATTTGCTCATTTGCCTCACAGGTAGTGATGTGTCTCATGGATTGCCCACCAGTTTGTTGGGTTCAGATTAAAATTTAGCCAACTATTAGGGGTGTGGGTTGGGAGCTGGTCAGACTCGTTAAGTACAATCCTTCACCACTCAAAAGATTCCCTGTCTTGGAACCAGAGATGAGTACAAAGAGAAGCTCACAGAGTGAGAAGACTTGGGTATGGGTTGGGTGCGGATCCAACAATCACAACATTTTGCGGGTTAGGGTCAAGAAGATTTAAAAAAAATGCCAAGGCAAAGAATGAAAGAGCAAAAACACCTGTGTAGATAGCTTGGTTATAAAACATAAACAGGGTTATTTGTCTATAAAGGGGACTTTGGGTCCCCTTATATACATCGGTATCATATTCACTTGCTCAAAGGAAAACACAGCCCTAATTTACTGGGGTTGCTCCTATATTGCATTTAAAATACAAACGTTTCTGTGGCTTTGCATAAAAGGATTTGGCCAAACATAAGAAATAGAAAAAGTTTCTAACTGAATTCTTCTCCATAAATGCCTGTGGTCCATACCATGTTCCCTTGCTAATTCTTCCTTAGAATGCTAAAATAAATATCTTTACAGCTCCTTTCTATAACAAGTAGCACCAGAGACCGCTGCCTTGTCTGCTGCATTATCTGCAAGTCCCAGCTCCCCTATAAAGCCTCTGTGTAAGCTATAAAAGTCTCTTTATTTTATCTAAGAAAGTACACTTTTGACCTACATAATTAACTCTTTTCACAAGTCGCTGCCTCCCTGCCCTGTATACTGTACGCTGAGTGCACATGAAGGCACCACTGATCCAACGCCTGAATTCAGATATACTTGACCCTCTTACTTGAACTTTTCAATGAATGTGCTCAGCCTCCTACAGTGAGGGCTTTTTAAGGTCTTCTTAAAATTGGCCAGCCCTTGGGTGTAGAGCTTACTTTGCTGGTGGTTTCCAATCAAACGTTTTTTGCTCATTCATCTATTAGCAAGTGATGTAAAAATGGCCCCTACTCTTTTATAGAAATAGAAATAAGCTATGAATTTATAATGGAACAATCTCCTTTTCTCTGTGGAAGGCTGTCAGATACTCATGCCCCTATGCTTGAGAGTCCATGTGAAAAATAAAAAGAGCAATATTTATGCATCCATGAATATACAATCCAGATTCACTCATTGATTCTGCAAGGCACAGTATACTCTCTGTCCCCTAAAAGACACCTTTTCTGTTTGGAATTTCAGTGTACGGGGTCACTGGAAATGAGGACCTTTGTTGAATGCTAGAGAATAGGTTTTTTTTTTACAGCATAGCTTGCAATGAATAATGTATTTTGGCATCTTTGTAACTGTTTGGCCTTACGTTATCTCGTCTGATTCATGGTTTTAATTGTTTTGCCTCTCACATTTCACATGGCAAAGTGACCTCGCTTATTGGGGTTCGGTGAGTTTTTGAAGTGGTCCTTGCATGACATAAATCCATCCATGCGGAGGTTGGCTAAAATTACTTCTTCTAAAGGAAAAGGATAGATTGAGTACAGAACTGTGACAGGGGTATAACAATAAATACAGAGGGCCGAGGGATGGGAGAAAGGAGAGGGGGGAGGCACGGAAAGTCCAGTGGAGGTGCTAAATATAGTTGGTGATATTCATATATGATATATATGTTAGTGCAGTAGATACACTTCTCCAAGGTTTAAGGGTATAAATGTTGCTAAGTGATTCAGAATACTCTAATTAGACAAATATAGAGGAAATGAAACTATGACATAGCAGGAATGTTGGGAACAAGTGATGTGCAGGTCAGGAAAAACACAACCCACACCTGACCCTAGCCTGCACCCAACCCTAACCTGCACCAAACTCTAACATGCAACATCTTGCTATTGTATGACCTATAATTGTGTCTTTCTATTTTGTATACTACATCTGTGTGCACCTCTGGTTCCAATCTTTGAGAGTAGTGGAGGAGTGTACTTCCCTAGCCTGACCTGCACCCAACCTTAACCAGCTTGGACTAATTCACCCAACCATTGGTCAACTCACTGGTCTCTGAGGGTTTTGGGTCAACCTACACATCACTACTGGGAACCTTCATTAAGAACCATTATATTAGGAATACAAAGTGTGCTGCCCTCTTTAGATAGATACTAAAGTCATAATTTATTCACACAGAACTTGTATTTTCTCCATGGTCCATATCAAATAGCCAGCAGTTAACATAACATTGAACTGTATGTTAGCCTACCATATCATAGTAACCTTTACTGGGGTAGAGCAACCTATAGCCAGTCATTGCATAAGAACAGTCATAGGACTAGATCTACCTGCAGCTTTTCAGAGTCACAAGGCAATCAAATTCTTATCTGCAAAACCACAGTGTGTTATGCAAATTTCCTTATGTGCTAGTAGTCCAAGGGTCCTTTTTAATAAAGTCAGATTTTTCCTAGTTGGACTTTTACAGGGGAAAAAACTTGAATATTTCATGATTTATTAAACCCTGACAGTGTTAAAAATCCAAATAAAAAAGTACTCAGACTCAGACCTGCCGTGTTCATGTAGAAGTCAACGGCAGATGTCCGTTAATTATCTGCACTGGGTTTCATTAAATAATCGGAACATTTTGTGGTTTCGGATGTCGTATCCGAAAAAGTCTCGGTTTTCGTTGAACAATCAGAAAAGATCATATGATCCAGATTTTTTTGTGACTTTATCGAGTTTTGTTCCACAAAAGAAATTTTTGGAAAAAGTTTTAAATAAAAATGTACTCCAACTCAGACCTGCTGAGTTCATGTAGAAGTCAATGGCAGATGTCCCATTGATATCATGATCTGCACTTAGTTTTGTTCCATAATCCGAAGAACTTGTGGTTATGGGCATGAAATATGAAAAAGTTGCAGTTTTCAGCAACTTATTTGAAAAATTTCTATGATCCAGATTTGTTCATGATTAGTAGTTTTCAGAAAATAGTGAGAAATATTCAGATTTTGATAAATAACCCCCTCAATGTTGTTAATATATTTCTGAAAAGCCTTTTACAAGAAATGGTGTACTAAGTAGGCCTTCTGCTTATCAACAAATCTTTTTGATTTAAGAGTTGTATCTCTCTTTTTACTTTCCAGCACTGCTTACCCCAGTGTCCTGCTTATTATTTTACAAATGTTCTTTCATACAGGAACAACTGATACTATGGCTGTAGTTTCCCTTTAACCTCTTGCCCATGATTTTATTTTCAAATAGCCTCTTTCTTGTGAGGAGCAAACTCATCTTACTAAAATGCACAGTATTTATCTTGGCATGAATAGCCAGAACATTGCAGGACTGTTCAACATGCCGTGCATTCAAAATTTAGAAGCTAAATTATATATAT
>CM044440.1:123494899-123556011 GCA_024363595.1 Xenopus borealis | reverse complement strand
ATATATATATAATATATATTCCTCTGGATTAGTGGTGTAAACTGCTGTATTAAAGCTTTTCCAAACCGAAATTTGGAAAGAACAGGGATAGGTCAGTATTGCTCTTCAATTTTGGAATTGTCTGGCTTTTCAAATATTACCATTAAATCATGTCAGCAAATACTGTGGATCCATATGTATAATGCAAAATTGTTTTAAAGAAAAAAGTGGTTAATTTTAGGTATTTCGGTTTAAAGGTGAATGTCTTGAGTGAATGCATGGTGGATACACAAGAATATTTCTGCAGTCAAGACAAAATGCAAACCTACTCCCCCTTTTAATGTCACCCCTAGCACATTATGTTGACTGAAGGAGTGAGGACACAAGGAAACCTGAGACCATGGATCCACTGCTCAAGATATTTGCTTCTTCTGTCATTTGGTTTCCCCCTCTCCTTCCAGCTTGGCTCCTTGCACTTCCCTTTCTTCTTCGCTTTGTTAGTGATGTTTGAGTCAGGAAGAGCTCAAACGGCACCCAACCCTAGTCCACAAAATGTTGCCTATGTAGGACCCACACCCAACCCGTATCCATATCATCTAACTCTGAATGCTACGTCTGTCCGTTCCTCTGGCTCCAAGACATGTGATCTTCGGGAGCAGTGGAGGACTGTAATTCCCCAGTATGACCAGCTCCCAACCCTAACCCACAATGGTTGGCCAAATTTTAACCCAAATCCACCCAACTGGTGGTCAACCAGCGTGTCACTGTGGGTTTCAGGTCAACTTGCACTGCACTAACCTTTGCCCATTCTGTTGCTACGCTTGTCACTGAGTTCAGGATTATTCATCTAGCAGAGCACAGCAGGAAGGGGAACCTAAATGAAGCCTAAAATACCTAAGTAAATTGGCCTCTCTTCTCATGTGTCTAATGTGTGATAATCCTGAGAAACATTTGGTCTAAAAAATAAGCTCTCAGCTACCATTACTTTAAACATGCAGTTGCAGTCATGCAAAAAGTTGCACAGCCATTGCACCATCCATGAAAGTACTTCTGAAAGTGCTCCTTGCACTTGTCACCATCTGTTCTGAACTGCATATATTGAATCAAATGTATGCATCCAGGAAGAAACCCTGAGCTCCCATGGTAGGCTACAATTTGCAAAGCGTAATTGAGTCTGATGAATGACACTCAGATGTTTTAAACATTATTTCATTTCTCTGTAATAATAAAAGAGTACCTAGCGGTGAGCACAACTTTCCCTTGTTTGTTATAGTTTATACAGCATCCATGACATCTCCTTGTTGTATCTCCCATCCCTTTCAGCTATAGTCAGGTGATCCCACTGGTGCTCAATAATATATCGACGTTTCAGTCCACACAAGGACCTTTATTGATAAAGGTCCTTGTGTGGACCGAAACGTCGATCTAATAAAGAAGTTCCTTTTTTGAAAATCCTGGTGTGCTTCAGCACTCGTTTACATGGATATACTCCATTTCTGAATAGCACCCAGGTATTTGTTTTTTCAGTGTGTGCCCAAGCCTTTATACATATATATATATATATATATATATATATATATATATATATATATATATATATATAAAATTTCAGTAGTAAAGACAAATTAGGAATTTTAAGAGTCTTCTATATAATTTGTACTCTTTGATACAAGTTAATGCCTAGCTACTGTCCATCAGTTCTAAATAACTTGGCTTTGGATAAATGGATAATATCCCTAACAACGGGTACAAAAAAAAGTAGAGATCAAAGTGATTCTACGCCTCCTAAAGTCAAAATGACAAAATGTGTAGAGGCCAGAATAGGATGTCGTTATCAGAGTGAGGAAATGAATGTTTTGCTGTGTTGGCACAACGGCCTGTGATTTTAGAGAAAACAATAGCCCTTCACCTTTTGGAAGATTAGGTACATTTTCTAGGTGCAGGGAAATATAGCTGCTTCATTTTGAAGTTAATGTGCGACTAGGAAAACAATGGGGGAACTGACCCGAAAACTGGAAGTTTGGAGTGAGAGCACTGTAGAGGTCAGGGTGGTTTAACCTTCAGGGTTAAGCAGATCAATGTGTTCGCTGATTAAAAAATGTCAGCTCTTTTATTAGTGGAAAAATTGGACTACTTCTCTTGTCATTTTCCATACCATTCAGAAATAATATAAAATTTCTATATTTTAATGAAGGAAATGAACACTTCATCCAGAATATACTTGGTCTCAAACACACAAATGTGTTTTTTCTTAACCAAAAGTCATTGTTTTTAATGCTTAGAAATAATGAAAGGAAAACCTGTACCCTGCGTACTTAACCATAATGGTCAATTAATAGATAGTACTTACAGTGACCTATCTAAAAGCAAACATTTCATATGGGTTAATAAATCTGTCACATACTTTGTGATTATTTATATAGCCCCCATCATAATTCATTATCTGATACTAAATACAAAATACATACAATTAGTCAGTTAGCTAATTTTTCATTTAAAAAAGCAATACTTTCTTAAAAACTCCTTAAAAAACGGTTCAAAGATATTAAACTGTTACTGTTCTTTATTTCATCTCTTTTCTGAAATACATTAAAAAAGCCATAAGTGACCAGCTCACTGCGCTTAAATCAGATGTATGCAAGCAAACAGGAAAGAAGAACAAAACATTTAAAAGCTACAAGTTAGAGGAGAACCTATACATTTTAGAAAAGTATTATAAATAACGAAGGAGAAAAATAGAAAATGAGGAACTGATTGCTTCACATGCAAAAACCAATACAAAAAAGAAGGGGGTTGGAGTTTGGGTCCAGCAAAAAATATGTAAACATTTTGATTACAGAGGACTTTTTTCCTTCAGTATATTATAGTGAAGTCTGAGTTACACAACTCACATTGTAGCAATACTGTACAGAGCACTTAAAGGGGAACTATAGCTTAACTAAAGCAGTAGCTAGAAATGTTGTATATTATGTTTTGTGCTTGTGTACCAGCCCGTGGCAACCACAGCCTTTTAGCAGTAAAGATCTGTATCTCCCCCGTAGCTCCCCATCTTCTTTTCTGCTGATTCACTGATTCACATGCTCTGTGCTGCTGTCACTTACTGAGCTTATGGACCCACTCACAATATACAGTACACATAGACTAGAAATATAGTCACAATATAAGGCTGATTAACGTCAAGTAACCAGCAGCACATAAGAAAAAAAACGTTTCGGTCATGCAGAAAGTGTTTTATTGGCCCAAAAATAACATACTCACTGGGCAATGATTCGGGCCTTTCTCAAGCCTTTCTCAGGTCCTGAGGGCCCAAAACGTTGGCCCGTGAGTATGTTATATTTGGGCCCATAAAACACTGCACGACAGAAATGTTTTTTTCTTGTGTGCTGCTGGTTACTCAAGTTGGTGAAATTCTGACCCCGAGGCAGGTGTGGGTCTACCAGTTCAGCACCAGTCACAAAGAATTTTTGTTGTCATTTACGGGGAGTTTGAGCTTGTCCCTCCTCTGATTAATATTAGTCATTAATACAGATAATTACTACATGGCAGCACAGAAACCAGTGCAATTAGCACCAACATTTAAGAATCAGCATCAGCTTATATTACAGCCAGGGAACCTCATTTTCTGTTGCTGGATAATTAGTCACGACCCCTAAGCTTAGCTTCTCAACAGCTGCTCAGAGCCCACTGAGCATGTGAGTGTCACAGACACTTTCCAAGATGGTGACTCCCTGTGACAAGTTTGAAGTCCTGGATCATTGCTGCTACTGACAAGCTGAAACGTTAGGCTGGTGCAATAAGTTAAGTATATAACTTTTAGCCCTATTAATTTTTAGGGTTTAGTTCTCCTTTTGGCTGGACACACACAGATTTAAGATGACAATTTGGTCCTGGAGTCAGGAATGATAGAGAGTAAAAGGGTTAAGGTAGAACCTGTATCCTGACAGTAGAAGGAATGAGTGGCAACAGTACTTACTGTATATTGGGTATGGTCTCTGTGAGTGCAGTGGGCTGATTGAAAATTTACTTTTAGTGGAATGGGTTCCTGGTGAAATTAATCCTAATGTGTGTGTTTGTGTGTATATATACGTATGTGGATGTTTGTGAGTTTGTGTGTGTGCAAATGCATGTAGAAGGATCACAATGGTATGGGCTGTAGGGAATGTTTAGACATTCTCTCATTACTTAGCATAGCTGGTGCAAAATAAATAAAGGCAAATACAAATAATGAATGAATTATGCAGTTAGCAAAACATACTTGAAAATGACAAGTACTGCTTTTCAGCACATGGTGGGATTTTCCTTTGCATGCCTAACTTCCCGGCCAGTAGTCATTCTCAATAATAAAAATAAATAGGACATGCGAGCAAAGGAAATTCGTTCAGAAAACCTAAACTGACCGAAAGGAATTTAAATAGAGCTTAGAAGAGACCAGACAGAAATATTGTCCCAGGGATTACACACAGTATAAACCTAATTTTAACTCTCAATCACATCAGACAAACACTGGAAACTTTCAGTATGTGGAGCAAGCTGTGGTCCTCAAAGTTGTCCCTGCAGGCAGTTTTTTCTCTGAAAATGTCCATTATAGAGTTTCCATTTGCTTTGTTATCCCTATAATACTGTCTGGTTATGATATGACCTCCTAGGAGAGGAGAGGCCAATGGCCAACAGGACTTGTACTCAATAGAGTCAACTTAAAAGTAAGCAGTAACAGTTATTCATTCATTATTTGATACCAACAAGCTAATGGTAGATACTTTATACAGCATACAAATCTTGAACTCCTAAAACCAATTATATATTCATGTGGACATCAGCAATGTACTGGCCAGTTGGTATAAGGGGGGGAAATCAGTTGTTAATGTATGAACAGTCTTCAGAGACTGATAGAGCTGTAAGAGGGTCTAAGGCAGTGATCCCCAACCAGTGCCTGATAAGCAATATGTTGCTCACCAACACATTGGATGTTGCTCCCAGTGGCCTCAAAGCAATGTATTATATTTGAAATCCTGGCTTGTAGGCAAGTTTTCTTGTTCTATCAAACCAAAGCTTTTGTAGGCTGTCAGTCTACATAGGAGCTACGAATAGCCAGTCACAGTCCATAAATGGAACTCCCAGAAACTTGTGTTGCTCTCAAAATGTTTTAAATTGAGAATTAGGCTCACGGGTAAAATAAGTTGGGGCCCCGGGTCAAAGGATTGAAGTTAAAGGTACGTAAAAAATAAGGTCTTTTAATAAAAGCCTCTCCAATTTGCCTCAGAGGGGGAAAAATTCCTTCCTGACTCCAAAATGCAATTGGACTAGTCCCTGGATTAACTTGTGCTTTGAGCTATCTTCCATAACCCTGTATTCCCTCACTTGCTAAACACCATCCAACCCCTTTTTAAAGCTATCTAATGTATCAGCCTGTACCACTGATTCAGGGAGAGAATCCCACATATTCACAGCTCTCACTGTAACAAAACCCTTCCAAATATTTAGGTGGAACCTCTTTTCTTCTAATCAGAATGGGTGACCTTGTGTCAGCTGGAAAGACCTACTGGTAAATAAAACATTAGAGAGATTATTATATTATCCCCTTATATATTTATACATAGTTATAATTTCACCCCTTAAGATCCTCTTCTCCAGTGTGAACATCCCCAACTTGGCCATTCTTTCCTCATTGCTAAGATTTTCCATACCTTTTACTAGCTTAGTTGCCCTTCTCTGTACCCTCTCTAATACAATAATGTCCTGTTTGAGTGAGGGAGACCAAAACTGTAAGGCATATTCTAGATGTGGCCTTACAAGTGCTCTATAAAGTGGAAGAATGACCCCCTCCTCCTGAGACTCTATGCCCCTTTTAATACAGCTCAAGACCTTATTTGCCCTTGATGCTGCTGACTGGCATTGCTTGCTACAAGTTTATTAGGACTCCAAGGTCCTTTTCCATAATGGATTTGCCTAGTGCAGTCCCATGAAGGGTATAAGTGGCTTGGATATTTTTACATCCCAGGTGCACAACATTTTGGGATGTAAAAATATCCTTCATATTGGCTTCATATGAAAAGGCTGCCTCGTGACCAGATCCATTGGGGAAAAAGCTTGGATTTTTTTTAGGAAAAATGACAGATCTCTGATGAAGAAAACCATCTGACTGGTTGCATAAACCAGTGGCCCATATAAAGGCAGCCTTTTTATTTTAAATCTTGTAGACCTACAACTCCCAGAATCCTAATGTTAACAAATCAAACAATGGGTATGCAAGTATCATTGCTGTTTTATTTGTTGGCATCAGAATTCTGGGAGTTGGTGATGTTGTTGCAGTGACTGAAGCACTAAAGTATCTACTTTTCCCTACATACAGAAGCTGTATAAGGCATGGTGGCTCCTGCACAAGATAATTTTGGCCAGTTGTGATGACATTTGTACTGGGCAATGACCAGATTAATATATATTCAGGAAAAAAAATACTGCTGCAGCAGCTCTTTGTTGTAAAAAGTGAAAACTTTAATTTATTAGGTCAACCAAGCAACATTTCGGGCTTATTCTCACCCTTTCTCAAGCCCGAAACATTGACAATGTCTGGTTGTTTGACCTAATAAATTCAGGTTTTCACTTTTTGCAACAAAGAGGTGCTGCAGCTATATTTTTTATTCCTGTATGTCTTTGCAAACCCCTGTCAAGGGTTTCAGGATTGCTTTGCACCCAACCTACAAGGTTAAATGAGGTGGTTGACGCACACACAATATTGTCTTTTTCAGATGAATATCCATTGGCTTCATGTATTTGGTTCACTATCTGTTTAGAAAAGGTTCCCCGGGTAGAATTGACCTGGTCATTGTATGTGCCATTCATTTAGTTTGATGGATTGTTCTACAGATGACAAATGATGAGGGATCATTTAAAGGACAAGGAAAGTGTAAAATAGAATAAGGGTAGACATGCTGCATTTTGTATATTAAACATAAACATGAACTTACTGCACCACAAGCCCAATCAAACAAATGATTTATGCTTTCAAAGTTGACCACAGGGGGCTGTCATCTTGTAACTTTGTTATACATCTTTGTCTGACACTGGCACTGCACATGCTCAGTATGGTCTGTGCTGCTTAGGGATCGTCATAAATGATCAAAAAACAAAGCTGTTTGAGTTCTGCATGGCTGGTAAGTAAGGCAGGGGCTCCCCCTGCTGTTCATAAGTATGATTGTTTCCCTGCCAGAAGTTAGGGGCCATCTGACAATTCCTATCCTCAGCACTAAATGAAGGGAGAATGTCACTGCATACAGTCAGGTTTCTTATAAAAATGGTACACATTTTTTAATTAAAGTATATTGGAGATAGATTTCTTTTTCATTAAAGAAAGTAAGAATGGGATTTTATTTCTTTGCCTTTCATTGCCCTTTAAGTAACCAGTTCACTCTCTGGACCAGATTCAAGTCAAAGAGAAAAATGTATCTCTAAATTTAATTCCAAATTTCCCCCTTAGACTTCTATCAAATTTTAATGAGATAAACCATGAGATAAGTTTTTCTCATGGAACTGAATTAGGCCCTATGAGTAGCTCGATTTCTTGAGTTACTTAAAGGCAAAACACATTCCATCCAATGCTATTGCATAGTAGCACCTCAGTTCTCCAGCATCACAGAACACACTGTATCAGAGATTTAGTGAAAATCCTTTAATTATTAAGGCTGTTTATGTGTGTGCCGCTCAGTATGTATAAAGCCAGAAGACTGTGTTAAACACTGTGAGGGTGGAAAATACCTGGAATCTCTTGAACTGGCACCCGTGGAGAACTTTAAACTGTGAAAGCATTCAATAGCAAACCCTGAACAGCTGAAAGAATTATTTATGTGGAAATGACAGGGTTTTGGTACGTAGCAGCCTAGTCACTGCCAACCACCAACCTAATTATATTTCTGTTCCATTTGGGGACTTATAAAAATGTTTCAGTATGACGTACACCGGGTACATGTGTGTGTGTCTGTGTGCGTGTATGCAGACAGACAGACAAATAGATAGACACAAACATATATAAGCAGATGCATACACACAACTTTATACAGACAAATAGAAATATCAAGAGATATATAGATGATAGATAGATAGATAGATAGATAGATAGATAGATAGATAGATAGATAGATAGATAGATAGAGAGATGGATGGATGGATGGATGGATGGATGGATGGATGGATGGATGGATAGATAGATAGATAATAGATAGATAGATAATAGATAGATAGATAAATAGATAATAGATAGATAGATAATAGATAGATAGATAGATTATAGATAGATAGATAGATAGATAGATAGATAATAGATAGATAGATAGATAGATAGATAGATAATAGATAGATAGATAGATAGATAGATAGATAGATAGATTATAGATAGATAGATAGATAGATAATAGATAGATAGATAGATTATAGATAGATAGATAGATAGATAGATAGATAGATAGATAGATAGATAATAGATAGATAGATAGATTATAGATAGATAGATAGATAGATAATAGATAGATAGATAGATAGATAGATAGATAGATAGATAGATAGATAGATTATAGATAGATAGATAGATAATAGATAGATAGATAGATAGATTATAGATAGATAGATAATAGATAGATAGATAGATAGATAAAGAGAGACACATACAGACAGATAGATGGATAGATAGATAAAGAGAGACACATACAGACAGATAGATGGATAGATGGATAGATGATAAATAGATAAATAGATAGATAGTTGATGATAGATAGATAGAGAGAGAGAGACAATAGATAGATAGATAGATAGATAGATAGAGAGAGACACAGACAGACAGATAGATAGATGGATAGATGATGGATAGATAGAGAGAGAGAGAGAGAGAGAGAGAGATAGACAGACAGACAGATAGATAGATTGATAGATAGAAAGATAGATAGATTCAATACATACAGGTATATGCACACATCTTATACCGATAGAAAGATCAAGAGATAGATGAAAGATAGACAGACAGTAAATTATGGCTGTGTTTATGTGTTCAGAATTGTGCATTACAATTTCGGAGAAGCTGCTTCTGCTGTAGAAGAATTAGCCTAATCTATCTTGCCAGTGGCCTGAAATGGGGGTAGAAATTGAAGTCAGGGGTGGCTACAAATATTTATATCCACAAATATATGTTTTACAACATCCTGCCAAAATCTTCACATTTCTTCCTCTAAACATTTATTCCCTTCATTCTAGGATTAATATTTGGTACATAGAGAGTGATTTCCTATGATGTTGTGCAGCAGGGTCATATGTACCAGGTCCTCTTCTAAAGCAAGATATTCACAAGCCAAAAGTGGCTGCCAAGTCAGTAATATATTGCCTTGTCAATAAAACATTAAAAATAGCATAAGCTGAACTGGGGCAGGAGTTAATGTGAATGGTGCATAATTTCTTTACAATTGAACTAAAGCCTAACTAAAGAAGTAGGTATAAATGTTGTACATGATGTTTTGTGCTTGTGTACCAGCCCAAGGCAACCACAGCCCTTTAGCAGTAAAGATCTGTGTCTCCCCAGTAGATGCCCCAGTAGCTCCCCATCTTCTTTTCTACTGATTCACTGATTCACATGCTCTGTGCTGCTGTCACTTACTGAGCTTAGGGACCCACTCACAATATACACCTGATAGTGTCATAGAAATATAGTCACAATATAAGGCTGATTAGTCATTAATAAAGATCATTAGAAACCAGTGCAATTAGCTGCATCGGAATTTACTAATCAGCCCTGTAGCATCAGATTATATTACAGCCAGGGAACCTAATTTTCTGCTGCTGGATAATTAGTGACGACCCCTAAGCTTAGCTTCTCAACAGCTGCTCAGAGCCCACTGAGCATGTGAGTGTCACAGACACTTTCCAAGATGGTGACCCCCTGTGACAAGTTTCAAGTCCTGGATCATTGCTGCTATTGACAAGCTGAAACTTTAAGCTGATGCAATAAAATCAATATATATAATATGGAATTTGTAGCCATATTTATATAAAGGATTTAGTTCCCCTTTAAAATGGTCTATGCAATTGTAAGTGCTATATAACAGATAATAGTGATATTTGCCCCACATTGGGCCATTGGTGCAGTCTTCTCTTGATGAGTCTGCATGGGTCTTTATTGTTTCAGATTTCTGGACTGGAGGCCAAACAATCAGATCAGCTCTATCAGACCCACCACCTGGGTGGCCAAATTAGGCAAAGAGCAGTTTGTCCATGATCTCAACACATAATTGGAACTTTCCATCCACGGGCAGTTTGAGAATCAGAGAATGGGAATTTTGTGTACTTATGGTCGAGGAGAAGGGCAAAAACATTTTTTTTAGGTCCTGCAACATCTTTGCCTACCATTTCTCTACGCAGAATATTCTAAATAATTCAATGATCAAAGTTCAGAACATAGCCATTTTTTTTCACCATTGTGTTTTGCCACATTCATCAAAATCTGATGTTTCCTGATAGAAGAATGGGCAGATTAAAATGGCATTGTGCAATGATCAAAGGTCTAACCCTTCAGTTTCCCCCCATTTTGATCTATAGCTGCCGGAGGAACAAAAGTGCCTCCAAATTGGCAATTAATTTAGAAATGAGAAAGGGACAATGCTAAAACATACTCTCATTTGTCAGACTCCCAAGGCAATGCCAATGGCATAATTGCCGGGTCTTTTTAAAATTGTAAGTTTCTGGGTTTTTTATGTAAAAAAAATTAGAAAATGCCCATGTCCTCTAAGTTCACATAGATCGTTTGAAATGTTCCTGCTGCTGTTGGGTCACCAGAAGGAGAGGCTGAATTCCACTTTTCTAAAATGTGTCTCCACAGAAACTTCTCTAATTCCTTGTTACCAGCCGACATTCTTTAGTTCTTCTGGCCTTTTTCCCAACACTCCTCCCGTTTGACAAAGAAAAGAATTTGCTTTTTTTTTCCCCTTACATCCAAGGTCTCTCTCTTTTTTTTTTTAATTTCAAAGCAAGCTTCTTCAATGACTATTCACTGTGTGGAGAATGTGGCCTCTTCACCACGTTACACTATAGTAAAAAGCCATGTGGACTTCTAAAGGTTGTTGGAAGGCACTCCTACCCGCGGTGGCCTGAGCAGCACACACAACGCTCGGAGTCCCTGACCTATCCATCTGTATGCAAATTTCTGCCGACTAAGTAAACTTATATAAATGCTCTGGCCTCTTTTTATGTGTGTTTAGCAATTATTGGAGCGTACTGGCTTGTTCCATTCTATTATTTTGCTTTGTATGCAGGGGGAGACTTCATGGCACCTGCGCTTGTAGGTGACAGATGGTAAAGCTTGGCAGTATTGTGGAGGTTCATCTTAATCCAACAAGAACCACAAACTGGTATCTTTTATTTCTTCATGCGAATAAAAAAGGATTAGGAGTAGATTACCAACAGCCTATAATGACACTGCCCCAGAAGAGGGGGAACAAACAGGAAAAAAAAGCTTAAAGATCTTGAATTGAACTAATAAATTTGCCCATGAAAACATTCAATTTTGCTTTATTTTTTTTTTTTTTGGTGGTATATAACATGACATTCTATGAATCGCTTCTGAAAAGTAGAAACAACTTTCGCAAACTAATTTAACCATTGGAGCATTGGAAGCTGAGATAAATGAAGGATCTTTGCAATACAAGACAGTGGTGTCGATTACTTTGCAAAGGAAATCTTTCTTTGAAATTTGAGCCAATATATTCAGAGTTCTTATAGGGGAAATTATACGGTCCTCCATACTTTGAACAATGGAGCGTTTGGAAAGAAAAGGAATGGTTATGTAATACCCTTCCCTCTGGGACAATGTTTGGCACGGTGTGACTTGTACAGTATACGCGGCGACAACAGAATGGAGGAAAACACAATGCGGCCGGCATTAAACACAAACATATGGAGGAGGCTTGAGTGTGAGAGGGAGCAGGCGAGCGGCTGAAACAATAGAAGCAGTCGCACTGTACAAAGATAATTCTGATTTATGTCTTAAGTTTGAATCAAACCGGTGTGAAAGAACCTATTCTGAATTCAGTTCGACGGCTCTTTCATGCATTTAACCATGAGTTTGGTGGATGCAGCTGGAGGGTCTAAACATCTAGCGTAAAGGCCAAGGTTAGTTATAATACTTGATAAAAGGGAGAAAAAACATAAAATCAAGTTAAAGCAGATACATTTACATTAGTTACGTGTGGATTTTTATTGAATGGAATTTTGAACTGACAAATTGAGGTCTCACAAAATATGACATAATGTCCTGAAATGTCAGACTTAGGATCACTGGGCCTACTGGAAAAACTGAAATCAAGGGCCACCCACCGCCACTGACTGGTCCAACCTATCGCATGCAAAATGTCTTGATGCACACTTAGGTGGTGGGACTACGGTTGCCACCTTTGTGCATCTTGCAATCTGGGCATGGGGGGTCACAGGGGCAGGTCAGTGATGCTGCAGTCGGGCGTGTCAACTCACATGGGTGGGGCTATGACATGGCAATCAATGAGTGACTTATTACCATGTCAATCAGGGGAGATCAGCCTAATTTTCCCAGTCTTGACCTGGGAAGCCCTTCTGAAAACAGGGCTGTGGGGGTCAAATCCGGACAGGTGGCAACTCTAGGTGGAACCCATGACAGCAGGGCCCAATGGGTTTACTCTGGTATTCTAGTGGCCTAGTCTGACCCTGGCTCCCTACAGAGAATATAAACACATGGTTTGAGATTTATTTTCCTTTTTTCCTTTTTTACATTGTACTAACACATTTCAGAGATGATTGTTCCTCATTCACATAAATCTCTGCTCCAGTGGGAGCTTATAAACTAAGGAACCTATAACTTTCCCACCCTAGGGCCAATTTCACCAGGAGACAGTAAACTTCCTTATACTATGTTTTTGGAGCATGGGAAAATAATGGGTTACCCACAGGAAACTCACACAAACATAGGGAAGGTATTTGAGCTCCTTGGAAACAGTGCTGAGCGCAGAATCAAACTCAAGACCCAGTGCTGGAAGGCAACAGTGACCACCTCAGATCCACTGCAAGGTGTCAAGATCTCCAGATGAATACCAATTGGGTGATTACTCAGCAAGTCCAGTCACCATTTTCAGCATTGTGGCAACATCATAGTGAAACTTGTATATCCTAAAACCAGTTACTATTATCCTGCCCAGTGCCCACTTCCCCCTGCCAGTATGTATCGTTGCGATGCGATGCATGGGTATCTTGGACGTAGAAGGTGAAAGAAAGGGATGGATTTTGGCAATATTGCATAAGAAAATGTGACAAGTTTTGACAGTGATTTTAAAATGATCAGAGAAGGAGTAGGACCAGGCTTAGGTGGAAAGATGTTTAATTTTTGTTTTAGGTTGAGGTTGAGGTGGCACTGGCTCATCCAACTGGAGATTGCTAAGAGGCAGTTAGAGATTTGAGCCTTGGTTTCAGCTGTTAATGAAGTGTGTATGTGTTTATTTGGGTGTCATCAGCATACAGATGATAATTAAAGCCTTGAAGAAAAAACAAAAACAAAATCCAAAGTGACCCAGGCTCTCTTTAACCAACCAAATCTCCACATACCTGGATGGCTCCAGTCTTTCAGCAGTCTTACAAACTGGGTCCCTATGGAGATTAATAGAGATTGTTTGCCCACTGCACCCATGTGCTGCCAACTGTACTGGGGGAGCCTTACATTTGACTGGGGGGTTACCCTTATGGCCTTTGCTTAATATTTTTATAAGAAATTATTGATTTCCTAACAATCAAAGAACTAAATTAACTGGGCAGCTATTTATCTCCCACAGTTGCATAATATCTCTATGAGAAGGAATCTAAATGGGTTGGTTTGTCAATACAGTACATTTAACATTAGGATGTAAGAAAAGTTATAAGTAAGTGAAGCAATTTCTAAATAGCCTTATGGCTGTAGGAACATCTCTTTCCTCAATGTTTTTAAACTTGCATGTCCATAGACTCAATTCAATGAGGGTAGTCAACTCTGTTGTACTGAAGAGACCAGCCCTAATGCTCCTGAGTAGTGATGGGCGACGCGTGTCAAAAGCGAGTCGCGAGTCGTTTCGTGAATTTTTTCGCCAATTCCAGAGAAATTCGCAAATTTTTCGGCGAAGCGAAACTGGGTCCTGAAGAACAACAAATTGTTAATAATAGAAAGTAAACATTCCAGTTGACAGGAGTGGGAAAATCCCTCTGGTACAAGGATGATCAGCTGGAGGTGGGTTGGATATCAGGGACCCATTGAGAAGTCAGTCTAATGATTAAACCAGAAGTTTAAATGTTCATATAGACATATTGAAGCAGTTATTCAATTGTTTTCGATCATGGACAATTGCAACCAAAAATCAACCAAAAATCATTAGCCTAAAAAAAGGCCTATGTATCTTTTGGCTGAAAATTAAGATGGTTTACCTATTTTCTCACTATTTTGGTAAGCTATAGTTTACTGAATTCAGTGACTTTTATAATATGTAATGCCATTATAATAAATATAATACAGGTATGGGATCTGAATTACTGAAAGGCCGTCTCCCATTGACTCCATTATATGCAAATAATCCAGATTTTTTTAAATGATTTTCTTTTTCTCTGTAATAATAAAACAGTAGCTTGTACTTGATCCAAACTAACATATAATTAATCCTTATTGGAAGCAAAACCAGCCTATTGGGTGTATTTAATGTTTACATGATTTTCTAAGAGACTTAAAGGGATTCTGTCATGGGAAAAATAGTTTTTTTTCCAAAATGCATCAGTTAATAGTGCTGTTCCAGCAGAATTTTGCATTGAAATCCGTTTCTCAAAAGAGCAAACAGATTTTTATATATTTCATTTTGAAATCTGATATGGGGCTAGACATATTGTCCATTTCCCAGCTGCCCCAAGTCATGTGACTTGTGCCTGCACAAGAGGAAAGTGCTTTCCGGCAGGCTATCACTGAGCAAGTGATAGCTGCAACTTGTGCCTGATTCATTAAATGTGCAAGGCAATTAGTATGTGTTCTCACACAATGTACCACATGCAACTCAATGTACAGTACCAAGGATTCTGGTGTACTGGCTGACAGTGGACTATAAACTTGGGGAAAACCTGCAATGAAAGTAGTATGGTGACCCATGATTACAGATAACCTTAAAACCACAGCATGAGTTTAAGGCAGAACTACAGGCATTTCCGTAGGATCCAACGCTGGGTGACAAAACACCCACGTCAAGTCTGATCCAACAGGAACAAGGTAAGTAATAGGAAGTCAGATGGTGTTGCAATGGTGATCCTTTGCGACACAACTGTCAGATGCAAACGCTACAAGCTGCGTCTGCATCCGACAATCGTGTCTGCCATGTACTTCTTCTCTAAAAAGGTGATCTCTGAGTTAAACAGAAGGTTCGCTAACTAATTTACAAAAAATGTTTAAATTGCATCCCTCAATCCAGGGGTGTAACTACAGAGGAAGCAGGCAATGTGGCTACAGAGGAGTCCAGGAGGTATACCCTCTCCATCTGTAGCTAAAGCAAGCAAGCACCCCCTAATAAATGTAGTGTAACACCAGCTGGAGGGCTGCATTAACAATATCTCTGATACAAATCTGTTAGGCAATGAAAAAATAAGTAACTCTTACCAAGTATATCATCTGGCCAAGGTTCCTGTAAACAAACTTCTGCATGGAAGTAGGTGGACTCTGGAGTATATAGGTAAATGTGTTCTTTTAGGGAAGGTCTACACGAGGAGATTCACTTCCCTCTGTCTTGAGCCGGCTAAAGTGAAAATCGCCTGCAGCGAGTCACACGTGGTGCTTCGTTTTCCAAAACCGCTTCATGAGGAAACTGGGTGATTTCTGAAAACGACTAATCTCCCCAAACCGTTTCCCCGTCTTGTGCCAGCTAAAATGAAAATCGGCACTTCGTTTTCAGAAATCACCCAGTTTCCTCATGAAGCGGTTTTGGAAAACGAAGCACCACGTGTGACTCGCTGCAGGCGATTTTCACTTTAGCCGGCTCAAGACAGAGGGAAGTGGTTTGGGGAGATTAGTCGCCCAAAAGAAGAGGCGATTTGTCTCTGGGGCGACTAATCTCCTTGAATCTCCTCATGTAGACCTTCCCGGTTTGTGGAGATTAGTCGCCCAAAAGAAGAGGCGATTTGACTCTGGGGCGACTAATCTTGAATCTCCTCGTGTAGACCTTCCCGGGTTGTGGAGATTAGTCACCCAAAAGAAGAGGCGATTTGTCGCTGGGGCGTCTAAGCTCCTTGAATCTCCTCGTGTAGACCTTCACTTAGAACTCTAAGAAAAGGGAACAGGGGGCACTTCTACGTTTTTTGACACTTGATGCCATCCCTTCCCTGAATTCCTTTTTAAAAAATGTTTTAACTTTTACTTCTTAAAGTTACAAGGGGTGGTTTCTTGAATGATTGGCTGAGTAGTAACTAAAGGTTACTAAATCCGTTGCAAAGGTTGTGACTTTTATCACCAATTACGAACAATGAAACAGAAACCATCACTCAAGTAGAATTCTACTAAACTTTAGTGGATTCTCAGAGAACCCTTCATTATTTTTTTCATGCAATGGTCCCTATAGGTAATGGTCTGTTTGTGAGATACTCAGTGTAACATTTTCCTTGTGGCTGACCATTGCACATGTCATGCTGTGGGTCACCGGCAGTTTTCACCTGCTCTAACTGGCTGATTCCAGCAGGATTTGCACTACACAGAGCTGGGTTGTTTGTAGTAGAAAATAAATGGTTGGGAAAGCACTATTGTATTCCCAAAAGAAATAATTAAAAAAAAACAAACATCATTTGGTGTATTATTTATTTAATGAATTCAAACAATTAATTATTATTACAGAGGTGCATGTTTGTATCAATAACAGTTCCCCTTTTAATAGACATATTCAGTTACATCATTGCAGGGATTGTTTAGGAAGGTTTCTTTAATATTTAGTAGCTAATTTTCTGTTTATTGTGTTTGTATCACCAATGTCTTAGTTCTACTGATTTGTATGTTTTTACTTACTAGGGGCATACATTTGTGGTTGGGGTTATTATTTTCAAATTTCCCTCTAAAAATATCTTTCCTCACCTTATTGACTCGAGTACTTTCCCAAAGGATCAGACATTATGAGGGCTCCCATTTTTTCTAATCAGGGATTTCCCCAGTCCTTATTCAGTGTAGGACTGAATATGCTTATTTTTACTCCTCCCAATGCACATTCTTATAATTATCAGTATTTGGCCGCATCTGTTACTTGACAGCCCATTTCCCCGTCTCGTTGATAGAGGATAAACATCCTGCTCTGAGTTCATTAGGACCTTATATAACTTTTAAGGACTCAGCCACTGAATTCAGCTTAAACAATTAGCTAATTATTGACAGCTGGAAAAGAAGTGACCCAGCTGTGAACCTTAAAGTGCTGCACTTGTTTAATCTAAAAACAATAAGGAAATAAAATAAAAAAATAACCGCAATGTATTTATTAGGGCTAAAGCAGAGACAACCTTGGTAAACCTTGGTAAAGACGTTTTGGGAATATTGGCGTTTGCCTCAGGCAATGGGAAACATTGGGAGCGGCTCACCTCCTGTCTTATGCTCTTTGTACAGTAATTGAATCAGTCATGACTTGATAACTTGTTGAAGTGATGGCAATTGTATACAGTTTGTGCTCTGCTGGTATTCTAAAAGGAGATAACTACTTTGTTGCAGTGTTTCCATGATGCAGGTAGTATTGCGGAGCTAGAAAAGTAATAGATAATTAAGGCTATTACTATAGTGGAAGTTAAGCTTTTCTGCTGCTGAGAGGGCCAGGAGAGTAGAAGGCCCACTGGAGTTATCTAATATATATCTAATAGGGGACCTTTATGATTCTGAAGTGGGGAATCAGACAGTAGCTCACTCAGTCTTTTTTGGGCTTTTAACTTATGTCACCCACTTTCCCCTTAAAGTTGAGCCCTCCAAGTTCCCCAATTGCAGCTAGCCATGTCATAGTCCCACCCAAGGGACATAGCGTGCTCCCCCCGCAATGCCACTGGCCCGCCCTGGTGAAGTAATGGCCTCAACCCCTGTCCGGACAAAGGTGGCAACCCTACTCCCAACTCTCCCGTTTTCTATGGGACAGTCCAAATTTTGACAGCTTAACCCACTTATAGAAATGTCCCACGTTTCTCTTTGATCTCCTTCGCTGATGCCAGAAAAAGATATAAAGTTTCTGAAACGTAAGAAAAATAAGAGGCTTTTTGTAGGAGATACCAAAAAAAGTGCATAGTCTCTCCCTGCTCACTCATAGCTCAGGGCTCAGTTTACAGTAAGGAGGGGAGGAGGGAAAAGTGAGGAGGATCAAACTGAGCATGCTCAAGCCCTAGCCCTGCAAGTTTATTCTGAAAACAGGAAGTCTGATACAGAAGCCCATGTGACACAATAGAAAGAAAGAAATGCTGTGTTTCTTTTGACATAGGACTCAGAGCAGCATTACTTTGAGGGTGTATTTATATTTCTTTCTGATAAAGCTTAATTAGTTTCAACCTTTTCTTCTCCTTTAAAATTAGCATTTAACATTCTTACAGGAAGGGATAGCACAATATTATATTCAGCATGGGCTAATATCAGCCACCTCCCCCTTGCCCAGGTACAGAACCTGCACGGTGCTAAAAGATGTATCCTCTACTTCCAAACGATTACGTCTACAGTTGATGTATCTATCACAGCATTTTGCACCAAACGTATACACATTTCCCTATACTGTATAGTGTTCAGGACTTGGTCTTTGCATGTTATCCAGAACCAATTTCAATGTTCTGGTGCTGTTCCATCAGCTTTCTTGGTTGATGTCTACATTCATGCTCACAATAAATATATTCATTTAAGAGCCAATGCTGCCTTGGGTATGAATGTAATCCCATATATACTTTTTTTAGCTTTCAGTTTCCCTGGATGTTTGTCCCTGGGTGGTGATAATGGAGGTGTCAAAAAGAATTATGTCCAGTTTATAATGTAGGCTGATGGTCTTGGGTTATTAAATTCAGCAGCCCAATATAAAAGGGGCAGGCAGCATATTTTATCTGGATGACACCATTTTCCATTTCCTGTGTGAATTGATCATTAGGAGATTAGGAATCTATGGCAAAAATGTCTCTGTGCTGAATTTATAATGTTAAAATGAGCTCTTTGCTGTCATAGGCTTCTTCACATCCATGTTTGCATTTAACAACCAGATATTGTCTGTTATAGGCTTAAATTAAAGTGGCAATCAACTGTAAAGGCCGCAAATATCTTAAAGGAGAATCCCTGTATTTTTATTCATGGTTTAGAGCCAGACATGGCCTCCTCATAATCCTAAAACTGTTGTATCTTTGGATGCTGGGAATTGCATTTTGACAGAAGCTGAAAGTCTGCAAGTCCTACCCAGATCCTTGGTACAGGTATGAGACCTGTTATTTAGGATGTCCTGGACCTGGGGATCACATGATAATGGATATTACCTTAAAGGAGACGGAAAGGCTAAAACTAAGTAAGCTTTATCAGAAAGGGCTATATAAATACACCAGTAAACCCTCAAAGTAATGCTGATCTGAGTTCTCTGTCAAAAGAAACACATAATTTCTTTCCTTCTATTGTGTATCAGACTTCCTGTTTTTATCTTAAACCTCCAGGGCTTGGGCTTGAGCATGCTCAGTTTGCTCCTCTCCCCCTCCCTCCTCCCTTCAGTACTGTAATCTGAGCTCAGCGCTATGAGCGAGAATGGATAGACACAGGCAGGAAGTGATATCAAAGCAAGCTAATATGGCAGCTACTATCCTAAACAAAGAGACAGTGTCTACAACTGTTTACTTAGGTATGGAAAAGTATTTTAAAGAATAAAAATGGTGTTATAACTTGCACTATTGTGGCTATTCTATTGGCAATAAACTGCCTTAGTAGCTTTCCTTCTCCTTTAATTTGGATCGTTATACCATGAGTCTACTTGAAAATCATGTAAACATTAAATAACCTTCCAATAAGGATTAATTATATCTTAGTTTGGATCAAGTAACACAGTAACATAGTAAGTTAGGCTGAAAAAAAGACACACAACCTTTTAAATCTATATATAACCTGCCTAACTGCTAGTTGATCCAGAGGAAGGAAAAACCCATCCTAAGCCTCTCCAATTTGCCTCAGAGGGGGAGAAATTCCTTCCTGACTCCAAGATGCAATGGGACCAGTCCCTGGATCAACTTGTACTATGAGCTATCTTCCATAACCCTGTATTCCCTCACTTGCTAAACACCATCCAACCCCTTCTTAAAGCTATCTAATGTATCCGCCTGTATCAATGATTCAGGGAGAGAATCCCACATCTTCATGTGACTTTGTTGCGCCGGCGCTAGAACGCAGGCATCGCTATTCCCCACATGTAGGCGGTGCTGCCATCTTGGATGCGCCGCTGGGGAAGACGGAAGCGCCGAACAAGGTGACTGTGTCGAGCGGTACTGATATTAAGCTACTTCCAGGTCAAGGGTGGTGGTAGCTCCAATGTTCCCTGAGTTCACTGTATCCATCTTCTTTCTTCGTAGGTTTTGGTGTGTGCACAGTTGGAGGGGATTTCCACACCTGAATTACTGCACATGTACCGAAAGTCACAAAAGTTTCCAAATTCCAGTGATTCAGGTGTGGAAATCTCCTCCAACTGCACATGTGCCGAAAACGGTGGTCTACTTATGAAGAGGACAGAAGAAAGGAGACGGCTGCCGTGAACTCCTGCGGCAAGAATCTGCAGAAGGGATAAGTAAAAAATTAGGGGCATTTGCCTGGGGGGTGTAGGCTGGGGGGGAGGACGGATGGGGGTCTACACAGGGGAGGGGGGAGTGTTTTTTTTTCTTATAGGTTTGGTTCTCCTTTAAAGCAAATGCTCTGTAATAGGGATTCCACCAAATTCCTGAATCCTTTGTGAAAGATTTGGGCGAATACAGAATCGAATTCAAGTATGCAAATTAGGGACAGGAAAGGAAAAAGTAGAAAAAATCTTCCTTGTTTTGTGACGAAAAGTCATATGATTTCCCTTCCCACCTGTAATTTGCATATGCAAATTAGGATGTCGGGTTCAGTTCGGCCAGGCGCAAGAATTCGAAAAAGGCTACAAATGTATTGTTATTGCTACCTTTTTTTACTCGTCTTTCTATTCAGACCCCTCTCCTATTCATATTCCAGTCTCTTATTCAAATCAATGCATGGTTGCTAGGGTAATATGGACTCTAGCAACCAGATGGCTGATATTGCAAACTGGAGAGCTGCCGAATAAAAAGTGAAATAGCTTAAAAACCGCAAATAATAGAAAATGAAGACCAACTGCAAATGGTCTCGTAATACCAGCAACCCCTTTCATGAACTGCATCAATGCCCAATCCTGTACATTTGAGAGCGCCCAGTTTACGGGTGCGTTCCTAAATGATCCCTTATATGTACAGCCCATATACTCAAAGAGGCAGAGGAAACCCCAGAAGGGAACACGTGCCTTATAGAAAGTATATGGATGTTCTTGTTTCTGGCGGGACGTCTGACATCTGTTTCAGCCAGTGAATGGTATCGGACATCTCAACACACGATACAATACATGAAATCAATCTGGCTTGAAAGTCTTGACATGTTTTACTGCCTTTAGATTCGGGAAAACGTTAGCGCGCCAAAGGGAAATCTGTTTAGGGGGAGACTAACAAGCTTTATGCAGAGTGGTACCACATCAGGCAACAATGAGACTGGAGTTTACTGGTCCCCGACGTTGCCCCGGGCAATCCTTTCGTGATGTGTGGCTGTTCAACACATAAATGAATTAGATGACTAAGACGTGAAGTCATTTTGTGCAGAAAAGATAAAGTAGCATTATGCAAAACCCCAGCAGCGAGGCAGGACTGATTACAATCAAACTGATTCAAATTCTGACCTCCGCTGCACGGCCCACCATCACTCGGCATTATCTTTCATGATGCTGCTTGCTTCTGCCTGCACTCACCGGCGGCTAAAGGAGAGGTTGCATTAAAAAAAAAAAAAAACTCTTGGTATTCTAATACAGCTTGCCATTGGTCTTTTGTTTTTTTAATCTTATAGGTGTTTTTCTGCTTGCTATTGAAGCTTCTGCCTGGCTGCCAAAGCCACTTACAATGGCAATAAGGTAGCCTAAATTAGGGATGCGCCGAATCCACTATTTTGGATTCGGGCCAACCCCCGAATCCTTTGCGAAAGATTCAGCCGAACCGAATCAGAACCCTAGTTTGTATACGGAAATGAACAAGAGGGAGGGTAAAAGAGAGCCGTGCACAAAGAATTTTTTTCCCCATGTTTTGTGATGAAAAGTCACATGATTTTAAAGGGATACTGTCAAAACGCATCAGTTAATAGTGCTGCTCCAGTAGACTTCTGCACTGAAATCCATTTCTCAAAAGAGCAAACAGATTTTTTTATATTCAATTTTGAAATGTAATATGGGGCTAGACATTTTGTCAATTTCCCAGATGCCCCTGGTCATGTGACTTGTGCCAGCACTTTAGGAGGGAACTGCTTTCTGGCAGGCTGTTGTTTTTCCTTCTCAATGTAAGTGAATAGAACGCAGTGGGACATGGGTTTTACTATTGAGTGTTGATCTTAGATCTACCAGGCAGCTGTTATCTTGTGTTAGGGAGCTGTTATCTGGTTACCTTCCCATTGTTCTGTTGTTAGGCTGCTGGGGGGTGGGGGGGGAGAAAGGGAGGGGTGATATCAGTCCAACTTGCAGTACAGCAGTAAAGAGTGATTGAAGTTTATCAGAGCACAAGTCACATGATTTGGGGCAGCTGGGAATTTGACAAAATGTCAGATTTCAAAAAGAAAAAAATCTGTTTGCTCTTTTGAGAAATGGATTTCAGTACATAATTCTGCTGGAGCAGCACTATTATTAATTGATGCATTTTGAAAAAAACATGTTTTCCCACGACAGTTCGGGTGAATCCTGTTGAAAATGGCCTAATCCTGGCCACTGGCCACATACCGAACCAAATTCTGGATTTGGTGCATCCCTAGTTTAAATAAACCAGTGCTCTGCTAATGTGTAAATGCTATTGGGGTTATGTATTAAAAGGCACTAAGTTTGCTCAAGTGCAGTAACCCATAGCAACCATTCAGCAGGCAGCATTTACTGGTCACTTGTTTTAAAGCAAACACCTTTATTGGTTGCTATGGGTTACTGCTTTTCTTACATATTGGAGTATATAAATAAAAAGTTTGATTATGAGACGACACAAGTCATTCACTGCCTGAAGGGCACGGTGCTAAGTGCATAAAAATGAGCACAATTCGCTATTCCCCTGGCAGGCTGAAGAACTGAGTGAAGCAGCACATAGGTGCCACCCCTTCCATAGACCCCCAACAAGAAGCACCACTGGAGAATGGCATATGTAAGGTGGCCTAGTCAGTTCAATAGAATACAAGGCGGGAACCAGTATTACAATAATATTACAATAATCTCTTGTTACTAGGGATGCACCAAATCCACTATTTTGGATTCGGTGGAACCCCTGAATCCTGTGAGAAAGATTCGTCCGAATACCGAACTAAATCAGAACCCTAATTTGCATATGCAAATAATCTCTTGTTACTAAGGGATGCACCGAGTGGAGCGAATGACTTGTGTCGTCTCATAATCAAACCTTTTATTTATATAATCCAGTATGTAAGAAAAGACCCAGGTTTGCATATGCAAATTAGCGGTGGGAAGGGGAAATTTTTTTTTTACTTCCTTGTTTTGTGACAAAAAGTCATGCAATTTCCCTCCCCACCCCTGGTTCGGCTGGGCAGAAGGATTCGGCCAAATCCGAATCCTGCTTGAAAAGGCGGAATCCCGAACCAAATCCTGGATTTGGTGCATCCCTACTTGTTACGCCCCCAATTCCTGCTACTTTGTCCCATCCCTCCAAATCTGCCTGATAGTTCACTCATCATTGGCAATGCTCCACCTATTGACACTATCGTTTCTTGATTCCACCATCACTAAGCCCCCTTTTAAACAACTATCTTGATTCTATTATTTCATTGGCCCACACCTAGATTGTCCGCCCATTATTCTTACATTTAAAGGAGAACTAAACCCCTACTTTAAAAAAACCTTCCCCCCTACCCCCTGTAGACCCCCTTCCCACTCCCCCCAAGCCAACTTGCTACCCCGTAACTTTTTACTTACCCCTTGCGGCAGATTCAGGCATTGGAGTCCATGACAGCCATCTTCTTCTTCGGTAATCTTCATGTAGATGGAGCAATTTCCCAGTTCCGGACAACTTGCGCATGTGCCGAAACTCACAGGAACCGCCAAAGAGCCGAAAAAAGACACGAAGATTACAGAAGAAGATGGCTGCTGTGAACTCCGATGCCTGAATCTGCCACGAGGGGTGAGTAAAAAGTTATGCCCACAAGCATATTGTGATACTGTCTGTGATTCCTTAGAATAAATATTGCACATGAGTCTTGCTGTGAGTATATTCTGTATCACAATTTCTGTCTGTCTGTGTCTCTGTACTACCCATTATTCATTTTCTTGTAAATCATAGTTTACAGAAATCACACTGCTGTTCCAGGGGTTCATTAACTGCAGTACCAGGGGTTCATTAAGAAATGTTTTTTTTCAATGACCAGCCATAAAACAGTCTAGAGACTATACATAATGGCAGAATTATCTGCAGCTTGGCAAGAAGAAAACTGTCATATAAATAGCTCCCCTCCTCACCAGTCTATGGAATACTTGACTGGCAGAGACTGGGATTCTACATGAATTTGTGTGTTAAGGAGATAATTGGCACAAATCACTCCAAATCGCTTCAAATTACATTAAAGGCTGTATTACTTGTACAAATTACCTCCTTACCACATGAATGTATGCAGAGTGTGAGATCTCGTTGGCTCTAATTGCTGAGGAATGTGTTTAAACCAATTGAACCCTGAGGCTGTCCTGGGGTGAGCCCAGCGGGTGATGCTCTGCAGATACTGTCTCGGGGGGGGCAGTCTGATCCGTTAGGGGATTCGTAGCTTTCACCCATTCACCTTTATGGATAAATTGATATGCAGGCACCCTGTATATGAAGTGGTTCTTCAATAGCTTGGGTTTGTGCCCTATGAAGTCCTTGATTGCCTTATAAGATGCATTAATTATTGGTTTATTATGTATTTATGAATGTTGTTTTTACACATAAAGGGGCACTGATTATTTGCAGGGCAGAGTGCACATAGATCACTGTCACAGGTTTCTATTCTGCCCTCAAGCTTCCTGCATTTGCAAGTGCTGTATAAGGGCTAGACCACACGGGAAGATTCAGGGAGATTAGTTGCCTGGCGACTAATCGCTGCTTCTTTGGGGAGACTAATTCCCCTGAATTGCTTGCCCGTGTCTCGCTCCTGCTAAACTGTAAATAGGCCCAGGCGACTTTACAGTTTAGCAGGCGTGAGACACGGGCAAGCAATTGAGGGAGATTAGTCATAAGGCGACTAATCTCCCTGAATCTTCCCGTGTGGTCTAGCCCTTAAGGGGTGGGTGGAGGTAGGCACATGTCTCCCCTCTTTGTCACAATTGTGTCCCCTTGTAAGGCACAAGGCCAGTGTTGGACTAGTGGGGTCCAGGGCCCACCAGGGCTGCCGCCTCAGGGCCCCCCGTCCCAGCCACCACTCCCCTCAACCCCTGGGCCCCCTCCCCCAGCTGCAGCCCCCCCACATACGTATACTTTATCCTATCTTGCTGCAGCCGCAATCAGGGCTGACAGGGGGGAGCTATGTGTGCAGGTCAGGTGACTGGGGCCCACAGCATTTTTTGGGGGTTTCCCAGTCCAACCACAGACAGTTTTTTTGCAGCCTACTCTGTCCTCTAAATGATCCCTATAATGTTTCATTAATCGGTTTATAATTTTATTATAAAGAAATGTGATTTATTATATAGTTAATTCTTAGAACATTCATTAGTGAGTGCCTGAGGCCTGAAGAGCAACAGTGTGTATAACCGCGCAAGATGGTGGCAGTAGGGCAATAAGTCTTTATATTGGTAATATCCAACCTGTAGCCCTTTGGTCACTGTTGACTTACAACTCTCAGCACCCTCTGAGGCTGATAACCTTAACATGGCCATAGATGCAAAGATCCGCTCGTTTGGCGACATCACCAAATGAGTGGGTCTTTCCCCGATATGCCACTAACACTGCAGGGCTATATCGGGGTAATCCGAATGTTCAGCCGTATGGTCAAACGATTGGATTATGATGACACCAAGGGGCTCCGACGGGTGGTTGGAATAAAATCAAACCTTCCCAATCAAAAAAGATATCAATCGGGAAGACCTGTCGGAAGCCCCATACACGGGCAGATAAGCTGCCGAATTTGTCTAACCGACAGATATCTGCAGCTTTATCTGTCTGTGTATGGCCACAATTACTCTCTACAAATAATAATGCCCAACTAAATTCTTTTTTTTGTCTTCTGAAGAAAATTACAAAGCTAACAAATCATTGCATGTGGATTTTGGGGGTCTCATTTAAGACTGCAGTGTATCTGTTAGAGACGTCTAGATATCAAAAGCAGTGTCTACATGAGCACAAGTGCCGGAGGTGCAAACTAAAAAGTGGTTTTGTGAATGTACCTCCAATGAAAATGCACTGGGTCATATTGAATTCCCACGACATGTACTCAAGATATGTGTTGTGTGGTATTTCAAACTTGGTTAATGGATCCGCATACACACAATCTTTATGCAGTTGGGAAGCTTACCCCTTTTATTAGTAGTAATAAACTTTGATTATTAGTTACCACAGTATCAGTGTTTCGGGGGTGGGCACACCACACCCTTCCTCCATCATTGGGTGGGATTTACCATAAACAGTCAACACCAATATGGATTTTCCTGAATACTTGTACTCAAGAGTCCTGCTTTTTTGTTATCCTGGTATGGGACCCGTTAAAACAGTAGCTTGTACTTGATCCCAACTAAAATATAATTAATCCTTATTGGGGGCAAAATCAGCCTATTGGGTTTATTTAATGTTTACATGATTTTCTAGTAGATTTTAGGAATTATGGAAAGGTCTATCATTTGAAAAACGAAAGAACCTAAACAATACATCTCAAAATATGTTGTATTATGCTTTTTTGTTGCATTGTTCCTGCTGCTTGTATGGTGTGGCAGATAGTGATGGGCGAATCTCCCGCGATTCGCTTCGCCTAAAGATTTGCGAATTTCTAGAGAAATTTGCGAATCGGCGAAAAATTCACGAAACGAGTCGCAGGACGCTTTTGACACGCGTCGCGTCAACTTTGATGTGCGGCGCGTCAATTTCGGTGCGTCGCGTCGTTTTGGACGCGTCGCGTCAAAAACAACACGCGACTCTTTTTTTGGAGAAATTTCGCAGGTGGAATTCGGCCCTGGCGAATAAATTCGCCCCTTCACTAGTGGCAGATACCATTGGGGTAATATAATAGCAGGCAGAAGGTTTGCACCAAGTCAAGCAGATCCCCAATGTCTGATGGGTCTGATTGCTATGGGTTACAAGGTTTGAAGCAAAATGCGTTGGGTGAAGCCTACAGACGATGCATATGACTTATGATAAAGCACTGAAGTAGTAATGTTAGTAGAAATGCCATTTCAGAAAATATTTTCAGAAACATTTTCAAATCAGTTATGTCAGAAAAGCATAAGAAATACTATTGAACTAGTAAAATGTCATATAAATCCTATTATTTCAACCAGTGGTGTATGTCGATGTTATTGGCCCCCACAACAAATCCATTTTATGGTCCCCAACATATCCAGAGCTTGTCGTTTTTTAAAATATATGTTGAAATTGCTAATTATTTATGGCCTCATGGGTCCCTGTACCTCCTAGGCCCCCCTGAAGCCGCAGGGTCTGCTTCCTCCGTTGTTACACTACTCGTTTCAATGGCATTTCAAAGACTTCCACCCTGTTATCAAGGGGAATTAAAGCATAGATGACCTCTACTCTGACTGCTCCAAACAGAATTTCTTCCTACTGCCTTAGGAAACAATTACATTTCACCAGATCTGAACTGGTCAAACAAGACCAATATGTAAAAGTGTTTTTTATTTTACATCCAACTAGTTTTTACCTTACAAGTGACAATCCCAACCAGATGGATGACATTGCTTTTTTAAACCGTTTGACTCATCCTTAATTATACCCTGATGGCAGAGAGCTTAATGGTAGCCATTGGATACTGTGAAGCGGCTTTTCAGGGATATGATTGGAAAAGCTTTGAACGCATATCATATGTGCACTGGCAGGTAGGAAGGTGTAAACATCATTGTTCTCTGGTTCCAGGAAGAGTTGCCTTTGAGGACAGGAGAGGGAATTGTTATTTGAAACTACTGACTTTGCATCTCTACTAATTAATTGAGGGTTTTCCTGAGATGTTTATTTGAAGTGGGTGGTATAGAGGAAACCATAGACTCAGTCAGTAACATAAGATCAGTGTTTCTTATGTGTGTGTCTTGGGAAATGTTTATGTTATGGTCATATTTCTTCATTTTTGCAGTTCACTTGGAAAGTGAAAATAGTTAAAATCTATTGTTTGGGCTCTTTGTGTAGAGGAACCACAACACTTCACACTGTCTTAGTGGTTTCACTAATAGATGACTGTTTCACTGTATGTTCAGGGATGGCTTAGGGTGTAGAAGAGAGGACATTTGGCTGGACCCCCAGTGATAGAGGGGGGGAGAGGTACTTGGTAAGAGCATCAAATTACAAATAAACTTAATATTCATTAGTGTGCTCACTCATATCCTTATTAATTATGTGAGAGATGTTCAAAATTAAATTTTTTTTACTCTGCAAAGAGAGTCCCTTTAAAATGCCTGTTTGTGTAAACTTTAAGGAAACAGGATATTTCACAAATTTTCTTAAATTTGGCTCTAAATAACAAAATAAAGGTACAGGATCCATTATCCAGAAAACAGACATCCAGAAAGCTCCAAATTACAGGAAAGCCGTCTCCCATAGACTTTGTTAAAGCAAATAATTCTAATGTTTAACAAATGATTTCCTTTTTCTATAAAATAATAAAATAATCAAAAATAATTTTGAATTTATGGGAGCTTAAAGGAAAACTATACCCCCCGAACAATGTAGGTCTCTATAAAAAGATATTGCATAAAACAACTCATATGTAAAACCCTGCTTCATGTAAATAAACCATTTTCATAATAATACACTTTTTAGTAGCATGTGCCATTGGGTAATCATAAATAGAAAATTGCCATTTTAAAAAATAAGGACAGCCTCCTGGGATCCTAGGATCCAACAGTGCACACAAACATACCAAACAAACTATAAAGTTAGGTCACATGAGCCAATTAACAGACAGAGTTGTGTCTTTTGCTTCAACACTTCTTCCTGTTACAGTTAGAGTTGAAATATTTCTGGTCAGGTGATCTCTGAGGCAGCACACAGACCATCATGAAATGGTGGTTCAAGGCAAGAGATGTAAAAGGGCAATATTTAATTAAATATATATACCAGGTAGGTAAGATTCTTTAATATTTCACTTGATTTGATATGAACTATCTGTTGCTCAAAAATAAATTTTCGGGGTATTGTTTTCCTTTAAGAAAGTATTTAAAAAATCACATGAATTCGAAATTCAATCTTTGATAAATGTGTCTCTAATAATTAACTTTCATTGGTTTCTGCATTTACATCCCATTCAGTCAATCCTCGCATCCCAAGATTGCTTTCCCCTCTCTAAAGAATACCTCCCTCGCCCTCATAACATGTCCAACATCCAGGTAAATTACATAGAGCTCTATTGCTGTGTAACTTGTTGGCACTGTAGTAATAAATGATGATTGTAATTTCTCAAGTTGTATACTGAAATCCCTTTGTAGCAAGTACTGTCACCTACTGTACTTTTCCCTATAATAACAATGCACTATCCAACATGATTTCCTGCTCAAAAAATACTTTTCTTAACATCTTCCTTGTTCAATACTCAGGAAATCACATGCTAAGTAATGGATATATTCTACTCCGATCTTTTACACAACGTTACATCACTTCTTCTTGCTTCAAAGACTTCTCCAGTGCCTTTGTGATCACACTATTCCATGGTCTTCAATATTTTAAACTTATTCAAGGACCCTCTATCCCACAACTAAGTCCAAGGCAGGACCTTCACCCACAACTATTGGTCTGATAATCTATATCTTGCTCTCAAGTACAAGACTTCTCCAATGCCTTGATCCCATTATTCCATGGCCTTCAGCATTTTAAACTTTTCCAAGGACCCTCTATCCCACAACTAAGTCCAAGGCAGGAACATCACCCATACCTATTGGTCTGATAATCTATATCTTGATCACAAGTACAGGCTTCTCCAATTCCTTCGTTATCACACTGTTCCATGAAAAATAAAAATTACCATAAAAATTCCCAATGACCCCTCTAACCATCATCTTAAGTCAAAGACAGGACTTTCACCTATAACTATTGGTCTGATAATCTATAAGGAGGCTTTGAGCAAGAGAATATGCATGAAATAAATTTATTCTATCTCTCTTTTCTGCAGAAGCCTAGACAAACTGAAACAGTCAGTATTACATGCTCAGAAGGAAAAAAAGCAAAAGCAAAATAATAATATGTTCAACTTCAATATTTCCAGATACAAAGGGAAACTAAGAAGTTATGATGACAAGGTATATTGAAAATGAATATAAACATCAATCACAAACTTGCTTTTTAAGTATTTTCTGGCAAGGTTCTGTAAAATGCTCCCAGTGCTTAGAAATTAAATGCTTTGAAGTTTCACAAACAAGAGAAGTTGACTAAAAAGTACCTTTTTCACAGAATATAAGATGAAGAACTGATTCACGCTTTCATGAATATGCTAGAAGTGAGAAGACAAGAAGAAGAATACAAGAAAGGCAAGTGAAAAGTCAAGCCAATGGCCTGGGGCTATAGATTGATTAAAGGAATGACAATTGCACTAATAATAATATCATTATACATTTTGGTTTGAAAGAACTGTTTTGAGACATTAATAGCTTTCTTGTTTTATTTTTTTCAAATTCCAAATTATAATTGACTGTATTGATTTTGACCATATTTTGCTAATTTGAAGGGTACATATCAGACTGTTTCATGTATCCCAAATACTGTATCATATGACCAAGGTAAAATAAATAGAAGATTTTAGGCAATTTTATAAACCTTTTAGCTTATTAAAAATGATGACCAATGGGGCTCTAAAGCCTTCAGTACAAAACCAGATAAAAACTGCCAACTCAGTATGGTGTATTGGTCCTTAGGAGGTCCTGTCCTGTACCAAAATTATCCAGATATTGATCAGGTAGGTTTGAATATCCTGTTGGGCAAGGAGAGCATTGATGTATTGGCATGGTCCTCTCCTGAAGGGCCCCATTATGGCCTAGGGGTCATATTATCAGATCATCTTGTATGTTACTGGCTACATTGGGTAAATATCCATTTATGTATTGGAAACCTTGCTAAATTAAGAAATCTTACCATGTACAGAACATCCCATCTTGGCAGTTGAGTAGTGGAGTTGTGCAGTGATCATATCCCAGAACCTAAATGTCTAGAACAGGCCACACATGTGCCAGTTTCCATAAATGTTTGTCCTTTTCCATCTAAACTGTATGACCGTTAATGCACAGCTCTGTGTCATTTGGCTTATCAAACTGTAGTGGCGGGGCTATGAAAATGAAGCACAACATGGGTCTTGGGTGGTAACAAGAGTTCAAGTTGGGTTGGTTTATAGCAGGAATATGGATAACAGCACTAAGGCAGAAATGCGGGGTAAGGAGCCAAGAAACAAGTTAGGATGGAACACAGAAGACTTGCCAGAAGATTTGTTTTAGAGATGGGTAGATGAGGGTGGGAAAAGGAATGATCTTGCAAAAGGAAATGGAATTACACACTCAGATCTAGTGATGCTTTTTTGCATACAGATAAAGTGTTGGTCATTGTTCCCTATCCCTAGGCTACCATAGGCTGTAGCTTAGGGGCCCAATGTGATCAGAGGCCCATTTCTATTTTCTTTTAGTATTTATTTTTATTTGCACTAGGGAAGGGATGCACCGAATCCAGGATTTGGTTCGGTATTCGGCCATTCTCAGCAGGATTCGGATTCGGCCGAATCCTTGTGCCTGGCCGAACCGAATCCGAATCCAAAAAATCATGAGACTTTTCATCACAAAACAAGGAAGTAAAAAATGTTTTGGCCGCTTTTACCCTTCCCCTCGCTAATTTGCATATGAAAATTAGGGTTGGGTTCGGTATTCGGCCGAATCTTTCACAATGGATTCAGGGGTTCAGCTGAATCCAAAATTGTGGATTCGGTGCATCCCTAATTTGCACTGCTAGGTCTGGTTGGGTGTACCTGCTGAGAGAAGAAGACAAGACACATGTGTCGTGTGCAGATCCAGTGACATCACTAGTGCACGGCAAACCTGAACCGACATAGAGAGCATGGGTGCATTTTAGTTCCTATTTCAAGCTAATTAGAATTAAGCTGTGGTGTTCTCTGATAAAATGTTCTGAAAACTTGCTATGATTATCTTATTTAGTCAATAAAAGTATCAACTTTACACCACTTTTGTCATGCTTTATTTCAAAAGGTTTGCCCTGTAACTGCCTATCACCGAACAACATCTTTACCCACGTCCCTTTGCACTTAAAGGAACAGTAACACAAAAAAAATTAAAGTGTTTTCAAGTAATGAAAATATCACGTTTTGCTGTGCTGCACTGGTAAAACTGGCGTGTTTGCTTTAGAAACACTACTATAGTTCATATAAACAAGCTGCTGAGTAGCAATGATGGTAATTGATAAAAGGCTATATGGTACAGTATAACACCATTATGTTCTACAGAGCTTATCTGCTATCTGCTGCCTCTATGGTTATACAGCAGCTTATTATAGAGTTTCTAAAGCAAACAGGGCAACACTGCATTATATTTTTATTACTTTAAAACAATTAAATTTTTTTTACGTTACTGGTCCTTTAATGATGAGTAGTGGGATTGTATTCTAGCCTGAGGAATACAATCCTGAGATTGATATTCCCAACTAATGAACAGTATTGTTGTTTGCGGCAGGAAAACATGTTAGGCCGAGGAGGCATAAAACAACTATACCTGAAAAGTTAGGAGAAAAACATAGAGATTTGTTAAGAATCCACTATAGTAAGTATGCATGTTGATAGACTGTTGTATGCCCAGGGAATATACAGGAAAAATTCTAATTATCATCAGAAATTAAATTCAAATGAAATCTACCAAATGTTGTTAAACAAGAAATGGAGATAAGTAAAGGTTCTTTCCCAGATTACTACACACAATAGTCCAGATACCTTACTTCCTTTGCCTCAGGTATTCATTTTCTCACCAGGAGATTATTTAAATGAAACTTCTTAGTTAGATATTTTAACGTACATTTCCTCTAACAGCTCAGCAATGAATTTTAAATAGCCTCAGGGAAAATTCCCACCCTCCAATGAGGTACGGATAAATCCAGGCTCATCTGTAGGAAAAGTAGCTAAGGAAAATAACTATTTTCGTTGCTGACCCATTTGCAGAAATGACTAGGTGTAGGAAGCATGAGATTTTATATTATCTCATCATGGGATGATAGGAATTATCACCATGCAAAGGTTCTATAGGCTATAAGGCATACACAACATTAATAATAATAAGATGTGTTCAACACTATTATTTCTCAATTTTATTGAATTATAATTTAATTCTTTCCGGTTGTCTTGGAATTCTGGCTCCAACATTATTGATTCCTTTATAAAAGAGAATGATTTCACGAGCTATACTTTATCTATAACTGCACATTGTAACATTGGTGGTCTCCATCACATAGGAGATGGTCTTCTTCATGTGTCTGAAAGGGATAACGTTCCTTCTTTCTCAACTGATGATCTGTCATAGAATCTTCATTGTACAGAATTTTTTAAGTTGAAAATGTATTGTGTGGGTGTATTTCATGGAAAGTCTAGTCTAATCTAATGATATCCAGCAGGACCATACCTCACCGTCGTCATTGGAGAAGACAGATAGGAGATGGGGCTTAAGAAGACATACCGGTTGATGAAAAAGAGCCATTAAGAAGGTGGGTGAATTGAAGAAGAATAGAGATATGTAAATAGTGACACTGAAGATGAATAAATTAAATAGATTACTGAGTAGAAAATAAGAAGATAAATCAAAGCGGTGGAGGCTGTAACAAAAGAAGTCGGAACATTAGAAGAATGAACATTTTGTACGCCAATAATCTGGCACTTATTATTCAAAGGGACACTAAAGTGGCTATTTATAAAAATCTGAATTGTTCAGATTTTATAAATAAAAAAAAGGCTGACCAAATTAGAATCCACAATATGCCCTTATTGATCGAAAAAAATCTTATTGGGAAAAACGAAAACTTTATTTGATTGTCATGCAAAAAATCCTTATTTTTTTGGATTTGATGCCCCAAAAGTCTGAATTTTTCGTGAAGTCTGCAGGAAAGCCATATTATCGTTCTAAACCCAGTGCAGACAATAATATCTTCCCATTCCAAATAGAACCTGTGCTGTTGACTTCTACAGGACCTCGACAGGATGAAGATGGAGTATTTTAGAATTCTGACTTTTTTCAGCCTTGGGATATAATAAATCTCAAAATATCTATTTTTTTCCCACTAAAAATTTTGATTTCATAGTAAAAAATGTCTATGACCTATGTCATGTTGAAGACCTATCATGTTTTACTGTTTTAGGATCCACCAGGAACGTTGGGTGGGTGAGTGATGTATGTGCAGTCCATGAGATGATGCATGTTATTACTTCCATATTCTTCCATATTTATAAGATGCGGTTTCTCCAGCCAGTGGAAACCAAGTTATTAAGTAAACAGCTGTATGATTATTTCAGCAGGTCCAAAGAGAGAGAGAAAGAGACAGGAGAGAGCTATTTAGTGTTAGTGTGCCTTTAAGGCCCATGCAGGGTGTGCATATGGTAATGAGGAAAATGATTGCATGCCACTTGCTCACTATGGTAACCCAGCGCCAGTTTTATGAAAGGGATGAGCACGTTCCTACCAAAGGAGACAGATGCACGGGGCTGGTTAGAATACTGATATCTGAAATGATAGAATGGAGGGACATGTTGTTAGAAGAGAATGAAAAAAGGAATCTGACAGAGCAGCGCCAAAGCGAATAAAGAGAGCAAAGGGGTTTTAGAGAGAAAGGAGAGAATAAGTAAGTGAGCAAATGACACATAAAGGGCACCATAAGAAAGAAATCAGGCTAAAATGAGTCAGTGGCTAAAGCAATGGCATTCAGAGGCAGCTGCGGGGTAGACTGACAATGAATCTGCAAATGTTTTCTATTTTACAAAGTATTTTCTTGAATTTAATTACTGTGTACCCTGGTGCCCCCTTTTGTTTTCTATGCCTTCTAGGAGGTCTTTAGCATTAATTCTGTCTTTATTGTTTCATTATTTATATATATATATATATATATTTTTTTTTTTTTTTAAAGAAAAAACTATTAGTATCGTAAAGAGTAAGTTCCTATTCAGTCCTTGTGATCTACATAAGGTGCTTGAAGCTCAGTGAAATTATGAGTGGTCCAAAGCTGATGTACGGTTTGAAACCGGAATGGTGCCACAAGATCTCATCCCCCCTCCTGATCCTCATGAATACAATAATTTTTAGGGTTAGACAGGTGAGCAAAGAAGCATCCAGCCAAAATCTCACACAAGCAGGTTTATCCTCCAAACAATGCCTCAGGACCCACCTTAGAGAACAATGCTGTTTTGGCACCTCTCCCTGGAAGGTTTAATAACACATCAAAACTCCAATCTTGCTAATACTATCAACTAACTTCAACCTAACTTCATGACATCATTGTGGATTATGATAAACAGATTATACTGATTGGAGCAGCATTCCAAAGGATATATAGCAAAGCAAAATCTATGTCAATTTTTTGGGACCCGTACCCGCAATCTGTAAACCGCAACCCAGACCCACATTCTTACCCAATTGGAACAGCAACCTGACCCGCAAATACCTTATCCGCAACCCAGACCCGCTGACCATCAAGAATCAGGAAGTGTTGTCTTGTAAACCGGAACTGAAATCATCGGAAGTAGCAGTGATCAGTAAAAAAGGAATAAAACAGGAAGTGCTGTCCTTGTAAACCGGAAGTGACATCATCGGTAGTAGACATGTTCAGAAAAAAGGAGTAAAAATGTCTATGGAGAAGTTCTGCAGCCCAACCCTCAACCCGCAGAACCACCGACCCGCTTCTATACCCACACCTGCAACCTGCAGGGTACCACAAGATTTTGCGGGTACCCGACCCGCTGCAGGACTCTACTATTTACAAGTTATTCTGAATTGAGAAAGCCAGTTGGATGACTGGTGAAACGTCTGCAAGAAAAAGAAAGCAAGTCCAGTTGATTTTACTTATTTCTATAGCTATACCACCTTAGAGGGGCCCCTCCAAATTCTGGGAAATATTACTATAGAAAAGATCCTGCTGGCTCATATGAGTTTCCGTTATGAAGAATGCTCATGAGAAATAGAGAGGCTTGATCAATGTACATTTCCTGGTCCTCTGTTTCACAAGTAGTTCAGTATCTGTTATGAATGATCATAAAATTGACAATTCACCATACCATATTAAGATACACCCCAAATGGTGGTCCTAACTATTTACCTTGTTTCCACATAGGCTGAAAACTCCCTGCGTGGTTGAATTTTGTTCCAGTTTTGTTTCAGTCACATGCTTGATATCCCCCTATCCCCAAGATTAGCATTTATAAGAATATAGATTGGCAAGACCATCATATTGGTTTCTTAGGCTTAACCCTGTGGCTTTTTAAAGGAAAGAGACAGCCCAGACCAACACCTATCAAGACTGCCAGGCATAAGACCACCATTAAATGGACAGGTGTGGAGGTACAACCACATGGAAGCTTGACCATTCATCTTGAAATGTGGGGGCTTAATGTGGTTAAGCCTCCCGCCCCCCAATAGTTTGCTCTTGGATATCTCTGTACTATAAAAGCTAATGGCAGGGGAGGATTACACTGTGACAGGGACCAATGGCCAGGTCAGGAGACACATCCTAGAAGAAATTCTACCATGCTTGTAGGCTAGTTAGGACCACTATAGTTTTTGTTGAAGCGGTATGGTGACTTGTCAGTTTTATGGCCTTAACTTTGTAATTAAAAAACCCTCTTTTTGAAAATGCATGCACTTGCATAGATACTAAATAACTGGATAAACAACAGACCAGAGAATGATCATTCCCCTCTCTTGTTGCTAATTTGACCAGAACAAATGCACTTCCATTGTTCTTACATATTATACTTTGCCACGGGGAGCTCTGACAACCCCCCTGTTTATCTATTCTCCAATCAGCAGAAGAAAACAGGGAAATAAAATGTGAGGCAACACTGCCCCGATCCACCATCTACCATCTTTGTAGCTGCCAGCCTACCTGTGAATTAAAAGGCAGTCTCCTAGTAACTAATCAAATCATACACACACATTGCACCTATTTTTAATTTATCACTTTTAGATTGTAGTCTTTGATAAACAGGACCCTCTTTACCTCCTTTATGAGTCATATTGGCATGCACTCTGTTTATTTGATGTGTATAGCCTTCCAGCAAAGCTAACTAGGAGACACAAAGAGTGGAAAAACCTTGAAGAACCTTTGTGCTCAGCTGTAATGGCATATTGAGGAGCAAAGTCAAGAGGATTCATCATGAAGAGTCAAGACTGTGGAGGAAGTGGGAGAAGCAGATGTATGTATCATGTAGAATTGCAAAAACCCAGCAGCATTAAAGGTGAAGGTGACATTGGAAGATGGGGAGTGATGGATGTGCTACTCATGGAAAGAAAAGCGCTTGATACGGATACTATCATTCCTATTGCAAAGTAACAATTGAATAAAAAGAGCCCATCCAGACAAAGCACTTGAATTCATGATAAATCTATTATTTAAATTACAGATGCAAATATAAAACGTTTGTATGTAAGAAATAAGGGAATTTACATTGATTAATTTCTCTTTTTCTTCCCCTATGTCTGTAGTTAATTTGGCCAGATCAGTAGCACTTCCATTGTATTGTAGTACATTTTTATTTAGCCATGGAGTGCTCCCACAACTTTTCCTTTTTGCATTTTGTAAGCAATAACATATTGAAATTAAACGAGCATTAGAACATTCTCCAGGACACCTATTCACCTCCTGTATCAACATTTGTATGGTAATTTTTTACTTTGTTTATCTGCAGAATACGTCGGTGCTTTATAAATATGTTTTCATTATATTAAAGTGTAACCTTTACAGCTGAAAGGGGTAAAGTGAAAGAAACCTTATATCAGGGAATGTAAAATTAAGGTTTCACTGTACTTTATTTTTTTTTACTTTATTTGCCTTTGTCTTCCGTAAGGCAATACTAACGTTGGAATGTTTTGGCATAATAAAATTATTTTAAAAAATTGAATGTAGTCACATTTGTACCTTCTCTCCAATAAAAATGAGAAGTTGGCTTATGGAAGAAGATGGAATATACATTATTTAAGGTTTTCACAGTTATTTGTTAAGGTGATTCCAACTGAAATAAGTATCGGTCTGTTATTTCTGCTCTGCTGGTTCTGACATTTGAAAAAAAATGTAGCAGAAGCCAATTCTCTTCCAACCAAGATGTAAAATGTTTCATTTTGAAGAATAAAAGCAAACATCTGTTTCCATGGGTTTACTGCCCAGGTGGTGGTATATAAACCCCCATTTCTTACAATGGCTTGCATGATTCTTAAGAGGTTTGATAGCTTCAGTTGGCTTCTGCTACATTGTTACCATATTTGTTAATAAGAACATGACATAGCAGCAATCACAAAAAAGGGGGTTGTGGATGCACTCCTAGGGCTAAGTAAAGTATATAAGTATAATGGAAGTGCTACTGACTTGGCCATTTAATCAGTGCACATTCTCGGATTCCCTGTCTGAGTAATTCAGTTTAAATGCAAGTGCATATGTTTACAAAAACAAGGGTTTTTAGTTACGAAGTTATGATCATAAGGTTGACAAGCCACCATACCACGTCAAGGTAAACCCCATACGGTGGTCCCTAACTTGTTTACCTCTAGTTATAGTAAAAAAGGTTTAGTACCCCTCTGCATAGTAACATTGAAGTAGATGTGTCCTGAACCTTGGTTTGTCTGAGGGCTAAATCCTCCCCCGCCACTAACTAGTGGCTTTTAAGAGAGAGACATTGCCCAAACCAACGCCCATTTTTTAAAGAAACAATGAAAAAAGTGAAGGCTAAGTAAAGCTATGTGTAAAAGTGCACATTTAAAACAATGTGTATACTACGTGCAAGTGTAAATGTGAATATAAATAAGAGTGTAAATATGAGAAAGTATTAGTAAGAAAGACAAACTGTGTTATAAATATACATAAGTGTAAAAGGTGTTACCTGCAGATGTTGCAATTAAAAACATAGGACCACCATGTTACTATGCAGAGGGGTACTAAACCTTTTTTACTATGACCAGAGGTAAAAAAGTTAGGGACCACCGTATGGGGTTTACCTTGACGTGGTATGGTGGCTTATCAACTTTATGATCATAACTTCGTAACTAAAAACCCTTGTTTTTGTAAACATATGCACTTGCATTTACACTGAATTACTCAGACAGGGAATCCGAGAATGTGCAAGTCAGTAGCACTTCCATTATACTTATATACTTTACTTAGCCCCAGGAGTGCATCCACATCCCCCTTTTTGTATAACAGCAATCGCAACCAGAGAATAGAGTCCTGCAACAGGTAGGGTACCCACAGAATACCCACAATGTAATTGGGATCCAGCCGAATTATACTTAATGTGCCCATTGAGCAGGTGGCCTGTGTAACATCACTTCTGGTTCATGTACGGCACAACAACCACCGCAGGGAGGTTTCGGGTGGAAATCCATGAGATTGAGAAGGCAGGTAAGCAGGTCTGGGTCAGGCTTATGTGCGGGTCTAAAAAAACCCGAGCCCAACTTGTACCCACTTACCCTCAGGAGAACAGCTGGGTCAGGGTATTTGTCGAACTTTAGAATTGGGTTGTGTCTGACAAAAGTTGGACATACATTGTCAGAGGTGCTAACAAAGGGATCTTTACACAATCTGGCCACCAAAGTCTTGGTTAAAATTAAGATGATCCAATTTATTAACCCCCTAGAAAAACTTGTCATTAGAGGATCCTCAACCAGTGGAATTTTCTCAGGCCTAATAGATCTCTGCATGATTTTCAGATGGACATCAACCAGGAAGTCCATGAGAATAGTCTCTTTTTGTATAGCCCTATTTGTTTTATGCCTATCAGATCACAAATAAATATATTTTTTTTTTTAATAAAAAAAGGAGTTTTGTTTGTATTAGTTATTTTAAACTGAAATAACTGAGCAGTGACTAGCTAAAAAATAATAATGAGAAACTGTAGCTTTCTTGTCTCCTAAGCATATTCATAAGTTTAGCTCCCGGCTGTTTCTAATTAGTCTTTTTAACATACAAGTGTATTTATGTTCCATTTGCTAACATTTTAAAAACCTAGAGCTTATTACATCTCACCATATTATTCCTTTCTAGATTTAGCTTACAATGTTCGCTTGTGTAAACTAAAGTCATTGTATGAGCCAAATATGCTATGGCACATTCATTTACAAGCTACTATTTCAACTGCTAAATTGTTGCTGGGTCTCCAGGGAAAGCAACTGAACAACAACTTGCCTTTAAGCACCTTTGCCAAACTTGTGATTTTATTTGTTTGCTGATTTAATGATGTTTTTTTTAACTGCAAGCGGGTATTTAGAAGAAAGTTGTACTTTCACGCTTGCATAATCATGCATTAGAAAAAATAGGAGTGCTCTAGCAATACACACAGTCCATAGTATATACTGAATATATATTGTTTTATCTATCTATCTATCTATCTATATTTTTTTATGCATGTCTGTGTTATTTGCTTAAAATTAAATCTTATATATTCATTACAAGATCTTCTATTTTCTTCACCTTTAACTTGTGAAATCCATTATTTTCTTTAGGAGGCTTTTTAATATTACATTTCGTACCCTAAGTAAATATAGAAAGTTTTTGCTGCTTTTTAACTACAAGGGCAAAGTGTGTGTAAGGATTGACAGATAGGAGCCAATGTGCTGTACAACTTTAATATGGAAAATAGTGCACAAATCTCTGCAGATAGATATAACAGGGCAGCAAAAAAGAAGTCCAGGTTCAGGCCAAAGGTAAAGGTAGTCGGTAGGCAAACCAGACAGGAACGAGGCAAGATTACCAGATAAGATTCAGGACCAGAAGCAGAAACAGGAGCAGAGACAGGAACAGTAATAGAAACAGGATCAAGAGCAGGAACAGGAGCCAAATTATCAGAAAACAAGGCTTGGAGACGGCACGCAGGCCAATAATCCAGCAATGGGGTGATTGGGAATCAGACTTAAGTTGCCCTCAGATGGATAGAGGATGTGTACTAGTGAAGACTGATATGGAGGCAGCCAAATGAAAGGCATCCCGTCAGGGCTAGGCTGCCACCACACTGCCTCCTGTGGCTCAAGCAGGAGGAGTAGTGCCCGGAACACAACAGGTTCCTACAACAAAACCATGGAGTTTCTGAAAGCATGTGGATGCTCCTTATACAGTACTGTTATTGCCTATTCAAGCCACATCCAGCAGTGTTATGCAGATGACATTATATAATACAATAACATTCATAACAATTATGTTTCATTTGTGGCAACAGTTTGGGGAAAGTTCCATGCACAATGCACAAAGTAGGGTCCCTATAGAATAGGTTTGTAGAGCTGAGATGGAAGAGGAAGAACTTAACTGGCCTGCACAGAGCCCTGACCTCAACTCAAAGGAACCTCTGTGGAATGAATTGAAACACTGATACAAGAGCTCCATTTAGCTCAAGAAATATCAAAAATCAAAAGACTTTCCATGAAAAAAAAAAATAGGCAAAAAATATGTTCTGCACAAACCCTTTTCATAGCGTTCATGTTGAACAAGGGGATATACTTCTTTATTCCCCTTAGTTTTCTGAGATGTTAGAGAGGTAGATGTCCACATATTTTGTCCATAGTAGAATCACAATTTTACATACGGTCCAGGTAAGTAAAATGTTGATGGCATTTCCATTCTGTATTCTGCATTCTGCAGGAAATATGCCGATGCCTTATAACAGGGGTCAGGTACCTTTTTGGCTGAGAGAGAGCCATAAACGCCACATATTTTAAATTGTAATTCAGTGAGAGCCATACAATATGTTTAAAACTAAATACAAGTAAATGTGTGCATTTTATGTAAGACCAACACTTTTAAAGTACAATAAGTCTGTGAATTCTTTCTAATAACGTTGTTATGCTGTTGCTAACCAGTGATGAATACTACTTCTTACCGTTAATGCGACTTCTGGTGCTGCATGGTTTTGCTGATGGCTTTGTAGTCTGGTTGATACGTGGTGAGGTTAAGTTTCATGCAGGTGTTGAGAATTCCATCCGTTAATCGTGATCGTAGGTTGGTCTTAATGTGCTTTAGATGTGAGATGTGGGTCAGACTCACACAAGTCTCACACAAGACAATATGTGTTTCTAACAGACCACAGCAAAGTTGCTGGTGATACAAGGGGAATTTTAAGCTAACGTTACAGTCTGTGGTTGATGTGAAGTAAAGTTCCCTGCAGCCATGGATAATGGGATAATCATTGGACAATATCTATATATGTACTCCCCCAATCCAGTCACAAAATGCCACTTTTGTTGCTCAATCCACTTACTCACAAGACATAATGCAAAAGCCCAATGTTCAGTCTCATGGCAGTATGTTGGGGAAATCTGTCAAATGCCAGAAATTCCAGAAAAGAAGATATGAAAAAAAACTATGAAGAACAGTGATATTTCAAACGAGTGATGTTTCAAATGATTTGCAGGTGGTCGCAATTGTTCTGTTATTTTTTATTGTGAAGGACAACCAAAAATCTTTCAGTTGCAAATGTTCCAATATCACAATTTCACTGTATTTCTCCTCATCAGATTATACATGACATATATGACACCTGCAAATCATTTTTGAAATATCACTCATTTGAAATATCACTGTTCTTCATAATATTTTTCATGTCTTCTTTTTTGGCACCCTTCTTTCTAGTCATTCTATCCGCAGAGCGCAGGCCACGCCCCCCGTTATTTTTATTAAAGATTTGTCAGCGACCCAGACGTAGCCATCAAAAGAGCCACGTCTGGCTCCCGAGCCATAGGTTCCCTACCCCTGCCTTATAAATTCCTACTTCATTGAAAATGAATCTTTTGGAGTTTCTGTTTTGAGGATTTATGAAGAGGAATCTTTTTTTACTACCTCAACAGCAACAAATGTTCATAGATCTACCTTTCTATTATGACCCCTTTATAATATCTCCCTCGCGTCTACCTTTAATATTTGTGGATATGGGTGAGCGAAGGGGTTCTCTTGACATTGTCTCTATGTATATATATATATATTTTAAATCAGATTGCTTGAATGAAAGAATACTAACCACATGGTAGGCATGTGTCACTTTAGGCCTTTAAAACGCAAAGCCAAAATCAAGACCTACCTTATGCATTCGTGTCAATAATTGGTTACACCTTCATAACTGAGAAAAGAGCAGGTAGAGGGTAGAAGGAACACTTCCATCCCAGTACTTGATTATAACAGCCTGTATTCTTATGGTGTCTGAATTCAGGGCCAGGAACAGATAAGCACTTTTTACATCTGTCACACAATGTTTTTTTTAATTAATAAATTACCCGTTTTCCAATCCGGTATTGATTTCCAGTTGTCCTTTTATCTTGCCCTCTTTATTCTGCTGCACATCCCATATATACACAAGGCATGCAGGAGAATAAATACACGGGGATAACAGAAGTGGTGATCGCCTATTATGATTGCTCTGTGTGCTTCCTAGCCCCCATGTCCGTGATTGAATTTGCCCAAGTACAGATGTTGGTCTTTAAAATTTATTTTATTTATTTGACATTTTAAGATTAGCAAATGAAAGAGATTTAAAGAAACCAGAACTTAGATTTGCAAGTACAGGTATGGGACCTGTTATCCAGAATGCTCGGCACCTGGGGCTTTCCGGATAACTGATCTTTACACAATTTGGATCTTCATACCTTAAGTCTGCTAGAAAATCATGTAAAATTAAATAAACCTAATAGGATGGTTTGGTTATAATTATGTTCTATCTATTTTTTTTTTTTACAATCAGCTATATCTTAGTTAGGATCATGTACAAGGTTTTGTTTTTATTATTATTATAGAGAAAAAGGAAATCATTTTTTAAAATTTGGATGAAACGAAGTCTATTGGAGACAGCCATTCCATAATTTGGAGCTTTCTGAATAAAAGGTTTCCGAATAAGGGATACCACTGTATTAGATGCAAAATATAGTAAAAACATGTGTGCAAAATGCCATGCACAGAGCACTTGTACTGATGTTTTCATGTTCTGTTCTAGAGCAGTAATCCCCAACCAGAGGCTCATGAGCAACATGTGACTCACCAACCCCTTGGACGTTGCTCTAAATGGCCTCAAAGCACGTGCACCATTTTGAATTCCAGGCTTGAAGGCAAATTTTAATTGCCTAAAAACCAGGTTCACTGCTAAATAGAGCCACCTTTAGGCTGCAAGTCCACATAAAGGCTACCATTAGACAATCAAAGCCCATATTTGACATCCCCAGGAATTCTTTGAATTATTATATTGCTCACCAGCTTTTTTTCATTTAAACCTAACTCAAAGTTGAGGACCCCTGTGGCCTCATCCTAGGTCAGGATCTGCACTGGAATTAGCCCAGAAATCAAAAAATGTCAGGCTTTTCAGGCAAAAATCAGAAACATATTCAGGAAAAAAGACTCAAAAAATCATACAATTAGGATTTTTGCTCAAGTTTTTCCCCAATCCAAATAAATTGAACTTCTTTAATAATAAATAAAGTCAAATCATGGATTGTAGTAGGACTGATTTTTTTAATAAAATTTAAAAAAAATTTCTTACAGAAATTTGGATTTTGATAATTAACCTTCTTAACCTCCCCAAACCATAGGTTATATCCACCACTGCCACAACATGCACCTAAGTTATTTATCCGTTGCCCTAGTTGCCTAGTTAGAGAGACACCTTTAGGAATGTCTTAATGATGTGAAGGAAAGAATTCTGGGTCACTGATAAAGCAGAGATATACAAGGCATGTGTCTTTACATTAATAGATATCGAGGACTCCATGGCTTATGTGGTGGATACATTCGAATCTCAATGGAGTTGCGTTGAGACACCAATATTAATTTTCTCTGCCACTGACTGTGCAGCCATGGAGACGCAATAGGATTTACAGTCAAGGACACATGGGTCTCTATAAAGATACAGCACCTATTTGTGACAGAGTTGAATCTACATCTTTGCTCCTGACTCCCTTTATTTCCTACTGGTGTTTTTTTTTCATTATAGTTTTCCCATAGAATATACAAATCTCTCTGTAACTGTGGGATCTCCTTGACTTATTATAAAACCAACTCCAGAAAACAGAGTATTTGTTGGAAATAAATGTAACCTTGTGAATATCACTGCCACCTGTAAAGTCAAACAGTTCTGCAACCCAGATTCCCACCAGATGCATTCAGCACATGCCTAAGGGTACGTGGAATTAAAGAGCTGCCAACCGATGTAATGAAATGGAAACATTTGTTTAAGGAATCGTCAAATCTCTTCAGTCCTTTGTTTCTTCTCAGAGACACAGTGGTACATGCTACCTGTCACATTTGGCCATCAGTAGATGCTGTATGTTACATTGGGGGCCGCTTCAGTTTGCAGAGATTTACTTTACTTAAGTTGAAGGCCCCAGCTGTGCCCTTCTCAGGTTCCATTCTTCTTAGGTTTTGTCATTGATAACAGTGTGCAGACCAATACCTGCCAACATATGGATATTAAAAAGCAGTATATTTAGATCCTAACATGATCCGACTTTTGATCAAGTGAGCTGGTGAGCCAACTTGAGCCTCACTGACTTTCTGGAAATGACTTTCTGGTGGTTCTTGCCTAGATGTTCAAGGACAACCAGATAATATGCTTCCACTGTATCTTTAATGCAATGATTGGGGACCCTCTCCTGATTCCCTGCACATAGTGGGGGCCCCCCAGGCAGAATCTGTAAGTAATAGGCATTTTGACAGCAGGATGGCAACAGTAACGCTTTACTTTTGTGTTGTCATGTATTTTATACTATATGACCTGACTGAATCCAGGCTCCTGGAATATTTACAAACCAACCTAATTTATTGTATTATCTCTACAATTGATCTCTATCTATCTGTAACTTCCTGATTTATTGCCCATGAATACCTTTCACTGATCTAACAGTATATATGCTGTGCCTTTATAGCTTTCATTTGTATTTTGCCTGACAAAGGGACCTTGGTGCTCCGAAAGCTTGCAATGTATTTTTATTTGTAGGGACCCATAGGTTTAAGTTGTAGGGACCCATGGAGTTAAGTCCCTGATCTCTGTTACTAAGCAGAAGTTTATGTTTCAAGTGTATACTTCTAACCAATAGTTAGAGCAAAGAGTGTAATGACCACTTCCTGCCACACAGCTTTATAGTGCTGGAAAGGAGCGGCCACTTCATCTTTGGCTGCTGGTACTGAACAAGCTGGTTGTTCATTGAGCCTGGGATCCACAAGGCCCCAGTAAGCCACATCCCCTAACAGGACCTCCAACTGTTAGTGATCCAAGTTGGGGACCAGGCCACCCAGTGAACGAGGGATAGCAGGGAAGTACTATAATAGTCTCTCTAGAGAGAGAGAAAGATTGTTAGCAGTATTTAGTATGAACAGTGTGTGTTCCAACGAGGAGTGTTAGCAGGAAGAGATCTTCCATACAAAGCTTCCTCTGTGATGCTTTTAGTGCAGGGATATCATTGTGAATTAGGACTTAGCAGCAGCTATCCGGCCTTACACTGGTGTTCCAGTCACATTGCAGCAACAGGCACTTTGTAACGGAATTGATGTACCCTTGCTTATCAGGAATATTTACCTTGTGATGTTTGCATGGAAATCTCCTAATATCTTAACTACAGCTGTGTGCACCTCTGCTACTCTTTGGATGCTCCTGCGTGAGTACAAACCTGGGGATATTGCTTTATGCTAATAAAACTTCAACCTTTTGTTGTAAAGAACCTCCTGACGCCCATTTCATCTTTTATTGTACAGTTTTCTTGGGTATTGTAGTTATACTACCTCCTAAAGGATATCTTCCACCTGGCGAAGGCCCTGCTCTGGTGTGTAGGTCGCAGTGTAACCCATGCATATCCACCACTAGCTGGACACTTTAATCCTTTGTGCTGTACTTAACCCAAAAAAGAGTTACTTATTGTTAGCCAATATTTAGGTATCACTTCTACAATACTTTTTGCATTTGTTTTTTATTTTATTTGTTATTTTTCTACTGGCTAACACGGTGCCACAGTTTTTGTTTTATCCTTTAGTTTGTGTTGAAGCACAAACCCAGCACCCACCAACAGCCTTCAGCCCAATAAAGTCTGTTTCTTATACAACAGAAGCTCTGTCTGGAACAAACCAAACTGCTAAACAGATTTAAAAAAAAAAAAAAAAAAAAGGCTTGTAACCATAGTTGGCTAAAGAACAAGGCCACTTGTAACCTACAGAATGAATACATTGCATTAAATGTATTAAAATGCCCTATTGGTATTTAAACATCTTAATATTGAGGCTATATTGATTTCCTCCTATTTATACGGGCCTTCTGTTTCTCATTGAAGAGCAAAAGTGGTGGGCTAAATGGAAAATTGATGGACTCACTTTTCCACATTCGAGCACAAATAAATATTCTTTTAATCAAAAACCTGACTAACCATTTTAAGTAGGAGTTTGCAGACAGGTTGGGCAGATGACTGACAACCTACTTTACTTTGATATATAGTGATGGGAGAATTTATTCGGCAGGAGCAAATTCATGGAGAATTCCAGCGTTTTGCCGCCAACTAATAAGTTCGCGAATCACAAGTGAAAATTCGCTGGTGAGAATTCGCCGGCGTAAAAAAAAAAATCAGATTCACCAATGAATTTGTACTGGCGTCCAAAAACCGACGCCGGTGTCCAAAAATGAGACGCAGATGCCATTTAATTTTTCGCTGTTTTGTGAATTTCGCACAAAATTTGCAAATTTTTCGTGGAAACGGGACAAATTCTCCCATCACTACTGATATATTTTAGGCAAGGCCCTGTTAAGAAAGCGCCATGTGGCCAGTGTTAGTAAACATCTATCCTACACAGTCTGGTGTGACACCATCACCGGCGGGAGGGTGATTAGCTGGCAGATCACATGAACTGGACGCACAAGAAGAAAGGGCTGCCAGTGAAAAACAACTAAGGCCTATAATCTAGCAGCTGCTCCTGTTTCCATGGCAACTAGCAAAAGAGAACAATGCGGTGGAAATTCAGCATGTGATCTTTATACTAAACTGCTGTGAGCCAACCCAGCGCCCCCCCCCCCCCCCCATTGCTCTAACTTTTGCATTCTTTTCTTTATCTCCGACTACTGAAAACATACAGGGAAAAAATAAATTTTTAAAACATATTGATGGTCTCTAGTTCAAGGTGCAATTTATTCAGCTTTTGAGGAAACAGCACAACGTCATAAAGATTTATTGACAAGTTTCACCAAATTTGAACAGCAGTTTGGCAAACAAAGTCTTAATCATCTAGTTTCCTCCAAACTTCCAAAAACATAAAGGTAGGTATATTGGCTCCTGATAAAACTGAACCTACTGTGTGTGAATAGCATAGGGGTCTTAGGCTGTAAACGCCATCCCAAATCTTACTCTATCTGACCTTTATGCTAAGCTTCCAGGAATATGCAGAATATATCAAATATCAACCAAATTTTCCTCCATTCGCTATTCCTAACACTAGCTTCTCCTCTCTATTCTATAATCAGCAACTCATTAGGATCGATCTAACAGGCTGATCATGACTCGACCAACTTCATTTTTAAATTCAATGAATCACTTGATAATGACAGTAGTGGTTCTACTGTGTGCGAATGGAATTGGGGTCTTAGGTTGTATATGCCAATCCCAAATCTTACTTTAACCTTCGTGCTAAGCCTCCAACCAGTAAGAAGAACAAATATGTATTCTCCTCAAATGTTCCTCCAGGCTGAGCTCCCCCAACAACTGCTTGTTGGTTCTAACACTGGCTGGTCATTTTCACCAGACCATCTTTATTCAAGCTGTCTCATTCTATAACTAGCACTTCATTAGGATGGACCCAAGACACTGATCACAACTTGACTTCATTATAAACCCAGGGATCATCCGATACTGACAGTGGAGGTCCTTCTCTTAGTTGTTCTATTATCTTGTATGGTATGCTCCTCGTTCTACTGGATTTAATTGTACTTGATGTGTAAAACAAGGGCATCTGATAAAAAGATCCTACATTTTATTCCAACCTTTGGGCCAGGCCAGTCTATAGATGACAAATATTTTTACTTGGTACAGTATATAAGGCAATGATTCCCAACCAGTGGCTCGTGGACCTCTTGGGTGTTGCTCCCAGTGGCCTCAAAGAAGGTGCTTCTCTTTGAATTTTTGGCTTGTAGACTGACGGTCCACATAAGAGCTACTAATAGCCAACCACAGCCCATATTTGGCATTCCCAGGAACATTTTGCATGCTTATGTTGCTCTCCAAATTTTTATTATTATTATTATTATAATATTATTTATTTTATTATATATGGCTCACAGGAGAAAAAGGCTGGGGAGCTCTGATATAGGGTATAAGCTGCCAAACAATCAAGATTAGTTTGTCACATGGGTATGATAGGTGTTTTCATAGCTGCTGCTTGTGTAATTTTTTTCTTTTTACCTCCAATCAGAATGGAAGGTAAGAAAAGTATGTAGTGGCAAAACTACCCCTGCGACGGAGGGATGTTACAATATGTAAGTAATAACAGGACATTATAGTAATATCATATTATAATAAAAGAAGCAAAAGGGAGAACTGTTGTAAAAGCTTGGCTTTTCCTAAAAAGCAAAAAAAAAAAAAAAGTTTCTGGAAAAATCACCCCTCCCTCTGAATGCAGCAAGTTTTAGGCATTTGACCATGGCATTCTTGGTTGGCAGCTGCTCAAAGCTGAGTAATGTGTCTGCCCTTTGCTCACAGATCTAAGAGGGCACAATCCTGCCAACAATGAATGTGGAGTTCAGCAGCCATTAATGAATTCCACGACCAAGGCAATCTACTTTCAAACACCACTCTACCTTTTGATGCACTCTTCTTTCTTTGCTTGAAATGATAAATATACAAAAAGCCTACCACCTGTAGACTCAGAGCCTAGATCTTTTTAGTAACATCTTAATCATCTAGAACAAGGGTCCCAAATCTTTTTTTTACCAGTGAGCCACATTCAGTTTTAGAAAAGTACTGTGGGTGCCAAATAAAGGCTGTGATTGGCTATTGTGATTGGCCCCTGTGTATACTAGCAGCAAACATCTGTTTGGCAGTGCAACTGGTTTTATGCCAACCAACACTTGCCTCTAAGTCAGGAATTCAAAAATAAGCACCTGCTATGAGGGCACTGGGAGCAACATCCAAGGGGTTGGAGAGCAACATGTTGTTCATGAGCCAATGGCTGGGGATCTAGAAAAACAGTGGGATCATCTCCTATTTCAATAACAGGTTAACTGGGTGGAATGGTTGGGAACCAATCTTCATGGATACATTGAAAGAGATCTACATTTATCATAAACAGACTGGCAATCACAAAACAAATTAGAAGATTGATTTTGTATGCATACACCCAATGCCAGTATACAGAGACCTGTGTTGCCCCAAAGAAAAGTGCTGCCTGTGTCCTTGAAAGTTTGGAATGTGAGAAGGCGCAGGATGCAACAGGGTCATGTTCTTTTCACCTGCCCTATGACATTTTATGTATTTTGTAAATAAAGCAAGGTGCAAAGTGCTTCCAAACCTTATACGGAAGTGTTGTTTGAGGGTGCAAAAGTAAGCCACGTGGTACTCTTTCACTTTTATCTGGGGGCTGGGTAAATGCACTCGTCTGTGTAACACAGAGGAAACATACTGAAAGTATCCCAGGTAACCAGTATAGGTGGGGTTCTAGATGCCACAGTAAGGATGGTCAGTATCTACAAGCCAAGAACCTGACTGGCCTTGCAGCAGATTTTATGTTTCAGGGTTTTTTTTTACAGTGAGAGCTGTGAAGATGTGGAATTCTTTCCCTCAATCAGTTGTACAGGCTGATACATTAGATAGATTTAAGAAGGGGTTGGATGCTTTATTCACCAGTAGCTCCTCCCAGCAGACAGGAGGGAGCCAATGAGATTAGAGGAAAGGAGGGAAAGGGGTGTTACAGGGAGGGAAGTGAATCAGTGGTACAGGCTGATACATTAGATAGCTTTAAGAAGGGGTTGGATGGTGTTTAGCAAGTGAGGGAATACAGGGTTATGGAAGATAGCTCATAGTACAAGTTGATCCAGGGACTGGTCCCATTGCCATTTTGGAGTCAGGAAGGAACATTTCCTTCTCTTAAGGTAAATTCCTTCCTCTGGATCAACTAGCAGTTAGGCAGGTTACATATAGACTTAAAAGGTTGAACTTGATGAACTTGTGTCTTTTTTCACTACAACTTACTGTTACTAGGTAGGGGGAGGGTCATGCGTTGCAATGCAATGCATAATATTGCTGGTTAGAAAGATATGGGGCTCTCCTAATTTGTATTAATAATTATACATTTAAAGCATTATGTAACCTTGTTTGGAAGTGCTGGTCATAATTTTGTCTTTGATGAGCCTAAAAGCAAAAGGCATTGCAATATTTAATCTGCCTCTTGCATGTCTATAAAGTACCCCCCTATTTTTTATTTAAAACCTACAGTATTTTCTCATCCCAAGTTTTTATGGTCTTAAAGGGGTGGTTCACCTTCAAGGTAACTTTTAGTATATTGTAGGAGGGCCAATTCTAAGAAACTTTTCAATTGGTTTTCATTATTTATTTTTCATAGTTTTGCAATTTTCTTCTGATTCTTTGCAGCTTTCTAATGGGGGTCACTGACACCATCTAAAAACAAATGCTCTGTAAGGCTACAAATATATTGTTATTGTTACTTTTTATTACTTATCATTTTATTCAGTCCCTCTCCTATTCATATTCCAGTCTCTTGTTCAAATCAATGCTGGGTTGCTAGGGTAATTTGTACCCTAGAAACCAAATTGCTGACACTGCAAACTAGAGAGCTGCTGAATAAAAAGCTAAATAACTATAAAACCACAAACAATAAAAAATGAAAACCAATTGCAAAGTGTCTCAGAATATCCCTCTCTACATTATACTAAAAGTTAACTCAAAGGTGAACAACCCCTTTAAAACTAACATATTCAGTTACAAAGCTATATATCCAGCATTTCCCAAACTGTATCTGAAGACAGACTCCACAATCAGCATCCATATTAATATTCACTGTGAATCACACACATACACTTCTTTGTACAGTTTGTAGACCTGACCTCAAAATGTCAATGTAATCATGTTACAATCAAAGCAAGATCGGGATTGTTTATGTTCTACTTGTAGAACAAGGAGTTTATATCCATCATTTGATGTGTGTGGTACCGGCCTAGTGATCGTGACCATTATCTGTTTCATCCCAAATGAATGGTCATTACGTAGCAGTGAATAAACGTAATAACAAAATCAGATTCAGACTGCTATGGTATATGTCATGCTCCGACATACAGACACAGGCAACGCATGGATAGTATATGTTTGTGCCTTGGTGTATGTACCTTGGCAGGAGGAGCTGAATATTGTTTAGAATGGAAAATCTTGATGGCCAGTGCCCTTGATTGGGATGTTCTGGGAATCACTGGTCACATACACAACGTGGCCATAAGAAATGATTCATGGAAGACACATTTAGAATGATGATGCCCATATTTTTAGGGTCCCCTCGGCTCATAATAAAGTGACAGACTAGATAAAGACAGATATAGTCACAGATAAATAGAAGCATACATGCAGTTTATCTGACCCCTGATAAAACTGGTCATACTGTAAACTCAACTAGAGCAAATGAGAGAAAGAATGATAGATAGATAGACAGACAGACAGACAGATAGATAGACAGATGGATAGGGAGGTAGATAGATAGATAGATGATAGATAGATAGATGGAGGGACGGACGGACGAATGGACAGATAGATGATAGATAGACAGAGAAATAAAGGGATATAGAGATAGAGGGATAGATGCTAGATCAGAAAGACAGACAGACAGACGATAGATAGATATATAGAGGGATAGAGAGATACAGGGATAAAGAGATAGATGCTAGATCAGATAGACAGAGATAGATAGACAGACAGACATATACTGTACATACATTCAAATAGAAAGATAAAGAACTTCATACACACAGCTTTATACAGACAGATAGGGGCAAATTCACTAAAGCGCTAATTCAACAGCGTTACGTCAATTCATAACTTCGCAAATTCACTGACTCTGGCGAATTTTCGCTAGCGAAGTAGATAGACTAGCGCAACTTTGCACCACCCTAACGCCAGGCGAAGTTGCGCACTGACAAAGGGTCGTAAATACGCAAATTCACTAAAATGATCGTTTTACTGAACTTACCACTTACGCTAGACTTTAATTACGCCAGGTCAGAGTTTGAAAAAAAAAAACGCTACCTTTTGTAGGGTGATAGTCTGAAAAATAGCGTAATTTTTTGGGGGGTTACCCTCCTTCCCCCCTACATTTCCTAACATATGGCAACACAACTATACAGGGGGTACATGTAGGGCAATAGGACAACTTTATTTTATTTATTAAAGGTTTCCTGGGCTTGTGTAGTGGAATGTAGTGGCTGTAACATACACTTCTATTATACTTTGAAATTTGCGTCGTATGTAAATTAGGCATCGCTAGCGTAAATGCGCTTTGCCTGGCAAAGTAACACTAGCGCAACTACGCTACCGTTCCCCGACCTGACTGTAACTTCGCACTTTAGTGAATTTGCGTAGCGCTGGTGAAAATTGCCTGGCGAAGTGCGGTGAACGTTAGCGAAGGCAACGCTAGCGCATTTTCGCCGCTTAGTGAATTTGCCCCATAGAGAGAGAGTGAGAGATCATAGATTTGTCAGACACTCCCTAAAGGTGGCCACAGACGTAGAGATCTGCTCATTTGGCGATGTCGCCAAACGAGCAGATCTCTCCCCGATATGCCCACATTGAAGTGGGCTATATCGGGCTGATCCGATCGTGGGCCCTAGGGCCCAATGATCAGATCATAATGCATCTGAAACGGGCGGTCTGATCGCAGCTCAGCATACACTCACAGATGCGGCTGCGATCCGATGAAATTTCATGGGAAAGTGATCTTTCCGCAAAGTTTAATGACGCCGGCCCTTTAATCGCTCTGTTCCAACAGGCTCTAAATGTCACCGGCGTCCAGTATAATTATTCCAGGACTTTCGGCCAGATATCGATCGGGGAAGCCCGTCGGATGGCCCCGCACACGGGCCAATAAGCTGACGACTCGGTCTGTCTGCAGCTTTTATCAGCCAGTGTATGGGGGCCTTAAGTGCTCTGCAGGGAAACAGTCATACTTTCAAACGCCTTACTTCCCAGAACTTAATCACATTTGTCTTTTTCCCTGTAAAACAGCCAGTGACTGTGTAGAGATCTGTATCCACCGATCCAGTGCAGTCTGTATATTCTGATTATTAATCAGTCTTGCTGTATCGGCTTCTAGCAGATATTATATGACTTGTGCTGTTTTGATCATTTATGACGATCCCTAAGCAGCCCAGATCACACTGAGCATGTGCACAGTCTTGGTCTTGCAAAGATGTATAACAAAGTTACAAGATGACAGCCCCCTGTGGCCAACTTTGAAAGCATAAATCATTTGTTTGATTAGGCTTGTGGTGCAGTAAGTTCATGTTTATGTTTAGTATACAAAATACAGCATTTCTAGCCTTATTCTATTTTACACTTTAGTTGCCCTTTAAGCACTTGGGCAATTAAGTTAATTGTGTAGTAAATTGTGTAGTACAGTAGTGACATTTAATCTTCCACCCTGGATGTAGGTCTAGGGAAGGGAAGATGAAGGGGAGAAGGCCGGGCTTTCTGTATATATAGTAAGATGGATCTCAGGCATCTTTATTAGTTCTCCTCACTTGTAAAGGAAATCTCTTCACGCTTGGGCAGTGATGGTTACCTGATCTGTGTGGATACTGACGTATCGTACTACAGGCAGTAAGTACTACTTAATCATTTCCAAATATAATAGAGACCCTTTTTTTATTGTTCCCTTACAAATCCACTCATGTAAAGCATATTTTGTGGCACCGCCTGGAATAATTATACTGGACGCCGGTGACATTTAGCTCCTGTTGGAACAGAGCGATTAAAGGGCCGGCGTCATTAAACTTTGCGGAAAGATCACTTTCCCATGAAGAGGAGTTAGAATTCAGCAGGGATAAATCCACAGGGCGTAACTACCAGTGGAGCAGGAGGGTGCAATTGGGCCCCCTGAGGGGCCCCCGGCAGCTCTGATTCCGGACGGATTATTGTGGATTCCGTCCAGAAAATTGCGTACGGAGTAACGCTGGTTACGTTACTGATGGATGCCATGTTGTGGGCTAGGGTTTCAATGTAAAAGCCCAAGGGGAACACATGTAGGGTATTTAGCAAATCTTGTACAGGTATGGGACCTGTTCCAGGTAACGGACCCTTCTATAATTTGGATCTTCATACCTTAAGTCTACTAGAAAATCATGTAAACGTTAAATAAACCCAATAGGCTGGTTTTGCTTCCAATAAGGATTAATTATCTTAGTTGGGATCAAGTACAGGTATGAGACTTGTTATCCAGAATGCTCTGGACCTGGGGACTTATGGATAACTGATATTTCTGTAATTCGGATCTTCATACCTTAAAGGAACAGTTCAGGGTAAAAATAAAAACTGGGTAAATAGATAGGCTGTGCAAAATAAAAAATGTTTCTAATATAGTTAGTTAGCCAAAAATTTTATATATAAAAGCTGGAGTGAGTGGATGTGTAACATAACAGAATATAACACAACATCCTGCTTTTCAGCTCTCTAAATCTGAGTAAGTCAGCGACTTGAAGGGGGGCCACATGGGACATAACTGTTCAGTGAGTTTGCAATTGATCCTCAGCATTCAGCTCAGATTCAAAAGCAACAGTTATGACCCATGTGGCCCTCCCTCAAGTCACTGATTGGTTACTGCCTGGTAACCAGGGTAACCAGTCAGTGTAAACAAAAGAGAGCTGAAAAGCAAGGTTCTGTTAGGTTAGACTTGCAGTCACTCCAGCCTTTATACATTACATTTTTGCCTAACTAACTATATTGAAAACATGTTTTATTTTGCACAGCCTATCTATTTACCCAGTTTTTACTTTTATACTGAACAATTCCTTTAAGTCTACTAGAAAATAATGTAAACATTAAGTAAACCCAATAGGCTAGTTTTGCTTCCAGTAAGGATTAATTATATCTTAGCTGGGATCAAGTACAAGCTACTGTTTTATTATTACAGGTATGGGACCTGTTATCCAGAATGCTCGGGACCTGGGCTTTTCCAGATAATGGATCCCTCTGTAATTTGGATCTTCATACCATATGTCTACTAGAAAGGCCCTGATGCATTCTGAATACCAGTTCCCATACCTGTAACAATAAATGTGTAGCCTTATACAGCATTTGTTTTTTTAATAAAAACAAATAAAAAATAAATTCTACCAGTGGAATGAGAATCGTTCGAATCATTTGATTCGATCGAACGATTCGAAGGATTTTCACCAAAGTCCTTCGATTTCTCGGAACTTAGAAAAACTTTTTCAGGAGAAGTGCTGTGATGTTCCCCATAGGCTAAAATGGCAATTCGGCAGCTATAAGCTGGCGAATAATCAAAGTCGAAGGATTTTTAAAGGGCCAGTACTTCAAAATTAGCATTTTTAACAATTCAAATCGAATTTTGAGCTATTTGATCGTCGATGTAGCCCAAAGTCACTTTGAAATTCGAATTTTTGATATTCAAATTTTATTTGAATTTTCATTTCAACACTATTCGACCCTTGGTATTGGCAATTCTAAGTAAAATTGCAGTAAGTCTTCATTATTTATTTGTTAGAGATATTTAAGAATTTGCTTTCTACTGACACTTTTCCAGCTTTCAAATGGAGGTCACTGACCCCATCTAAAAAAAACAAATGCTTTGTAATGGCTGATATTTATTGTTATGGCTACTTTTTATTACTCATCTTTCTAGTCAGGCCTCTACTATTAATATTCCAGTGTAACAGTGATCCCCAACCAGTAGCTTGTGAGTAACATGCTCCTCGCCAACCCCTTGGATGTTGCTCCCAGTGGCCTCAAAGCAGGTGATTATTTTTGAATACCAGGCTTGGAGGCAAGTTTTGGTTGTATAAAAACCAGGTGCTCTGGTACATTGATAATTGACATTGGGGCTACTAAACGGCCAATCACAATACTTATTTAACACCCCAGGAACATTTTTCATGCTAGTGTTGCTCCCCAACTCCTTTTACTTTTGAATATTGCTCAAGGGTTCTAAAGGTTTGGGGTCCCTGCAGTATATTATTCAAATCAGTGCATGGTTGCTAGGATGAGTTGGAAAGTAACTGTTCAAATTGCCTTAATTTTTTTCTTTTCTATAGTTTTTGAATTATTTGCCTTCTTCTTCTGACTCTTTCCAGCTCTCAAACTGGGGTCACTGACCCCCATCTAAAAAAAACAAATGCTCTGTAAGGCTACAAATGTATTGTTATTTCTTCTTTTTATTACTCATCTTTATATTCAGGCCCTCTCCGAGTCCTGCAGTGGGTTGGGTACTCGCGGGTTACCCGCAAAATCTTGCGGTACCCTGCGGGTTGAATGTAGAAGTTCATGGTGCAGGTATAGAAGCGGGTTGGTGGTTCTGCGGGTTAAGGGTCGGGCCGCGGATCTTCTCCATAGTGATTATTACTCCTTTTTTCTGAGCATGTCTACTTCCGATGATGTCACTTCCGGTTCACAACAACAGCACTTCCTGTTTTACTCCTTTTGTTCTTATCACGGCTACTTTCGATGATGTCACTTCCGGTTTACAATGACAGCACCTCCTGATTCTTGATAGTCAGCGGGTCGCGACTTGCTTGGCTGGGGGTGGGTCCCAGTTTTTCAAGCTACACCTCGTTTTCTGCCCAGTTTTCCAAATTAGGAAAACTGGGCAGGATTCCCCATGATTGACATGCGATCGGCCAATTGATGTCATAGCCCCTCCCCTGACATCACGACCCGCCCCTGTTGCATCACAACCCTGCCCGTTCTCCACCGGTAGCAAAGGTGGCAACCCTAAGGAAATGATAAATCAGAACGGCGCAGATCCGACGGGATTTTTAATCCTGCCCGATCAACATCTGGCCGACTTTCAGCCAGATATCAATCGGGGAAGCCCGTGGGAGGGCCCCACGCATGGGCCGATAAGCTGCCGACTCAGTCTGTCGGCAGCTTTTATCGGCCCGTGTATGGCCACCTTAAGGTAGACCTGATTTAAATGCCTGATTCAGTTCTCTTTGGCACATTAGAGCTCATCAGCAGCACTAACATACCTCTGAGTCCTTAAAGGAACAGTTCAGTGTAAAAAAGAAAAACTTTGTAAATAAACTGTGCAAAATGAAAAAATGTCTCTAGTATAGTTAGTTAGCCAAAAATGTAATGTATAAAGGCTGGAGTGACTGGATGTCTAACAGAACAGAACAAAACACTACTTCCTGCTTCTCAGCTCTCTAACTCTGAGTTAGTCAGTGACATAACTGTTCAGTGAGTTTGCAACAGATCCTCAGCATTCAGCTCAGATTCAAAAGCAACAGTTATGTCTCATGTGGCCCTCCCTCAAGTCACTGATTGGTTACTGCCAGGAAACCAATCAGTAGAAACCAAGAAAGCTGCAAAGCAGGAAGTAGCGTTCTGGCTATTATGTTAGATATCCAGTCACTCCAGCCTTTATACATTACATTTTCGGCTAACTAACTATATTAGACTTTTTTAAATTTTGAACAGCCTATTTACCCAGTTTTTATTTTTATACTGAACAATTCCTTTAATCCCCATTGTAAATTGCATGAGAACAATAAAAGGGCAATTCTACCTTAACATTAATGCTTTAGTTTGAGGAGGACTATGATTTTAACATTGACATTTTGATATTAGTCTTCATTTTCCGTATGCCCTTTCCAGTATTTACATTGTTTATTCTGCAGTTGTCAGGCTTGGGAATTCAACTAGTAGCTGGTTACAAGGGCTTAATTACCATAGCAACCAGGAGGCACTTTGGAATTCAGAATGGAGGACTAATAGATGAGGGCCAAAAATGAACCCTTGCAAGTCAGTATGTTTTTTGTTTACTGGGAAGTGATGGCCAGGTTTTTCATTTGCAACTCAGGTATAATAGGAAGGCTAGCAATTCAAAGAGCATGCAAAATAAACAATAGAGACCAACTGCACAGCTGCCAATAACAGATCCCTCTAAGCTTATTCAAGTGAACTTCAAATACATATTTAAAAGTGAAACCATGGTGACCATTTTTTTATTACAGGTATGGGATCCTTTATATGGAGACCTGTTATAAAGAAAGCTATGAATTATGGAAATGTTATATTCTATAGACTCCATTTTATCCAAATAAGCCAACGTTTTAAAAAAGATTTCCTTTTCTGTGTAATAATAAAACAGTAGCTTGTACTTGATCCCAACTAAGATATAATTAATCCTTATTGGAAGCAAAACCAGCCTATTGGGTTTATTTAATGTTCACGTGATTTTCTAGTCGACAATGTATGGAGATCCAGATTATGGAAAGATCCATTATCCACAAAGGCCCAGGTCCCAAGCATTCTGGATAACAGGTCCCATACCGTATTTATTATTTAGCTTTATGTTCAGCAGGTCTCCAGTTTGAAATTTCAGCGATTCAGGGTCTGAAAGAATAATAAATAGTAGCAATAACAATACATTTGTAGCCTTACAGGGATTGGTGACTCCCTTCTAAAAAAACAAATGCTCTATAAGGCTAAAAATGTATTGTTATGGTTGCTAGGGTAACTTATACCCTAGTTACCAGATGCAAATTGAAGAGCTGCTGAGTAAAAAGCTAAATAACTCAAAATAAAACCAAATACAATAAGAAATTAAAACAAATTGCCACAGAATATCACTCTCTACATCATACTAAAATTAATTTTAAAGGTGAACAACCCCGTTAAATGATGTTTTAGTATATTTAAGGCATGGAGATCCAAATTACGGAAAGACTCCTTATTTGGAAAACCACAGTCCCTGAGTATTCTGGATGAGGGATGCACCGAATCCACTATTTTGGATTTGGCCGAATATGAAACCGAATCCGAACCCTAATTTGCATATGCAAATTAAGTGCGGGAAGGGGAAAACATTTTTTACTTCCTTGTTTTGTGCCAAAAAGTCATGTGATTTCCATCCCTGGTCCTAATTTGCATATGCAATATATATTATAATATATATATTATATTTGTATCAGCCAGGCAGAAGGATTCGGCTGAATCCAAATCCTGCTGAAAAAGCCGAATCCCGAACCGAATCCTGGATTCGGTGCATCCCTAATAATAGGTCCCGAGCATTCTGGATAACAGGTCCCATACCTGAGCCAGGTAATATTTTATTATTACGGAGACGGAAATCATTTAAAACAAATTGGACTTATTTGATTATAATGGAGTCTACGAGGGGTAGCAGGTTTCTGTTTGTGGGAAAATCTGTTGTGAAAATGTCGAATATTGCTTTTGTCTTCATAGATAAGATACCACAGACTGTTTTTTTTTTTGCTATTTATTTTCATAAACATGAGGTATTTCAAAGTGCTAATAGATAAAGCACTAAAAATG
>CM044440.1:123344788-123483993 GCA_024363595.1 Xenopus borealis | reverse complement strand
GCAGTGCAAGGGGTAGGGGTAGAGTATAGGGGTAGAGACTGGCAGTGCAAGGGGTAGGGGTAGAGTATAGGGGTAGAGACTCACAGTGCAAGGGGTAGAATACATTGGGTAGAGACTGGAAGTGCAGGGGCTAGAGTTTAGGTATAGAGTACAGGAGTAGAATACAGGGGTAGAGATTGGCAGTGCAGGAGGTAGAGACTAGCAGGGTTGGAAGCGGCCAGTGCACAGACAGACAGACATTACAGAAACAGGACAGTCAGTGCATTTTCTGGCAGGTCACACTGTAGCACTTACCTCTGTCGCAGCACAGTGAGCAGCCTCTTCCCTTGGCTCAGTAACTTCCCGTAATTACAGTCGAGTGAATGCGCCCAATCGTTCCTCAGCCCTCCCGTAATTACGCCCCAGCCCAGGCACTTCCCCCGTGTAGTGCTCTCTGTATATGTCAGTCAGTAGAGTCCTCTCTGTATGTCAGTCCTCTCTGTATGTCAGTCAGTAGAGTCCTCTCTGTATGTCAGTCCTCTCTGTATGTCAGTCAGTAGAGTCCTCTCTGTATGTCAGTCCTCTCTGTATGTCAGTCAGTAGAGTCCTCTCAGTGTGTCAGTCCTCTCAGTGTGTCAGTCAGTAGAGTCCTCAGTGTGTCAGTCAGTAGAGTCCTCAGTGTGTCAGTCCTCTCTGTATGTCAGTCAGTAGAGTCCTCTCTGTATGTCAGTCAGTAGAGTCCTCTCTGTATGTCAGTCAGTAGAGTCCTCTGTGTGTCAGTCCTCTCAGTGTGTCAGTCAGTAGAGTCCTCTCTGTATGTCAGTCAGTAGAGTCCTCTGTGTGTCAGTCCTCTCAGTGTGTCAGTCAGTAGAGTCCTCTCTGTATGTCCCTGCAGTCCTCAGTGTGTCAGTGCAGTCCTCACACTCTCACTGCCGCACACATTTACAAGCTGCTGGATATTATTAACCAAAAGAAAAAAAAAAGAGTCGACACACCCGGGAGAAAGGAGGGGGGAATGCGGCAGGAAAAAAATCAAGAGAGACAGCGAAAAATCCGAGACCCAATTTCACCCCACCTCCCCTTCCATTAACTCGGCCCCCTCATTTCCATAAAAGCTTGGGAGGTGCCGTCGCTTTCGCGCCAAAATGCCTGCTGCCTCATACGCCTCCCGTTCTGTGCTTCTTATCGCTCAGTAGTTCTCCGGGCTCAGCTGGGCAACCGACCGTGCCATGAGCCCGGATGTGGGGGAGAAGTCTTTTTCTTTTTAATCGTGGGTGCAGGGGATGGTGCTGGCCGCACAGCAATGGGAGGAGCTCCGGGTATTGTGTGTCCCCTCTACTGCCGGCCAATGCTTGTGTGTGGTACCCTAGAGAGTAGGGCAGCCCTGCCTGGGGACAAATTGTAGGCTGTAATGTATAATGTCACTAGATGGTTCTATAGAAACGTCAGTTCAGTCTGATGAGGGATATAGGAGTGTTGGGCTAGTGTATTTACCAGTGTAGTCTGAGGGGAGATTTTTAACAAAACTACCACAAAACATTGGCTGTACAGTGTTGGGAGCGCAAGTGGATAAAGGGAGTTGTAGTTTGAGTTGCTGCGGAACAACTTGGAAAACAGAACCTGTGCCAAGCTGTGGTGGTTTTACCAAATAAGACCACTTCTCCGGTTCCCAAGAGGAGCCACTGCCACACTGGTTTTGTACAAGATTTAATTTGCCTGTATTTTATATGTATATTCTTTTATTTAGCTCAGGGGTCTCCAACCGCCGGGCAGCAGACATACCTGAACTGGGCTGCAGAGCCTGCAATTAAAGCGGCGTGCGCCTTTGAGGAGGACTCTTCCAAATTTGACGCACGTAGTTGACGCCCCCCGATACTTGCAAAAAAAGATATTCAGGCTTCACTCCAGTCCCTGGGCCAAAAAAGGTTGGACTGGTGCTTTAGAGGGACATGTCAAAGGATGCAGAGACTTAGGTGCGCCCGGCTTAACAGGAATGCTCTGGGCAGATGAATTAAATGAGAAGGATCTTGGGGTTTTTATAGATAACAAGTTGTCTAATTCTGGGCAGTGTCATTCTGTAGATACTAAAGCAAATAAAGTTCTGTCTTGCATAAAAAAAGGGCATAAACTCAAGGGATGAAAAGATAAATATATAGGAAGGCATATTTTTTTCCAGAAAAGGTGGCAACCCTAGTGCATTGTCGAGAGTCCAGGCAGTTCCTAGTGTTTTGTTGCCTGCCCGCCAAGTTAGAGGATGTGTTTCTGAGTAATAATTGCCTGGAACCCCACCCCAGGTTTACCGGAAGGATCCAGTTGATTACAGTTAAAGACAATCCTTTAGATGTAATAAAAAGCATGGTTTGCCCAGGAGCAGTAACCCATGGCAACCAAAAAATGTTTCCTTTTAAACAGGTGACCAGTAAGTGCTACCTGCTGACTGGTTGCTATGGGTTATTGCTCCTGGGAAAACTAAGTGCCTTTATTACATACCCCCTAAAGTGTTCCAGTGATGTGCTGCCTGCCCGCCAAGCTGGATTCCTCCTTATTTGCCATTGCCCTGAAGATGCTGCTTTTTGGATTGGATCTAGGTGATTATCATAAAAGTCAATGGAAAGGTTGTTCCTAGTCTTGTGCTGCCTGCCCTCCAAGCTGGATACCTCCCCTTATGCCATCGCCCTTAAAGCTGCTACATTTCCAAGCAACAATTGCTTATATTAAAGTTGTTGAGAGGGGCTGATACCCAGAGTAGTCCTGCTTGCCCACTGAGCTGGAATTTGGGCAGGCAGCATGTTTATGGCAACCAAAGTGAGTTGCAGTTGAACAACAGCTAAAGGGCTGCAGAAATCACCTGAAAAGATTTTTGCCCGAGAATCCACATGCATGAAACCCAGAGCAGTTCAGAACTTCAGTGTCACAGATCTGAGAAGGTCTGAGCAGGTCCGAGAAGCCAGGTTTTCGGGGTATAAAAAATCCTGAAGAAAAAAAAATCAACTTTTTTTTTCACTATAAATTTAGATTTCATAGTAAAAAATATATTTTTCTCTGGTTTTTGGCTTTCGGACTTTAATAAATAACCCCTTTGGTATACAGCCTAATATACCCTTTGTTATTTAGTGTTATTCACCCAAGGTCTCTGTGATGCTTGGTGCCCAGGGCAAACTCTGCCCTTCCTTTAAACCTGCCCTGTGCCCCTTTTTGCATGGTTAGTTGGAGGGTGTATAAAAGCTATGAGCAAGTGAGGAAATCCCCTTTCCTTTTGCAAACATACTCCTGAAAAGCCAGCCAATTATTTCCTCTTTCCCCTACTTGGCAAGGTTGGGTTGAGATCGCTCCATTTTGTGTGTGTGTGTGTGTGTGTGTGTGTGGGCTCTTGAAAGGTTCAGCCTTTGTTCCCGCTGACCGACTGGAGAGAGGGTTTACAGACCACACTCCCTCTGCATGAGTAATTTTGTAAATAAATAATGGGGGTCTTGTTGGCTTCTCTCTAGTAGGGTGACACCTTGTGGTCACTTGCCAGTGTTCCTGGGTTACACAATGAGGAGCGGCTGCAGGCACACCTACACTTTTGCACAAGAACAACAGCATTTATTGCACAAGACATTTGGCATGTGCTGTCACTGTGGGAATACTCCTTTTTTGTATCATTATTACTGTATGTAGCTTATTAAAGGGAAAGCTCTTATTTACATTCTTTTTAGGCTGTTGCTTGTGCAAACAATCAAAGCAGCCAGAAACTGTCTTTTTTGTCTGTAGAAAGTCATTTCTAGTGATGAGCAAAAGTTTTCACAAGGTTTAGCCGCCCATAGACTCCAATGGGTGAAAAATGTCATGCGTCACCAAAAATAAAAGAACCATATATTGCTATGCATTTCGCAACTTTTCAAAAAAAATTGCCTTTTCGAAAGTGAAATAGGTCAGATTCACCCATCAATAGTCATTTCTATTTTGCTTTAAAATGTTCCCTAGTTGATATCTACTTTGACTGGATTACTTGACACTCAAACAGGAGTGGGTCCTTCAGTACAGCACCTGGTGCCGAAAGGTAATTACACAGGGAATTACACAAGGAATTAAGCTCTCCTTTCTTGATTCCCCTAGTTTGTTTGGGACAGTGATTCCAACAACTGTAAAACTTGATTGCCATCTTGGGTGTTGCCCATTGTGGCTTTGTAAGTGCCACCAGGGCCCAGATATCACCGTGTCTGCCCAAGAGTAGAAGAGTCCAAGGGGCCACTACAATTGAGAGGGGCCTACTACAGCAATGCTGGATGCCCACCTCTGATGGTAGCCCTGACTGTGTGGATACATTTCTTATTTTCCCTGCTATTTTTCCTTTATTCCAAAGGCCCCTGCACATGGGTGCTGAAGTTGAGTTTTACAGCATGTAGCACCTCGCCCTCCTGCAGTTCAGTGTGGTCCCTTGAGTACAATCTGCTCTGCAGTGCAAGTTGTACTAGAACGCTTGTGTGTAAGGTCCGGCAAGGAACCCTACGATACTACGACTTACTTATGGCAGACCAATGGAAATCCACCAGAATAGAAGGATTAACTCTCCTAACACTGGCCCTTGCAAAACATGTACAGATGATAGGAAGTATGGTCGAAATAAACAAATTACCTGACCAGAACTTCGATCTAAAAAAGCTGGAAAAACCCTATGGGAGCTTCCCATAAGGTTATACAGCAATTTGGTAGGTTTTATCTGGCAAACTAGGCAATAAAAAAAAAAATTATAGATTTTTATTCGATCTATTCGAATCAATCGATCAAATTTTTAAAATTCGATGGTCGAAGTGGCCTCAAAACCTATTCGAAAATTCAAATAAAAAAAAATTTGATAAAATTTCGAATTATTCACACAAATTTAGTAAATCTGCCCCTTACATTGCCCTTGTACATTCATCTGTTAAAATTATTTTTTTAGTGTGAGTATCACTTTAAGAGTCACAAATTCCTGGCTAGGCATACAGCCTAGCAACCAAGCATAGGTTTAAATTCCAAACAGTAAAGTAAGATATTTAAAGAATGCAGGTTAACTGAAAAATGCTTCCAAATGTCTGTCATTGTAACATGGATTAAGGGGCAGATTTATTAAAGGTCAAATTGAAAATTCTAATTTTCAAATTTATTATGGTCAAATTTGACTAGGGAATTATCCAAACTTGATTCCAGTTTAAAAAAAAAAAAAAAAGCATTTAATTTTCGAGATTTATCAAACTCTGGCCCTTTAAGAATTCAAATTTGACTATTCATTTGATTGAATTCGATTAAAATTTTCGGTTTGTTTAATATTTCTAAAAATTAGATTTTATTAATACATTTCCCTAAACTGGATTGCAAATTAATTTGAATTTAAAGAAATTTTAAAATACTCATATGAATTCGAAATTCGACCCTTGATAAATCTGCCCCTAAAAGCCCAAATAAAAAGTGCTGTACAAAGCACTGAAGAAATGTAAAATCTCACAGCAGGGAATGCTGGGAGTTGTAGTCCTCCGCTGTAATATCCAAAATGGTGATCTGAGTTCATATGGCATAAGAAAAGCATTGTTGTTATTACAGTTGCACTAAGTGGCAGAGAGTTGCACTTTAAGGGTCAAATGCCTAAAAATGATGGAGATTTAAAGGGAGTTTTATTCCCGTAAACTCGCCCAAGTTAATCTGTTGCAGATGAATCATTTATTTGTGGTACTTAGTGCAGCAATTTGTCTGCTAGTAGATGGGCTTCCTGGAAATGAGAGCCTAATCCTGCAATAACCATCAAGGGAAGAAGCAGTTGTAACTCTCCTATGGCTCATTAGAAATTAGAAATGGCTTTTTGGGGGACTTTGTGGAAAAGCTTTAGGATCTTGAACAGCATTAGGAAGAACAACTTGTACCACACTTATTTTTATTTGTACTTTGGGGAAAGACTTAAGGATTAAGTATATTCTCTAAAGATTTTATATGGCAAAGAATTGGAGTGAAGCAAATATGTCAATTTAACTCTAGTTTTATGAATCTCATTTTATTGATAAGCAAAATGTTGTTAATAACACTAAATTCAGTCATTTGTTCTGACAAATCTGTCTGGACTAGTGTGATTCTTTAAATTAATTAAAGAACAATTAAAACACCAAGGTATAAAAAACCCTGTGTTTGTTTTTTAAACTGCAATTTAACTGTCATTTTAAAGTAAAATGTTATATTTGTGCCAACAAATTCACAGATGAATTTCTGGAATCTTCTGCCTCTATCGACCGTTTGACAAAAAAAAAAAAAAGACAACTTTATGGCCTGTGACTATCTTTGCATCTTAAAGGGCACCAATCATAACTAAAATCATTTACTAAGTAAATACACCATTTGAAAGTTCAAGAAATCCGATTTTTAAAACAGTTAGAATTGTTTGTATAATGTAAATGATCAGCTCACTATACCTTCTGCAAACTCTCCCTATCTCCACTGCAGTTCCAGTTGAGGCAGGCATCTTGGATTTCACTCCTCCTACTTATATCTTCACAGCCAACTGTAGCTCTGAAATCTCGCACATGCTCATGCCCAACGATCGGATCACAATTCAGGGCATACGGGTGGTTGGATCGCGGGGCCGCACCAACGGACAGATGCGGCCGCGATCTGACGGGATTTTTAATCCTGCCCGATTGACATCGGCCAGATATCGATCGGAGTAGCCTGTCGGAGGCCCCATACACGGGCTGATAATCTGCCGACTCTGTCGAGTCTGTCGGCAGCTTTTTTTACCTTTAGTGCTGCCACCTTCTGGAAGTTGGTGTGTGCCCTTCATTTGCATAATGACTTCACCAGCAGGGGAAATCTTGTGATACTTCTAGTGGAGGAGTTTACAAAAGCTAGGCATTCTGGGTAGAATACTCATTGCAGTGCAACAATCTGAGCATGCTCATGAACTCATTTGCATATTATAGTCACAGTATGGACTCCCTCAGGGAAAAAACCCATTTGACAAAGTATGGAATTAAAAAAAAAACTTTATATGTAGTTTGATTAAACTTGTTTAGGTTGTACTGGTCAGATTGTTAATATGTGTTTGATTTTGGCTGTGATTGGTGCCCTTTAAAGGAACAGTAAAACCAAAAAATGAAAGTGTTTTAAAGTAAAGAAAATATCATATAGTATTCTGAAGCAAACTGATCTGTTTGCTTCAGAAACACAAATATAGTTCATATAAACAAACTGCTAAATAGCAATGGCGGAAATTGAAAAAAGGCTACATGGCACAGGATAAGTAATGGATAACAGATAACATTATGTTCTACAGAGCTTATCTGCTATCTGCTGTGTTACTTGAGCCTTTTCTCCTTTGAATGGCTGCCCCCATTGCTACACAACAGCTTATTTATACAAACAATAGTAGCGTTTCTGAAGCAAACACTGCAGTTTTACCAGTGCAGGGCAACAATGCATTATATTTGTATTACTTTAAAACATTTTAATTTTTTCATGCTACTGGTCCTTTAAGTAAGAGGTATACTATTGACATTTTGGACAACATCTTTTTCCACTAAAAATGTTTCAGCAACAGTGAAAATGTTGGTGGAAAATATTGCTACATTGTTTGGTTTGTCAGTATAAAAATTATTATTTGGAGTCCAAACAATATTTCCATGGCAGAATAATGAGATTTTTTTTCTGTTTATACAACACTTTGACAGCATTGCTACACATGCATAAAAATATGAGGTACCGCTTGTGAATATTTTGCACTCACTGACACTTTTATTCTTACCAAAACTTTAGTGAATTTGCTCATCTGTACGTGTGTGGGGTGGTGTCACAAAAATGAGTCAAAAAGTGTGGTAAAATGTTTCTTTGCATAAGAAAACCATCTAATACCAAATTCACAAACAACTAATTTTTTTACTCCACCCTATGCTAAAATATTTTTAACTCCAGAAAGTTCGAGTAACTTTGATGTTATTTATACGATCAAAGTGTAGTTAACCCCAAAAATTAAATCCGAATTGAAACTGTTGTAAGCTGTTCTGAAAAGGGGAAGAGGGATTTTCACAAGAGGACAAAAGTAATGTAAAAAAAAACCTGAAAAATTGCAAGAACATCAGATTCTCAAAAGCCATATTCCATTTCTTAATTACAGTGTTTTTGCATGCTTTGGAGATAAAGTAAACACGTACGCTACTCTATTAATTTAGAATACGTTCAGAAATCAGACCTATTGATCAGAACAACAAGCGACACTTTGAAGTGGGTGTTGGTATTGATATTTTGCTCACTTTAATAATGTCAGAGTCAACAAAATGGAAGTGGCAAAATTGTATTCGTCTAGCCACAGTGCTGCCCAGACAAGAGTATTTTATGATTGTTTTTGCACGAATGGGAGCCAACCATGAACTATGGCTTTTGGTTGGTTTGGGGACAGGTTTGAGATGTACTCTACCAATTCTCCATGCTGCAGCACTTTTTTTATACTTCCTACGGTTCCAGCCATTGGTACTTTTTGTACAAACAATTGTAATAATAGTAATCTCGCCATACCATGTGTGGCCCCTGTATTCTCTTCATCTGTTTAATCCTTGCTGAATTGGTTGGAGAATATACCAGATCAGTTAGTGTATGACTGCTGTAAGTCAAATGTGATGCACTACCTCTCCACTACTTTTACTGAATATTTAGATTTATTAAGAGTCAAATGAAAATTTAAATTTTACATTTTTTTTTTATGGTCAAAACTGTCAACTTTAACTAGGGAATCATCCAAACTCGATTCCAGTTTTTCTAAAAATTTGAATTCAGTTTTTGAGATTTATCATACTCTGGCCTTTTAAGAATTTGACTATTCATCACCTAAAACCTGCCAAATTACTGTATAAGTCAATGGGAGAGTTCCAGTGACTAATTTGGAGATGTTTTCGTCAGTAAAATTCATCCGAGTTTGGCATATTAGATTTTTTAATAAATTTGGAGTAAAATCGAATTCATGTCAGTTAAAAAACAAAACAAAAAAAAACTAACATGAATTTGAAATACTATCCTTTATAAATGTGCCTCTAAATATCCTTGAGCTTAACATGCTAGTAGTGTATGTTAGTGATCGGTAGCCTCAAACCAAAGACCACACCGGGTTCCTTTCATAAATACTATTAATATTTGCCTAAAACCTTAACACCAAATGCACCTCATATTCCCTGCACCAGGGACATTGCACGTGGAAAAATGTATTGTTTCAACTTTACCAAGGTCACTTGTAAGTTACTGCAATGGCAAGTACCAAAAATTATCCCCAACTCATGACTAGCACCCAAAAATGCTCTGGCATTTTATAAATACATATGTTATCTGGAAAATATATCATCAATAAAGCGTTATGAGTTCCAAAACCCTATTTAGATTTTCAAGACACAGACAGACATACCTTCAGTGAACTCGACTAGAATTCTGATTGCTTCCATTGTGAATATCAAAGGAACTCTATATAGGAACTCTATATACCGTACAAACTTCCAGGTCAGTACTATTCAATATATTCCAGATAGAGGGTAACAGTATATACCAAATGTTTATAAAAACACAAAAACTACCACAGAAACTATCTGGACCCTGCCATATCTGAACTCTTATTCAGTTTCACAGGATGGTTATGTCATAATAACATCAAGGACTACATAAATACATTTAATTTCTGGAAGAAAACAAAAAGATCAAACCTCCCAATGAAATTTTCAGTTGGAAGTTCTGATTACTTATATTTTCTCATGTACCCAGCACCAGCTTATAGAGTAAGGAATTCATAGAATCGGTTAAGCATTCCAAACGTAACCCCTAAGCAATTACCGTTCTGTTAACATGACCGACTAAAAATATCCCCAGTTATTTGTGTTCAGGATGTGAGTTTCTGAAAAGTACACAAAACATATGTTTCCCCATCCTTAACTCACTGATTGGATTGTTGTCCTTCACTAAATGCCCACAATGCAGTTTCATATTTTTATAAAGGGCAGGTCTCGGCTGTAGGGCCTTATTATATGTATGCTTTGTCAGCTATATGACTCTAGGGTGACCATTTACTAATTGCAATAGTTTTTCCACCGATATCGAAATATTTGTGGTGTTACTGTATTTCTAAAAAGCTCCTAAAATAATACATTTATTTAGTGGAAAAACCACGAAAACTTTGAAATCCAAACTAAACCAAACTAAAGTAAAAGTTGTTGAGGTGCTGTTCAAGTCAGTGGAAGCTGCATTGATCATATTGGACCACTTTTTATCAAATCACATCAGTTTCCAAAACCTGTAAAGCCACTAAAATTCGACCATTTATAATCCATTTATAATCCTGCACATAACCTCACATTACAGACACAAAAGAAAAGTGCAAATGAACTCTGCTAAGCCAGTTAGGTAGTTTCAACACAATACCCATTTTATTCGGTTGTCTTTTGAGTATCTAGTGCTCTACTAGGTATAAATAAGACTTCAAATGTTATTTGATATATGATACTATATCTGGTTGGATGGTTACTATATTATTAAATGCTATTTTATTATTTAATGCCTTGGATTTACTGGATATATGGAAATATTGAACAAGAAAATTAGGCAGATGGTCTAGTTGAGGCCTCCATAACAGACAGGTCATTTTTATTTTATATTGAGTGGAATATTGAATTATGTGTCATCTATAAATTGATGTTGTGCCAGTTCAGTTGAAAGGGGCCCCACTGCCGAATGATATCATCTTTGCTCTTGTCATCTTAGCTCCTAAACCTGCCCTTGACTTGCACTCTTATTAAAGGCATACTGTCATGGGGAAAACATTTTTTTTCAAAAAGCATCAGTTAATAGTGCTGCTCAAGAAGAATTCTGCATTGAAATCCATTTCTCAAAAGAGCAAACAGATTTTTTTTATATTTCATTTTGAAATCTGACATGGGGCTAGACATATTGTCAATTTCCCAGCTGCGCCAAGTCATGTGACTTACAGTATGCTCTGATAAACTTCAATCTCTCTTTACTGCTGTACTGCAAGTGGGAGTGGTATCACCCCCTCTGCTTCCTCCCCCCCCCCAGCAGCCTAACAATAGAGCGATGAGAAGGTAACCAGATAACAGCTCCCTAACACAAGATAACAGCTGCCTGGTACAGTAGATCTAAGAACAGCACTCAATAGTAAAAACCCATGTCCCACTGCGTACTATTCAGTTACATTGAGAAGGAAAAACAACAGCCTGCCAGAAAGCAGTTCCCTCCTATAGTGCTGGCACAAGTCATATGACCGGGGCAGCTGGGAAATTGACAAAATGGCTAGCCCCATGTCAGATTTCAAAACTGAATATAAAAAAATCTGTTTGCTCTTTTGAGAAATGGATTTCAGTGCAGAAGTCTCCTGGAGCAGCACTATTAACTGATGTGTTTTGAAAAAAACAAAAAAAAAATGCCAGTTTCCCTTTAAGGAATAACAAATAGGCATTATTCCTAAATAAAACCCCATCAGGTCCCCAGGCATAGCTATATAGGAATAGGAAGCAGACCCAGCCCAGTCTGCTTCCTCTGTATTGGGGGCCTGCTGTTCTGTTGTTAGGCTGCTGGGTGGGGGGAAAGGGAGGTGGTGATATCACTCCAACTTGCAGTCCAGCAGTAAAGAGTGACTGAAGTTTATCAGAGCACAGGTAACATGACTTGGGGCAGCTGGGAAATTGACAAAATGTCTAGCCCCATGTCAGATTTCAAAATGAAATATAAAAAATCTGTTTGCTCTTTTTGAGAAATGGATTTCAATGCAGAATTCTTCTGGAACAGCACTATTAACTGATGCATTTTGAAAAAAAATGTTTTTCCCATGACAGGATCCCTTTAAACTCCTGGAAACTTAGCATAAAGGTTGAATAGATTGGGATTTATGGGTGAATGCTTAATTGCTGTTACATATGTATATATAACTGTTTGCAGAATGCCTGACACTGCAATGTTTTCATCTATCTGTAAACTTCTATATAAGGTAAGGGGCACTATCAAAAGCTAAACTAGAAGCTGTTTTTGCACTATTAAAAGCTCCATGGGGGTCTTGAAATAAAAAAAAAAGTCTGAGAACCACTGTTCTAGGGGGCAGAGTTCTAGAATTTGTAATTTAGAATGTATTTAGAAAGTAAAGGCAATGTAGCATGTGGACCTCTCATCCTTTTCACCCTTTATTCCTTTTTAATTCAACTATTCACATATTGTCAGTTGTGTTCAGCTTTCCTCTACTATTGGGACTGCTGCTCTTTGCCATTTGACAGAACCGTATCTTAAAAATGTTGTTTGCACTGAAAACAATGTGGACAAGTTTGCAACTTTTTTTTTTGGTTCTTGGATTGGGATGTGCAATCAAACCATGAAGCTTGCTTCCTTTTTCTTACAAAGCAGCAGTTATTTCATGGATTATGCCTGATTTTCAAACTACCTTGATAACAGCATCAAGACCACAATGGTGTGAGGGCTTTTTTGGCCAGTCATTGTTAACTGTAATTTATATTTTATAGTACCCTGTCTACCACCAAGGTCACATTATGCCTTACAATTAATCAAGCATGACCTTCTTTGCTTGGGTTACTGTTAGTTGGGTGTCTATTCTCCTAATCAGACTTTTTGTGTCATTATCGACTATTAGTAGCAAGCTGGGCTTTTCCCCTTAGGACATATAGTTCCTGCAACCATATATTATCTAAAGAGGAAATGCCCTTATCACCATCAATCATTATTTCAGTGAGGTTTCATAGGATTGATAGTTTTGTACTCATGGGGTAATTATATGGTAGTGCTTTACAAATAACCTAAGGTGCAAATCATTCACGTTGTCCAAATGACTGTGATTATACAAGGAAGCACTGTATTGTAACAAGTGAGAAAACAAGTCACCCTCTCCTCCTTTTCCACCCCGGTTAAGTACCGCTAAGGCTGCTGATACTCATCTTAGTAATGCCTGATTTGTATGAATTATAAACCGAGGGTTTGCCCTGTCATTCCTAAATGGAGGATAAGAATTTGTTTAGATTTTCAGAGTTAAAGAGTTGCAAAGGTTGTATAGAGTCAGAGAATTTCAGAAAGTGAGAAGGGATGTAAAGTCCTGGGTAGAAGCAAAGAAGGACATGGGTTTATTTTTTAGTAAATTATTGTATAAATTTAAAAGGCATGCCAACCACAAAAATAAAATTTCCATTATAAATCGTATTCAAAATGTCCAATGGATTTAAAAGCTATTTGTAAAAATAAATTCAATGAATGGCAGAATCTTTCTGTTTTTTCACGGCTAGTTCTCAGTCCAGTCAATGCTGTATTTCTCACAATGGGGGATCCCATCCGCATGGACAGTGCCAATTAACCAACAGGCTTAGAGGATAATTCGCTAGAGAAAGAGAACGTCGCTAGTGTAGTTTTGCGCCCTATCCCCAGGTGAATTTTCACTCAGGCAAACAATCTTTACTCTGCAAATTCACTAAAGTGTGAATTTTACAGAATGTTACCACTTTCACCAGTTTCCTTCACCACCTTAGACCAGGCGAACTGATAAGATGAAGCAACATCCTCCTTAATCTTTTATCAGTGACATCATATCCTGTATACTGGAAAGTCATAAAAGTTCTAAAAAAACTGGTGGTTTTTTTTCATATTTTAAAGCGGGATTGCCTTCAAAAGTTCTAACTATTAAACATTTTAGTTTTAACAATTTTAACCAATTTTAAGCTCATGCCACATTTTGTTTTAGGGTGGGCTCATCTCTAGGCCATTAGAGGATCTATTTTGTCTTTATTTTGCTTCCTTGGACATTTGTTATAACAAGTGACCTCTTCAAGCATTTGCACCAACATCTCTAATAAAGACATATATATGATCTATATGTACCTGCCATATTTAAATTTAAATTTAAGTTTCGCTAGGCACTATGAAATTCTCATGCTTACGAATTAACGCTAGAGAAACTTCGCCAGCGTTCTGCTATAGAGTATCGGTAAGAATTTGCACCTGACGAAGTGTGGTGGATCATTCGCTGGTGAAAAGTCACTCTTTAGTAAATGTGCCCCTTTGCAAAGATAAATGAATTGAAAAGCAGAATCGTTCTGTTCATTTTTACTCGGCTAGCTTTGAGTCCAGTCAAGGTTGTATCTCTCACTGGTGGAAATTTGTAGTAATTTCTGAAAAAATTAAGATTCAAAAAGTTTTGGAGAATTAACTTCTCAGTGCTGAAAATTCTCTTTGCATTGGTGCAAATTCCTATTTCTTCTCCAGGTTGAATGTCGTCCAGTGATTATTCTCCAATTTACTACAAATTTTTACGCTTGCAAACTACTATTATAAAGATAGAGCAGCCACCCCATCCCAGTTAATTTTTCATATACAGCGTTTCCTCACAGCAAAAATTCTCCCCATTACAATTGTATGGGCAAATTTTCATATGCCAGGGGAAGGTACACTTAAGTGAAATTAGATGAGGAAAAATGTCACACTTTAGTATATGTGCCCCTAAGTCTTGAATGCTTCTTCACAGGTTCGTTAATCTTGACTAATGCCTCATTTCAGAATTCAGAACCAGCAATGCAAAGAAAAGCAAGGGACAAACATGAGGACATTCTTATTTTTGAGAGAGGTTTTACAGCAGCTTTAAAGCACAAGAATGAAAGGCTTAACAAGGAAAGGCTTAATCAGTGGGGGGTGACCACTTGTTAGGCACCCTGCAGTTATTATAAGCCCTAACCTTAGACCCCAGGCCATTACTACTCTTTTTCTGAAAAAGACAACGGCCTGCGGTGCTATTGTAGTTGTTCTACCATCTTGCTTCCTGGCCTCAGGATACTTGTTTTTGCCCAGTGCTTTGCACATGTATGGAAGGGCAAAGGTTTGGCATCAAACTGCAGTTTGGGATGTAAACCAATTATGAAAGCATAAATTACAAATCCTTGATTGGGCAGAAACGAAAATACTGAGTTATGAAACGATAAGGGAACATTCTGCTGGATACACGCATAAACCTGTGGAGGTCATGTTTTTAAACATGGGTGTTTGTCTTTCTTCAAATTTTTGAGATTTCCTCAACATTTTGAAACTGTGCTACTGTCGGTTACTGAGCTTAGGGACTCACAATATACAGTACACATAGGGGCAGATTTACTATTTGTCGAATTCGAGGGTTAAAAAACCCTGGGGAATAGCTGGGGAATAAAAATCCTTCAAAATTGAATTCCAAGGATTTTACCACAATTCGATTGGTCGAACAATCGAATAGCAAATATTCGATCAATGAAATCTTCGTATCGATCGATTCAAACTATTTTAACCATTAGATCGAATATTTTTAATCGATCAAAAATAACTAAACCCGATTCGGTAGCTTTGATCTGGCGAACTAGGCAGTCGAATAAAAATTTAAAGGGGAAGTACTTCGACTGTCGAATAGTAGAATATTCAAATAGATTCTTATTGAAATCATTCGATTCGATCGAATTTTCTAAATTCACTGGTTGAAGTGGTCTTCAAAAACATTCGAAATTTGAATTATAATATTTTTGAAAATTCAATCGAACTTCGATTCCTTCATGTGAATTTAGTAAATCTGCATATGCTTGAAGGCCACTTTGACCATCGAATTTTGAAAATTCGATCAAATCGAATGATTCGAATAATTCGAATAAAATTCTATTTGAATATTCGGCAGTCTAATTACTTGCCCTTTTTATTCGACTGCCTAGTTCGCCAGATTAAATCTACCGAATTGCTAATTGCTATTAGACCGAATAAAAAAAAAAAAAGATCGATCGTTCGAATTGCGGTAAAAACCTTCAAATTTGAGATTCAAATTCGACCAATAGTAAATCTGCCCCTTAGTAAATTGGCAAAGTTGCGAAAGGACGTCACTCTAGCAAATAAGCGCTAGTGTTAGATCCTTTAGTGAATTTGCCCCTATAACTTTCCTTTTCTTTAAATAAACCAACAGGCAAAAACTATGTTAAGCACAAGCCTATTCATTTAGAGGTTTATTTATTAAAGTCTGAATTTTTCTGGTCTGACTTTTAAAGGGAAAACCACATTTTTTTCGTAGAAAAAAAAAAGGCCAAATTTTCAAGTTTTCGGTTGGTGTTAGAAGTCCAAATAAAGTGCTCCCTCTCAAACCTGCTGAGATCATGTAAAAAGTTAATGGCAGATGTCCAGATGAAATTTTGAAGGTATCCTTATCTGTGTTGGTAGAATATTCACGGTCATATCTGTATTACATAGTTACATAGTTACATAGTTAAATTGGGCTGAAAAAAGACAAAGTACATCAAGTTCAACCCCTCCAAATTAAAACCCAGCATCCATACACACACACACCTGCACTCTTTCGTTCAATAATCAGACGGTTTTGTGGTTTTGGGTATCAAATTCGGAAAAGCTGTAAATTTCGATTTTTTCACAATTTTATAGTATTTTCCCCCACAAAAAACTTTAGTGAAGATTTATTGATAAATTGGGGGGGGGTGTCCGTGAAAAACTCCCTTTATTATGCTGCCCCTTTAATGACGTCTACAGCCATTCTGCAGTACAGATATGGGCTGTTTTTGATTCCACTAAGGATTAATCATATCTTAGTTGGGATAAAGTACAAGCTACGGTTTTATTATTACAGAGAAAAAAGGAAATCATTTTTAAAGAATTTGGATTATTTGATTATAATGGAATTTATTGGAGATGATGACTATGAAGATTTTCATTCATCCAGGTCATGTTAAATCTAATACAGGTATGGGACCTATTATCCAGAAGGCTTTCCGGATAACAGGTCTTTCTGTAATTTGGATCATCCCACCTTAAGTCTACTAGAAAATCCTGTAAACATGAAATAAACCCAATAGGCTGGTTTTGCTTCCAATAAGGATTAATTATATCTTAGTTGGGATCAAGTACAAGCTACTGTTTTGCCATTACAGTGAAAAAGGAAATAATGTTTTAAAATTTGCATTATTTGATTATAATGGAGTCTATGGGAGATGACATCTCCGTAATTCGGAACTTTCTGGATAACGGGTTTCAGGATAAGGGATCCCATATATATGTCATTTTAAAACAACTGGACTTGCTGAGTAATTATTGAACTTCGATGAGTACTCAGCAAGTCCAGTTGTTACTTATATTAGATATAGGAGACAATGTTTCTGTAATTCTGAGTTTTCTGGATGATGGTTTCTGGATAACGGATCCCATACCTGTACTAGCTATTCACCTATGGAAACAGGTGAAAAGTCAGACCCTTTGCAAAGGCTAAATGATGGCAGCCATGTTCCTCGTACTGATTATTGCAGCTGGGAGGTCACAGCTTGAATGTCCCTGATACATAACTATGCAGGAAAGGAGTGAAACAAAAAGTACCATTATTATACTTTTGTATGAATTTTCTGCACAGTTGATCTGTTTTCCCCACAAGCATGTTATCAGAGCCTTCAGCATACAGAAAGTCTTAATACTGGGCACACTAATAGCTGTGTTACTCTTCCAACTCAGCCTATAAATTACAGCCGTGCCACTTTCCCGACAGTTTTTGAGATGTAAATAGGCGTGAAGCATTGAATCAATTGTTAGCGTTACTGGTGAATAAAGAAAACAAAGGTTGTTGTACTACAAGCATGGGATCTGTTATCCGGAAACCCTTTATCCAGAAATCTGTGTGATGATAAAACAGTAGCTTGTACTTGATCCCAACTAAGATATAATGAATCCTTATTGGAGGCAAAACCAGCCTATTGGGTTTATTTGGGGGCAGATTTACTAAATTAGTTTAAAGGATTCGAAATTCGATCGAATTGTAAAATTAAGATTTTTTTCGAATCTTAAATTTGGCCACTTTGATCATCGAATTTGCAAAATTCGATCGTATCAAATAATTCGAATAGATCGAATAAAAATCTATTCAATCATTTGACCATTCGATGATCGAAGTACTTGCCCTTTAAATTTTTATTTGATCGCCAGATTAAACCTACTGAATTACTATATATACCTATGGGAAGCCCCCATAGGCTTTTTTTCTAAGTTTTGTGATCGAATAGAAATCCTACGAACGAATGCTTCAAACCGTTCGAATAGTTCAATTTGTGCGATTTTTTCGAGAAATCGAAGGAAATGTTACGATTTTTTTGTAAAATCCTTCGAACGTACGATTTTATCGAGAAATCGAAAACCGGTAAAATCCTTCAAATTCGATGTTGTCGGATTTTTCTTCGAAAATCGTTTTAGAGAATTCGACCCTTAGTAAATTTGCCTCTTGTTTATATGATTTTCTAGTAGACTGAAGGTATGATGATCCAGATTACAGAAAGATCTGTTATCCGGAAAACCCCAGGTCCCAAGAATTCTGGATAGCAGGTCCCATACCTGTATTAACAATATTAAGATCTTTTTGGTCTGAGATTTATCTCATTTTAACATTTAGGGGGTGATTTTTTCAAAATCTGAATTTTTTTATTTTATTTATAAAAGTCCGACCAAACTAGAGTCCACAAATTAACCTTAGTTATCATTAAAAATGCTTGATTTAATCAGAACAGGAAAAACTCGATAAAATTGAGCAAAAACCTGAATCGTATGATTTTTTTTCTAATTTTTTCCCTGAAGTGATCCTTATTTTTCAGGCTTTTCGTGAAAAACCCAATTGTTTTTATTTTTGCCCAAAAACCCCCAAATGTCCGATTTTTTGGGCTGATTCAAGTGCAGATTATAGAAACATACAAATTGGACAGGGACCTATCCCATTAACTTAGGGGCAGATTTATTAAGGGTCATATTGAAAATTCGGATTTTAAATTCCAATTTCGAGTTTATTTTAGTGTAATTTGACTAGGGAATAGCCTAAAATCGATTTGAATTAAAAAAATTAGAAAATGTTAAATTTATTATATATACTGTCCCTTTAAGAATTTGAATTAGATTATTCGCCATCTAAAAGCTGCCAAATACAAACAATTTGGAGTCGTTTGGTACACTTTGAAAAATTTTTTTTTTTATTTTTTAATTCAAATTTGATTTGAATTTGCAGATCAGTTCTATTCATTCAAAATTTAAAAAAAATTAGAATTTCGAGTTTATGGGAGTTTTTAGAAACTCCCATTAACTCAAAATCTGACCCTTGATAAATCTGCCCCTTACTGTATATACAACCTCAGCAGGTCTGAGATGGCGGATTTTCGGATGCTGACTTATTGCAGCCTCGGGGTACAATAAATTCAGTAAAATATTTTTTTTCTTAAAATCCGGATTTTATAGTAAAAAAAATGTAATTTGGACTTGAAAACTTCAGACCCCCTTGATATTAAATTAGCTTTGTGTAACAGACCTATGCTAGTACAGGATTGGAACCTGTTATCCAGAATGCTTGGGACCTGGGGCTTTCCGATTAACAGATATTTTGGATCTTCATACCTTAAGGGGCACATTTACTAAGGTTCGAATTGATTTGAAGTGAAAATTGGAATCAAATTTGAATTAAAAAAAATTTGAAATTTGAATTTAATTTGGGCTTATTCGGCTATCGAATAGCCCAAAATTCGATTCGAATTGGCCAAATTCGAAAATTTTAATTTGATTGTCAAAGTACTGGCCCTTAAAAAAAAAATCAATCTAATTTTTCCTGCTTTTTTAATCGAATAAAAAAATCGATAAAATGCCTACAATTGTTCAAATTGATCGATTTCAACAATTTTATTGATCTAATTTTTGATATTCGCTCTTTCAAAAATTCGAATTGAGTTAAAACCCTTCGAATTCGAGGGGTTTTAATTCGAATTTAATTCGAGGGTTAATTAACCCTCAAAATTCGACCCTTAGTAAATGTGCCCCTAAGTCTACTAGAAAATCTTGTAAACGTTAAATAAACCCAATAGGCTGGTTTTGCTTCCAATAAGGATTAATTATATCTTAGTTTGGATCAAGTACAAGCTACTGTTTTATTATTACACAGATAAGGGGAATCATTTTTTAAAATGTGGATTATTTTTATAAAATGGAGTCTGTGGGAGGAAGCCTTTTCGGAGCATTCTGGATAATGGGTTTCCGGAGAACAGATCCCATACCTGTATTTACCCAACAGAGGGACATGGCCCACAGATATGCATGAGCACAGGGAAAACTCAACAGCAGCTGAAGTACCTACACCTGGAAGTAATATCTAATGTCTAATCAATGTCTCATGTCAGGAAAAATGTTGAGAAAAGGTATTAACTAGAATTTAGAAAAAATGGGAGTGTTTTTGCTGTTACTCATAGGACTGTTTCCTTCCTTTTCTCAGAGGGCTATGAATCATAATCATTAGTGGCAATCATAATGTGTTGTGCCATTGAACATAAACATCTATCTATCCATGCTCAGATTCAAGCTTCCTTTATGACTTAGTAATTTGTCATCTATTCTATCTGAAACCCTGTTATGCACCTACGGTGCTGCTTTATGCTTCAATTCCAGCTACCTTTGTAAGAGAGCGCTTAAACTTCATTGTTCATAGATCTTAGGGGGTTACAAATGCACCCACAAATGTGACATATTGCTATAATTTATTTATATAAGCAAGTTGCTGTGTAGCCATGGGGGCAGCCATTCAAGCACAGGATAGACAGTATATAACAGATAAGTACTACTATAGTTTATATAAACAAACTGCTGTGTAGCCATGGGGGCAGCCATTCAAGCACAGGATATACAGTATATAACAGATAAGTACTACTATAGTTTATATAAGCAAACCGCTGTGTAGCCATGGGGGCAGCCATTCAAGCACAGGATACACAGTAGATAACAGATAAGTACTACTATAGTTTATATAAACAAGCTGCTGTGTAGCCATGGGGACAGCCATTCAAGCACAGGATACACAGTAGATAACAGATAAATACTACTATAGTTTATATAAACAAGCTGCTGTGTAGCTATGGGGGCAGCTGTTCAAGCACAGGATACACAATAAATAACCGATAAGTACTACTATAGTTTATATAAACTAAAGTAGTACTTATCTGTTATCTGCTGTTGCTAGGGTCAATTGCTGGAGAGCTGCTGAATAAAAAATCTGAATAATTCAAATTTCAAATTGTCTCTGAATATCACTCTCTGGCAACAAATCGCCTCTTTTTAGGGGTGACTAATCTCCCCGAGCTGCCTTCCCCTGCCTTCCTAAAATGTAACTCGCCGGCGGGATGGAACGAGGAACGTTTCATTTTCCGAACTTTTGGTGACTTCAGAAAATGAAGCACTCTGAGTGCCATCCCACTGGCAATTTACATTCTAGCCGACGGGAAGACAGTTTGGGGAGATTAATCTCCCTGAAGAAGAGGAGTATTGTAGCTGGGCAACTAATCTCCCCGAATCTGACCATGCGTCTCAGCCCTAAAGAAGGTAGCAATAATATGACATTTCATTTCACCAAATCTCAGTGTATAAGTGTAAAGCTGGCCATAGACGCAACGAGCGATTCATACGATTTTTGGACCATGTATGGAGAGCCCCAATATTTTTCATCTGGCTGAGATCGGTCTTTATTCAGAGGGAGACTGTTGCTAGGTTTTGTCGGACGCAACTTTCGTACGATCCCTGTAGCGGCAGAACATCGGCTGATCTGTGCTTTTACTACTTTATTTGATCTGAAGGTTAGTGGCAGGTCGGGAGATGGACACACTGTCCGAATCGAGGATTCGTGCAATCGGTTCTTTGTGTCTATGGCCAGCTTAAAGGGCAAGGAAAGGCAAATAAATAAAATCCAATTTTTACTTTCTTTAATGAAAAAGAAATCTATCTCCAATGTACTTTAATTAAAAAATGTGTACCGTTTTTATAAGAAACCTGACTGTATGCAGTGACATTCTCCCTTCATTTAGTGCTGTGGATAGGAATTGTCAGACAGTCCCTAACTTCTGGCAGGGAAACAATCATAATTATGAACAGCAGGGGGAGCCCCCACCTTACTTATAGCCGCTTTGTTTTTTGATAATTTATGATGACCCCTAAGAAGCCCAGACCACACTGAGCATGTGTATGTAGTCTAGTCTTGCGAAGATGTATAACAAAGTTACAAGATGACAGCCCCCTGTGGCCAACTTTGAAAGCATAAATCATTTGTTTGATTAGGCTTGTGGTGCAGTAAGTTCATGTTTATGTTTAGTATACAAAATACAGCATTTCTACCCTTATTCTATTTTACACTTTCCTTGCCCTTTAAGCCTCTTGGAATACTGATGTGCCTGTTTATTGCAGCCATTTGTTCTGCATATACAGTGCATATCTGCCCAGCACTGGAATAAACAGGCAGTTATCAGCTTTCCCAGAGAATACCACAACATTATCTGGCATTGTTTATATTCTCTAAGGACGTTTCCTTGACTGGTCTTTGTTTCTGGCAAGCTGACATGATGTCATGTGGTATCAATAACATCCATGTGGACTCCATGTCTCCCAGGTTCAGTAGGGGTGAGCATGCTGTGCTTCCTTTCTTGTTCTGGTCCTGAAGAAGATCACAGATAGCAGCTGATAAATTGACCATCAATCACTGCAACTCTGCACCTCCTATGTTTGGGAATCTGCATTATTGGAATTCTTCCATGACCTACACCCAAGTTTTCCTACCTGGGCGTTGTCCATTTCTGGTCTTGTCCTGTTGGTTTCCATTCAACTCTTGTTTTTTGTAAAATGTAGCCATTACTATGAAAAGGTTTAATAGCCGTTTCATATAGATCTCTCAAACAGTGATGGGTTGCAAGCAGCATCTTCATTCGACAGTTGGATCATGTAGTTCTTACCTCCGACTTTTCATTTAGTCCAATTATATCTTGATGCTTGGGACTCCATCCGACTTGTCGCTTGTGTTATGTCGGCGGGCGTCGATCCGACCATTTAAGCTAAAAAGCAGGTTGCAAATAGCAAATAAATTGTGACTTGTGCCAGTTTACTGCCTGCAGGTCATAAGTGACCCCCATAATTGAAATGTCATCATGTCCTGCATTGACTTCTGCGGTTCTCTATTACATAGTAACATAGTAAGTTAGGTTGAAAAAAGACACACCAATAAAGTTCAACCTTTGATGTCTATACTTTATATAGCTTGCCTAACTGCTAGTTAATCCAGAACAAAAACCGAGTTTGAAGCCTCTCCAATTTGCATCAGAGGGGGAAAAACTCCAAGATGGCAGTCGGACCAATCCATAGATCAACTTGTACTATGAGCTATCTTCCATAACCCTGTATTCCCTCACTTGTTAAAAAGCCATCCAACCACTGATATATGAGGATAATAGAAGTCACCATGGGGTAAATTTATCAAAGAGTGAAGTTCCGCCACTAGAGGGAATTTCCGCCGCTCTCCATTCATTTCTATGGGATTTTGAAAGGCCTATTTATCAATGGGTGAAGTGAAAGTTCACCCATTGATAAATATGCCTTTAAAAATCCCATAGAAATAAATGGAGGGCGGCGGAAATTCCCTCAATTGGCGGAACTTCACTCTTACCTTCACTCTTTGATAAATACACCCCCACGGAATCTCTTGACCTTTTGCTAACTTCTAATAATGTGGCTGTGGCTTTGCACCTGCCTAGCCGTGCAGGTGCAAAGCCACAGATAGTCTGGGTATTTCAGATAGTCTGGGTATTTTCTACCATCTATATTTGCCATTTTTGGTAAGAAAGATGTTAGACAAACAGAAACACAAACCGACTTTGCTGTTGATTCATAAGTCATCAGGAATGTGGCCTGTAACAGAATATCGCAGGAGAGAAATCCCTTCTTATGTGTGTCTGTCAGAGCGGGTCACAAGAGTTGCCTTGTCTGGTAGAGAAGCATTCACAACAAATGATGCTGACATTTGTTTTCACAGAGCTACGGCTGGAACAATACTCAGCAATTTGCCTTCCATTAATCTTGGCAGGAATGCTGTGTGTGTGTGTTTTGCCAGTGCTGGGCATTTCAGGAGATGCAAGTTGTGAGAAAATAAAACAAATTGAATGGTTGGTTTTTCCATACGGTTGCAGACGCTCAACGCCGAGGCTCTTGATACAACAGTGAATTTCCATCCCAGAGCAGCAATCAACAACGTTCCACCATTGCAGTTACAGCTAAAGTGGATCTATTGTGCACAAATGACAACTCACCAGTGCACATCATACAACAAAAGTGTTGTAGTCACAAACATTGTAATGGCAAAACGTTAAACTCAATATCTTCAAACATCCGTTGTGTGGATATAGACATGGCCAAAGATGATACACTAAAGTTTAATTATAGCATTGTATAGCAATAACTTCCTAGTTACAAATAATTCACCCATGAACCCTGGCCTCTACTCATGTGTCCGCCCAGTGCAGAGTACTTGGGAAGGATCAACAACCTCCAATGACTCCTTTGTACCAAGGAAAATACCAGCACAACATGGAAGTTGTAAGTGGGGCAGAATTCCATTGCTTATTTGCAGAGAAATGTTGGTTACATGGGTTTCTGGTCACATTGTGCCAGTATTTTGTTTGGTACACCAACCTGTGCTCTAAGGTAAGCTATTATATCCACAATGTGGTACAGGTCTGGGATATGTTATCTGGAAACCAGTTATCCAGAAAGATTCCATCGACTCCATTTAATTCAAATAATCCAAATAAAAAAAAAAAAATATTTCCTTTTTCTCTGTACCTTGGACTTGATCCAAACTAAGGTATAATGAAACTATGGGGCATATGCACTAAAGCGCAAAACGTCTAATGCTAGCGCTTATGTGCCAGGGTGACGTCATTTCACAACTTTGCCAATTTACTAACAGTGTCCCTGGCGAAAATTTGCTAGCGAAGTAGATAGACTAGCGCAACTTCACACTCTTACGCCAGGCGAAGTTGTGCGCTGACAAAGGGACGTAACTATGCTAATTAATCACTAAGATGCCCATTTTGCTGAACGTTAACTCTTGCGCTAGAGACTTTACTTTGCCTGGTCAGACCTGCTGAAGTTCAATACAATAGATAGGAGTTTGAAAAAAAACTTGAAATTTTTTCTAAATCCCAAAAAAACGCTGGCGTCTTTTAATTTTTTAGGGTGATAGTCTGAAAAATAGCGTAATTTATTGGGGGGTTACCCTCCTTCCCCCCTACATTTCCTAACATATGGCAACACAACTATACAGGGGGCACATGTTTAGGGCAATAGGACAACTTTATTTAATTTATTAAAGGTTTCCTGGGCTTGTGTAGTGGAATGTAGTGGCTGTAACATATCCTTCTATTATACATTTGACTTCACGCCATATGCAAATTAGGCATCACTAGCGTAAATGTGCTTTGCCTGGCGAAGTAACAGTACCTCAACTTCGATAATGGTCGCCGCCCAGAGTGCAAATTCGCATTTTAGTGAATTAGTGGCGGGCTGGCAAACATTTGCCGGACGAATTGTGGTCGAAGCCATCGCTAGCGCATTTTTGCCACTTAGTGAATTTGCCCCTATGTTGGAAGCAAACCCAGTCTATTGGGCTTATTTGATGTTTAAATGATTTTCTAGTAGACTTAAGGTATGAAGATCCAAATTACAGAAATATCCTTTATCTAGGAAGCCCCAGGTCCCAAGCATTTTGGATAACAGGTCCCATACCTGTACCTACTCTAACACATTGGCACCCTTCAGTGATTTTGCGTGAATTGTGGAGAAATGTCTTGACTGGTCTTGACTGGTCTTGTGATGTCCCTGCAATCTATGTCTATCGTGTCTACGTAGTTCTTGAAGACCCTGGAGGCCATAAAGATCACTATCAGCCTTTATAAGTAATACTCATTGTTAATATTATTTATATGTAGCATGTGGATACTCTTCAGCACTTTACAAATATATATTGTTCACATCAATCCCTGCCCCAATGGAGCTTACAATCTAAGGCACCTCACACATTCACACGGACACTAGGGGATGTTTTATCAGGATTTATTTAGCTTCCCTGTATGTATTTGGATTGTGGGAGGAAAATGTGTGCTTTTGATTGTATATCACATCCCAAGCATTGGGCTTTCTCCAATACATTTGAACCTTTAATACTTGGGAACTTTAACCCACTCTCAGGTAACAGAACTACAATACCAACAACATTTTTGGCAGTGTTGCTCCAAAAAATGTGATAAGCCAACTGCAAAATGTGTGAATTTTCGTTGTCTAGTTTTTGAAAAAACAAATGCAAATTGCCTGTGTGTGGCCACATAAAATTGGTATCAGTTCCGGGAACATATAAAAAAAAAACCATGGCCCAAAATTGAGGTTCTTCTGTATCACATGACTCACAGGCCCTTGTGTATTGTAAAACATAAAATGGCCCATACATATAAAAGGCCCTTTATAAAAGCATTTGGCCTGTGACTTTGTCATCACGTTCCAATTTCACTTATTGTAGTTTGCATGTGGGTGGTGACAGTCTATGGAAGTAGGCACTATTGTTGTAATTTTTCCCATACATACTGTATGTATAGAACAACAGCTTAAGTCAATTTATTTTTATTCTTGTGATTACAGGGCTCAGTGCTAGTTATAGGAACTTTGCTAAAAAGCTTAGGCTTCAGTGCCCTTTATGTTTTCCCACCCAAGGGGTGATATTCTCTTCTGTTTGTTTGTGTAACAATATTAATCTTCAGACTGAGTGTGCAAGTTCATTTATCCCAATTTGCCCATTTTATCCCAGTAGACTACTGAGCGCAGACTGAAAACAAACAAGTGCCTAATACCAGATGAATTAGCCTTACAGTGTAACATTCCGACCTTCTCGTGAAATTCAGTATACACGACAGCTTACTAAATCCTCAGGAAAAATAACCTTAATTATCCTTTATTGATAGTGGGAGTAGTATACTTTGTAAATTATATTGAGGTTTTTTTTTGGGTGAAGGGTTTAATGGGATCAGAGTGAAAATGATATTCTGGGGTTTATTTACCATGTCAGTGTTAAGGGAACATCAATAAAACCTACAGTTTTGGTGCTTGGACGATTTATAATTTATATAACACACAAAAGCCACGAATATCTTGTAAATTATATCCTTATAAACGGTGACTAGTGATGTCATCAGTTGTAAATGGTGAGTAGTGATGTAATTTTTGTCACATGACTCACTAAAACTTGTGTATCGTAATAAATAAAATACCCCATGTTGGAAAATATGAGGATATTAGAAGTAACCTTGGAGTTCCATGACCTTCGGCCTTGTGCTTTTATATGGTCATGGAACTCCTGGATGACTTATAATATCCTTATATTTTACAATAGGGGTTACTTGTATATTGAATTCTCCTAGCTGTTGCTCGGGATCAGGATAGGTAGAATTTTATCAGCCAAGGAGAAACTCATCCTACAAGTCTAGAGGTTATGTTCAAACACGTTTTGGAGGAAAATTGCCAGGTTTTAATTACCCACCATAAGTGTTAATTCGTCACCTTGAGCATTTCATAGCGATAATGTTTTATTTTGCCTAGCAAAACTTTGTTAATGTATGCTTAGGTCAATTTGTATAGGGCAGGTACATATAGGTCATATACGGTATACTGTATGGGGCAAATGTACTAAAGGGCGAAAATTCACCAGTGACGTGTTTGCAGCCATCACAACACTTTGCCTGGTGAAAATTCAATATGGCAACGCAAATTTACTAAAATTTGAAGTTTCGTCCTGCCTGAGGAAAGCAAATTCATTAAAGGTCTTGTGCTCAGGCTAATTTGCATATGGAGGGAACGTTAAAGTAGAATGGATGTCTTTATGTTACAAGGTGCATCTAATACATTACATTTACACTGATACCTAGACATCCCAAGGGAACCTTAATAAAGTCAATAGAGTTGTCTTAATGCCCTAAACATAAGCCCACTGAAAAATAATGTTCCCATATTTTATAAAATGTATGGGGGAAACCAGTTACTGAAAAAAAATATTTCTATGATTTTTGCAGCCTATCACCCTGAAAAAAGGAAAAGTCGCCTGCGTTTTTAGAACTTAGATATATTTTCTACTCAGAATGTGATGTAAGTAGCTGAAGACTGAGGATGTCCTATGCACTCCATTGCACTTCACCTGGTCTGAGCTGGTGAAGGCAAGTCTGGCGGAAGATGTAACGTTCAGTAAAATCCGCATTTAAGTGAATTTGCAGAGTTACATCCATTCACCAGAGCGAAAAGTCTCCAGGCGATAGACTGCGAATCACTGCGAAGTGACGCCTGTGCCCATTAGTAAATCTGTGAAGTCCCTGAAAGCGGTAATGCTAGTGAATCGTTGCCAGCGTTAGTCACTTCGCCTTTTAGTAAAGCTAACCTTAAGGGGCAGTAAAATCTTTCGAATAAAAGGATTGCAATTCAACCAAAATTTGATGGTTGAATTCGAAGGTTTTTATTCGTGAAATTGGTGCAAATGCTGCTAAATTTAAGTGGCCACTTACTGAATTATTACAAATGCCCAAGGAAGCAAAAATAAAGACCAAAGAGATACTCTAATACCCTAGACCAGTGATTTTCAACCTTGTGCCTCCAGCTGTTAAGGAACTACAAGTCCCACAATGCAATGAAGGAGTCTGACAGCCACAGTCAGGCAAATGCATTGTGGGACTTGTAGTTTCTTAACAGCTAGAGGCACAAGGTTGAAAATCACTGCCCTAGACATGAGCGCCCCCTAAAACAAATGTGGCATGCCAATCAAAATGGTTAAAAACCCAAAACTATTAATACAAAAATCTTTAATAGCTAGGCTTTAAAATATGAAAAAGAAATTTTTTTTTAGAACTTTTATGACTTTTCTGCATACAGGATATGATGTCACTGACATAAAATTGAGGAGGATGTAGCTTCATCTTATCAGTTCGCCGGGTCTAAGGTGGTGAACAAAACTCTGGCGAAAGAGTTAGCGTTCTGTAAAATTCATACTTTAGTGAATTTGCGGAGTGAATTTGTGGAGCAAAAATTCACCTGGCGAATGTGAGCTAGCAACGGTCTCTTTCGTTAGGGAATTGTCCTCTACCCCTGGCGATGTGCCCATTGATGGGATTTCAGGTGAGTTTTCTCTAGCAATGACCACTCTGCCCTTTAGTAGGCTCTCACCACTTACCACTGATCTACATTCATTATAGCCAATTTAGACCAGAGATTCCCAACAAGCAAATTGCTAGCTACATGTTGCCCACCAACCCCTTGGATGTTGCTCCCAGTGGCCTCAAACCAAGGACTTTTGAATTCCTGGCTTTGAGGCAAGTTTTGGTTGCATAAAACCAGGTATACTGCCAAATATAGCCTCATGTAGGGTTCCTGTCCACATAGGTGCTACCAATAGCCAAGCAAACTCCATAGTTAGCACCCCCAGGAACTTTTTGCATGACTGTGTTGCTCTCAAACTTTTCTTTACATTTAAATGTGGCTCATAGAAAAAAAGTTTTGGACCCCCCAATGTAGACAGTTCCATGGTTAGAAATTATCTTGAGACCCCCAATGTGGCAAGGCAGCCTTTCTCATGACCTATCTCGTCTATCTCATGAAAACATCCCTAGCTGCTGTTGTACTGCTGACATTACTCTACCGGCACAGGTTTGTTTACTGTAAAAAAAGGATAAAGGGCAACAATAGTAATCGTCTATAGACAAACTTTCTTAAATAAATCCACTTTGCAGATCACTTGCGAGTACGTTGCATATGAAAAACAAATGATTTTTCCTAAACACACTGCTATGCCCATAATTGTGTTTTAATAGCCAAGGATGATCAGTAACAACAACAGTAACATAAACTCTATCACTTTTTAAGCATTCCAGAAGGTACCATGTATACACAGTAAAAATCATGCACAGTGACACCTACAGGCACCTTACACAAACACCACACCCATCTTTCTCTTTTGTGAATTCACATTGCAAACACATTTTCTCAAATGTGTATGGTGTTTGCATTTGTGCAGCCACACAATATTGGAAAAAAGGGCTAAGTTTGGCCACATCACATTTTCGGAATCCTGATAACCCTTTGTGTCATTTCTGTTTGAACTGTTTAGCATCATTACAGCCTATTTCGCTGGAATTTTTGAACCAAAACTTTGAGGACATTTGCTTTCCTCTTTAGGGCTGATTAAATCAAATAAACACATGACTCGGGCTAAAAAAATGTATCAAAATTAGTCAAAAATACAATTTAATATGTTCTCAAATTTAGAAAACATACTTGCTATATTTTTTAGATTTTTTAGCTGATAGGGAAAAAATTAATTTTTAGCGGGTTCATAAATTTTTATGTTTTGCACAAAAGAGGGCCACGATCTGTGATGAAACAGAATTTCATTATATAATAGAGCCACTAGCACATTATAAAATGCATTCACCAGTCATCACTTCCAGCACTGTTTTACCTAACTTTTTAGGTTTGCGTTAATTCCAATGAGAGGACAACAGGCAGTCCATGCTTTTTTGATTTATGACTTTCAAAGGTCATATTCTTTTAATGAGGTCCAGGTCCAGATTTGTGGAAAGACCATCAAGGCCCAGGCCTATGGGGGCAGGATTTTATGGGGCAGCATGCAATCTTTTTTAAAATTCCTGTGTGCCCATCCCCATGGCTCTGGTCCCAATTATAAAAATTTCCTGAATAAAGAGGAGGGGAAAGGGGTGATGAATGGCAGTGGGCCTAGGGGTGCCCACTATGTAAATCCTGCCATGATGAGGTCATTCCCCCTAGCTACAGTGATGTCATAAACTACAGGCGCCAGCTGGTGTCATAGAGGGCGATTTACAAACTTTTAAATTCAATTTTTTATTAAAATGTTTACTCAATTAAGTTTTGTTTCTAGCATAGTTTCAAAACATTTAAACAGAAAAAATGTCAGTAATTTAAAATGTATTAAAAACAATTAAACATCACATTATTGCGTTCATTAAATTCATTATTTGAAAGAGCTTGATTTATAAAACAGCTTAATGCAAACTTGTACTCACCAAGATTTTGCTGCCAAATCATTTTTGCTCAAGTTTTCAACTGATAAACCTGATGATTTAAATTCATTCAGAATGGTTTGCAGTATTGCACTGACCTACCAATAGGTGCCTGTGCTGCGTTTTCCTAGATATTACCTGTTTCTTTTTTTGCCAAATGGTACAGTGCTGAGAATAACCTGAAGAAGTAGTTATACCAATAAGTATATATATATAAAAAGTCCAACACATGTATTGCACACTCACTAAAAAACTGAACGACTTGTATTGGGTGCGTTGTCCCACAATGTGGTGAGTCACTCCACCAAAAATATATATTGTCCAACGAGACCGCACACCAGGTATACAAAGTTAAAACATAACGTTTATTTCATGAATGTAAAAAGACAAAGGAGTATACTCATCATGATGGAGATCAAAGCAACGTTTCTGGTGCCTGCTGCTCCCTTTCTCAAGCTGATCTCCATGTAATGTAGAGACTACATCTCCCAGAAGCCTGATTCAGCCTCTTAGCATGCCATGCGGTTGAGATGACGTCACCTCTACGTGCAACATATATATAGCAATATATATATATGTATATATATATTTATAAATATGATATTAAAAAGTTTGTACATATGATATGATTTCCCTTTGTTTAACTGAACATATATGATAAAAAATATAACTTATAAAGATGGTCTATTTTCCCATTAAATATATCACAGCAGTACAGATCTATAATATCGGTTACAAAGATCAGCTTATTGGAGCTTAATGGAGAATAACAGGAGGCTGAGAGACAACCCGAGAGCTTTTGAATAAAATGCCTGATCTTGTCTTTTAGTGAATTAAGTCATTAGAGCAGCTGTTGTATCTCAGACTGTTTGCCCTAACGATCCTGAGAGTTAAAGTTGAAAAGCATTTAAAAGCATTATGACCTCGTATAAGGCGTCATAATTCCAACACATTCCAGTACCTCATTACAAGTCATTAGAAGCTTGTTTTGTGGCTTTTCAGTTTACCACACAGAATTTTAACAATTAATCAGATGTTCCCTCATGTGTTTCTCTCTCAACACCAATGTTCTCAATGTCCCAGAGAAGGAAACCAGAGGTGGCTCTTCAATACCACGGCACGCTTGATTGCCAGCCTCCTGTTGGTCCAGACCCCATAAGACAGATTTGATTCATTGCCTTTTTCTTTGTTTCCAGCTATGCTATGTGCAACATTCTGAGGAAGGAATGTACCCAAGGATCTTTGTTTATTTTGTAAGCGAAGAACGTTTCATAAGGCGACTAGCTCCACCATGGTAGAGCTATTCCGTTCAACTGTTTGGGATTTCCTTACACCTGACTGTGAGATTTCTTAAAATGAAATATGTTTTTCTGCTCAAGAGTTTATCTTGGCAGAACATCATAATTTCAAGAAAGATTAAATATATCCTGTTCTAATCTAAAGCTCCTTGTAATGTGACCAGAGGCTATATACAGAAGTCCAGATGTTTGCCAGTCTAATGAACTAAAAGTGAACATTTAACACGGAAATGCCTCTACAAAAGAATGGTGCTCTGCTTGTCTTAAAATAGATATTTGGCCGGCGATCAGTGATTCAAACAGCAGCTGAGCAGCTAGTGGAAAACATAGTAGATATCGTTTATGCACAGCACAATATCATCGATGGTTGCAAAGTTCACTACAAATTATATAAGAAAGGAATAGACACTTTCCTGTTATATGACAGTTTACAACAATGGAGTGATTGGTGGGCTGGAAGTATTTATACTATTTCTGTTCAGGAATTGGCCTCAGTTCCAGGCTAGGTAATACAAAGGAAGTACAGTATAACATGACTAATGCAGTTAACTGAGCTCTGCCGCACAATTATTTAACCTCAGCTAAGTGATTTGGAAGAGATTACATGTTAACTACATATATATATATATAACATATAACCATAAGACCTTATAGAGACCATACAGGGGCTCAAAAAGTTGCTGACTTGACCCCTTATAACTGAGTTGGCAACTTATTGGACTGTGCATAGCAGCCTCCCAATGGGTGATATACTGTACACATCTGGCCATATTGGATAAGATAATAAAATTCCAGAAGAGCGAGGACCACATAGGTGTGTTGATTTTGAGTTTCTCCTGACAGGTCTACTTAGGCTCGTAATTAGGATATAATTCATGGCCAAATGATGTGGACAGCATAAAGGCTTAATGGGTAGTTCTTCACATAGCTTGGGTCCTGAGTTCTATTATAGTTTGTGCACAGTTTCCAAGAAGTTTGTATGTTCAGCCTGTGCATGAAAAAGATTTTTACTGGTGCATCCTAGTTTCCTACTCCTTGCCATAAACATACAGGTAGGTGAACTGGCTGCTGATAGAATTGGCCTTAGTGAATAGTGATGGGGGCGAATCTAGCTTAAAATTCATGAAAAGCATTGAAGTCAATGGGCGTCAAAATTATTTTGATGTGTAACAATTTATTTTTGGCACACGGTTTTGCAAAAACATTAGCAGGCGGCAAAACTGGAAAATCGAAGAGAATCCATGCCTGGCAAAATTATTTGTCCATCACTAACTGTGAATGTGATAGGGACCTTTGACTGTAAGCTTAATTAGGGCAGGGACTAATGGGAATAATGTAACATCACAGTACAGTGTTTTCTAAAATGTGCCAGCACATAAATAACAGTTATAAATAACAGATAATAAAGAAATGAGTCAGCTCTGTTTATCCCTCACATCATGCGAACATCCAAAAGTTTGCCGGCCTTGCCAAGCAAGTTGCTCTATTAGTTTATGGGCAGGTTAACTAGTCCCTCTCTCATTTTGCCTGAAACACAACAGCAATGAAGAGTCATCCTACCTTGTTGGTGAGATATAATAAAAATTCTTCCCTACAGACAAGTGGGCATCCTAATATTCTCTAATTTATATTATATTGTCTTTTTCAGAGGTTCTCAAAGTGTGGAGCTTAAGAAAAGCCCCCTCGCCCCTTTATTTTTGGATGTGGAGGGGTTGGGGAAGACTATAAAAAGGCTAAAACATCATATGCTCTGTTCCCAGACACACAAGCCTTGAAGAAGTGGAAGTGGGATGTAAATCCCGTAACATGAATACATGAAATGGAAGAGCTCATTTCAAAGCAAAATAGATTGAAGTGCAGTGTGCGAACTGCCATTTTGAGTGCGTTAACATGTTTTTATACCGACAGTACAACATTTTTGCCATAATTCCATCATCTTTGTGCCATCAAAGGGCAAATGCATCTGATGCCATTGTAGCCAAGGCATTAAAACGCGCATATCTGTGCTTGCAAATCAGGAACAAATTTTGCAGAAAAACCTTGGTGATTAGATGTCTTTTTTCCAGCACTCTGTAAAAAATATTTCTGTGCCTGATTCATCATTGGTGGAAAAACAATCCAACTGGGTTTATGTAATATTTAATTTTTTTTTTTAGATTTAAGGTATGGAGATCCTTATCTGAAAAAAAAACCCAAGGTCCTGAGCATTTCGTATAATAGATCGCACGGTGAAAATTCGCTAGCGTTCAACGCACTCCGCCAGGCGAATTTTCGCCAGTGTTACGCAAATTGACTAAAGTGCAAAGTTACGATAAGGTCGGCGAACGGTAGCGTAGTTGTGCTAGTGTTACTTCGCCAGGCAAGCGCATTTACGCAAGCCCAGGAAACCTTTAATAAAAAAAAAATAAAGTTGTTCTATTGCCCTACATGTGCCCCCTGTATAGTTGTGTTGCCATATGTTAGGAAATGTAGGGGGGAAGGAGGGTAACCCCCCAAAAAAAAGTTTGCTCTTTTTCAGACTATCAACCTAGAAAGGTAAAACAAGCCATTGTTTTTTGGGACTTACAAAAAATTTCCAATTTTTTTTTCAAGCTCCTATCTATTGTATTGAACCTGGCGAAGTAACGTCTAGCGTAAGTGGTAACGTTCAGTAAAATGGTCATCTTAGTGAATTTGCGTAATTACCATCCTTCATCAGTGCGCAACTTCGCCTGGCGTTAGGGTGCGAAGTTGCGCTAGTCTATCTACTTCGCTAGCGAAGTTACGAATTGACGTCACGCTGGTGAATTAGCGCTAGTGTTAGACGCTTCACACTTTAGTGATTTTCCCCCCATATCTGTATCTCCACTAGCCAAATTCAAAGGAAATGTTAAAAAAATATATTTCAGTGACCATTTAAAAAAATAATCCCCTTGCACAATTATATATTCAGATGCTCTTGTTTTTGTCTTATTTTTCAAGGATTTTGCCTGTTTTTCTGGGGCACCTATTTCAATATTTAAAAGTCTCTAAATATTTAAATAAAAAGAGAGAAACAAAACAATGCTGTTTTTATGAATATGCATGAGTGCTGATTCACATTTGATTAAATATAGATGGATGAAAAAATCCTACTGTTTGCACTATTTAGTTTGTTTAAAAAAATGCAGTATTTTGTAATTTACAGAATTTCAAAGGCTTCAGTGTAGACGTAATGATGTTTCAGATTAAAGAAATTAAACATTGTTAAATTCATGCCCATTCCAGTTTAATTATAAATTTCCATATATAAATGTAATATTAAATTCTACTATATACTTGTGTTTGTTATGTTTACATGAACATATTTGCCTCTATTTTCTATGACCCTGTATATAACAGTATAAAATTTGGCCCATCTAATCTACAAAGAATAATATAAATTCAACTAACTGTTGACGTTTCAGTTGCAGAACCAGCAGAAAATATTAATACAGGTATGGGACCTGTTATCCAGAATGCAATGGTTTTGGGTATTTTTTGAATAAGGGATCTTTCTGTAATTTGGATCTTCATACCTTAAATCTAATAGAAAATAATTGGTTTTAATTCCATTACTAATTGCTTGTATCTTAGTTCGGCTCAAGAACAAGGTACTGCTTTATTATTACAGAGAAAAAGGAAATAGTTTTTAAAATATTATTTGGATAAAATGGAGTCTATAGGAGATGGCCATCCCGTACATCAGAGCTTTCTCAATAAAATGTTCCACATTACAGATCCCATACATGTTTTTGTTTATTAGGAATTAAAGAAAAAAAGATCCTCAACACAATCCTTCTATTTTGTATGGGACTGCTGTGCAGACCTGGAACAATGAGTTGGGTGGAGAGGTACTCATGGGGTGTTGGTTGGCAGAGAAATGTGGGGGGCACAACTGGAGGGAATGTGATTGGAAGGGGAAAGAGACACCAAGGTCACTTGGGGAGAGATGAAGCTGAATGGTTCTGGCTACTTTAACTATTATGCCAGCCGCTATCAGTCATTATTTTTGCTGCAGATTTCTTTCACTTAAGTACAGAATGTAGTCCTTTTTTTTTTTTTACAATATTTATAGTGGACTTCTGTACATTTGTATAACATGCACCATGTACAATCCCCTAACTGAAAATTCCAGCTGTTGTAACCTGTCTGGATTATCATTTTCCCACTTTGCTTGTCAGTCTTAAGGTGGCCATACACGTAGAGATCAAACGAGTGGATCTCTCCCCGATATGCCCACCTTGAGGTGGGCGATATCGGGCTGATCCGATCGTGGGCCCTAGGGCCCAATGATCAGATCAGAATGGCACAGATACAGGCGGTCGGATCACGGGACCGCATCAACGAACAGATGCGGCCGCGATCCGACTGGATTTTTAATCCTGCCCGATCGACATCTTTCGAAAGTCGGCCAGATATCGATCGGGGAAGCCCGTCGGAGGGCCCCCTACATGGGCCGATAAGCTGCTGACACAGTCTGTCGGCAGCTTTTATCGGCCCGTGTATGGCCACCTTTAGACTCATAGCTTGTCCTACTGAGAGTGAAGAAGTACTCTGATGTTAACACTTGACTTTACTCTTCATCTAGTCAGCTGACTGGCCCTTTTGACACAGTGGCTAAGAAAAGCCAAAGGCTATGCATTTGACCCCGATAATAGCCATTTGTTCATCAGTTGGTTCATTATTGTAAGTTACAGCTGATGCCCTACCATAGAACTCGCTAAATATATTCTGACCCTCATCAGTGAGGATTTAATTATGTCTGAATTCTATTTAATTTATGAGTACAGGCTTTAGATCCGTTATCCATAAGAAAATCATCCAGAAAGCTCCAAATTTACAGACATTTTCTTTACGGTAATAATAAAACAGTACCTTGTAATTGAAGATTATAATTCATCTTTATTGCAGACAAAACAATCTTATTGGTTTTATTCAATTATTTAAATTATTTTTTAGTAGACTAAGGGGGTTATTTATTAAGGCGTGATTTTTTTCGCAGCATCCAATTTGAAAAAGTTGTGGTAAAAAAAGACGCAATTTTTTAAAACAAATAATTATGTCCCAAAGTTGTTTAGAATTTTCAATTGAAAATACACCATCTAAAACTTGCCGAATTCATGTAAAAGTCAATGACCATTTGAACAGGTTTTAAACCTCACAAAATATTCAGAGTTTTAGGGGTTTTAGGCTGGTTTTTATGCAAAAACTCAAATTTTCTGCATTTGTTTTTCCCGATCTGATTTTTTTTTCGTTTTTATATTTAAATTTATAGGGCAAATCATAGATTCTAGTTTGGTCAGAGTATGGAGATCCAAATTATGGAAATATTCTTTATCCAGGAAACCCCAGGTCCTGAACATTCTGGCTAACAGGTCCCATACTTGTACAATGCTTCTACCAAAGAGAGTAATTACTTGTAAACTCTGTTACTTGAGAAGCTATATGTTTGTGGCTGCTCTTTTTGTTTCTCTTTAATTTCTTATGCTCCTGACTAGGCAGATTATTGGACCATATATGATGCCAAACCAAAGACCTGCCAGACCAATATCTGGCCATGTATCCATCAGTTATCTATCAATCAAGTTTATTGACCAAGAAGACAGCACAGTCTACAGCTCTACTGGCCAGAGATCTTTTCCCTCTAATCTTGAATCTAATTGTGTTTTTGCATATATTTATTTATAATCTATTATTGTACTGCTCTCCATTTTCTGTTGGTGTGTTATTTTAACATGCAGTGCTGTATATGCAAATAGAACTTAAAATTAAACATACAGTACAAACAAACATAGAAAAGATCTGTAGAGGCCTCACTTCGGATAGTTTATATGAAGCCCCCTCATTTGCAAGCATTTCCTAGTTTGCTTATCTAATAGCGTTCTTAATTACTTATGACTCTCAACACTTGGCACTTCATGGGGCCACTTCTATTGCTTCTCATAATACATATAAATGGGATTGTGTAATTTGAAATACATTTGAAATTGCATAGCCACTATTTGTTTAGGAACCTCTGTTATTGACACTAGTTAATCTGACCATTTGTTCTGAAGCAATTCCGCCCTCTCTTTCACACTTCAAGTGCTAATAGCCACAGCTGGGTAAACAAGTAAACTAAGATCAGTGATCACTCACCAGGAATAGACATACTCAAACCGGTGTGGCTTTGATCAGTCCTCATAAATTGATTATACTACTACTAAAAATGGCTAGTGTTAAATGGTAGCCACCTGTCTATATTTCCCTACATCTTTCTAGCATCTTGCTGCCTTCAATATGAATAAAACCCACTGGGGAATGAAGTACAGGTTGTAAAGATAAATAACTAACATAAAATAGATCAAAAATACACATTTTGCAATGTATTACATTGCAAATTTTTTGTGTATTTTTTATACATACTGTATATTACCCCCCGGTAGTATCTTTTAGAGAAGGGGTGCAGAATAGTTAAGCTTTCAATAAAGCACTGTCCAACTGGAGGTCAATTGGATTTACTGGGGCATCTACTGGCCTCCCAGCCTGCTCAATGCCACAACCTTCTTTGATGAATTCCACCTAAGTTTATACATTGATCCTACTGAACCCTGGAACTACAGAAGTGGCAATAATTCCAGGATTTCAAGTGGTTATTGTTAATAGCTACCAGAGCATGCAAGTAAATCAAACACAAATGCCATTATTGAGGCACCCTTGGAAGCAATGCTATCCCTATTCTGGATTTGCGGAAACAGACCCTTGTACCCCTTGTAGCACATCTCATGCAACTCATACTGTAGCTGCCCCTCTCAGACCGGGCTTTGGTGCCTCTGCCTCATAATGTTGGGTTCTGATGTACACTGACAATAAGGGGCAAATTTACTATTTTTCACATAAAATCCTACGAATCCATTCGAAATTCGATAAGCAATCGACTATCGAATGCTTGTCGAATAGTTTTAGGCTATCATTCTGCTCGATATTTGATTTCTCGATGAAATCGTACGATCGGATACCGATCGTTCGATTTCACGAAAAAAATCGTACTTTTGCCTTCGACCCTCCGAAAAATTCGTACGATTCGAATGATCGAGGCGTTCGATGGTACGAATGGTATTCGAGCAGGTCTTAGCAAAAGAAGCCTATGGGGGGTTCCCATAGGCTTCTATTGGTATTCGGTAGGTTCAATCTGGCGAAGTAGGCATTAAAAGGATTTTAAATCCTTCGATCATCAAATGATCGAATTATCGATAATTAGATTATTCGATGATCGAAGAGGCCAAATTTGCATATTCGAATATCCGAAAAAATCGTACCATCGGTATTCAAACAAATTTGATCGAACTTCGAATCCTTCACACAAATTTTGTATATTTGCCCCTAAGTGACTTGCCTAACTTTTTGAAGATTAAAGGCAGGAACTGTACTTGGCTTCTGGGTCTTTTTTAGGAACTGTCTGTAAATGTGTCAGAATTCCAGAGTCTCCTTTTTCCAAGAGAAAAGTGCATTTCAGCAGAGGAAGCCTAAAATGAATAGGTCTAGAAGTGACTGTTAAACTTTATAAAATATAAGAAGAGCAATTTCAATTAGTTATGCTTCGTTATTGTTTCTTTGCCATTCCTTCCTGTTGGTTCATTAAAAGAGAGCCCAAATGCAAACATGCTGGAGCAATTCCAAGTGGCCTTTTCATACCTTTCATTGACAACACTTCAATTTTGTTGAAAAGTAGATTTGGGAGGTCAAGAGTCATTTGTGGCCCAAAATATGGGTCTCCTGCAGGTTTTCACTGTCCTGAGTGATTGCATACTTAATCATATACTCTGTTGGGCTAATGCAGTAGTTCTAACCCTTAGGCCAAAAAAATTTGCTTGGATATTGTTATCCATGTAAAGTTTATTAGAATTACTAGCTGGGAAGCTTACCTGTTGTGATCTTGTTTCTCTAAATGGGTTTATTTTTAAAATGTGCAAATTAATGAAAATCTGAAAAAGGCATATTTTCACATCAATAAATGTATTTGTTTTCACTGCACATATTGTGCTATTTGGGGCTACTTGGCTAGTTTTGGGATGGTTTTGTAGCCGACTTTGGTTTGTTTTGAAATTTAGACCTGGCTACCTTGCTGGAAAGAGTCAGAAGAAGAAGGAAAATCATTCCAAAACTAATAAATAAAAAAGAAGTTGCTCAGAATCGGCCATCTATAACGCACTAAATTGACTTAAAGGTGAACCACAACTTTAAAGAGAGCTCAATATAACCTTATTAAATACTGGTATGGGACCTGTTATGTAGCATGCTTGGGACCTGGGGCTTTCCAGATAAGGGGTCTTTATGTAATTTGGCTTTCTATTCCTATTTTAAAGCTCACGTTGACTGCAGAATTATTGCTAAGATTAGAGCAGGCCTGCTGAAATGCAACCCAGAAACTCATGTACTGTATCTGATGTTCAGCACTGTAATATATAGAAATAATGGAATTACTGTCTAGGAATGTCTCAGCATGTCATGGCCTTTATCATTATATTCACATTTCCATGTACTATTTTTAGTTAACTTCATGTTTTCCCTCTGCCATCCACCGTATGATACCGCACCTAATTAATCATTTCACAGTAGGCAAAATTAGTCTGCTATAGAAACAACAGGCTCTAAAAATACATTGCGTTTCTGCAGTGAGAATCCTGAAAGATACTTAGACATCTGAGCTGGAAAAATATCCAGACAAGATATTACTAGCAAGTGAACTCAAGCAAATGACTGGGATAAGCAACATGGATACGTTTGAGCTTCTTCCCAAACAGGGACGTCAGCACTTTGTACTATATTCCTACATAAAAAAGGGGCAATTTCACTAAAGGGAGAATTTATGCCTGAGAAGGCTCTGCCACTCTTCCGCCACTTTATCAGATGCTGATTCAATAAAATGTGAGGTTGTGTCTCAGCAGTCAAACGCTGGGAAAGTTTTACTAGCGTATATTCGTCAGCGTTCATAGCGAACTTTCACGAACGTTAATTTATGCCTAGCTAAACTTTGATAGTACTTTTACGCTTAGGTGAATTTGAATAAGGTGGGTACATATAGGACATATATATATTTTTATTAGAGAAGTTGGTGCAAATACTTAAAGTGGCCACTTATTATTAGACATGTCCAAGGAAGCAAAATAAAGACAAAAGAGAGCATCTAATGCTGAAGACATGAGCCCACCCTAAAACAAATGTGGCATGCCCCTCAAATGGTAAAAAAAAGGTTAAAATATTTTTTTTTTTAATTTTGCAACTTTTAAAGACAGTTCTGTTTAACAATATGGTAAAACGCCAATAATAACACTTCGGCACACAGGATATGATGTTACTGACATAAGGGTGAGGAGGATGTAGCTTCATCTTACCAGTTCATCAGGTCTAAGCTGGCGAAGGAAACTTTGAGCAAAGGGGTAATGTAATGGAAAATTCACACTTTAGTGAATTTGCCGCGTAACAATCGTTTGCCTGAGCGAAAGCGCGCCTGGTGAAACAGCATGAAAATACACGCGGAGTGTCTTGTGAATTATTGCTAGCGACGACCACTCTGCCCTTTAGTAAATCTGCCCCAAAGAGTTTTGTAATATTTAACCTTAACTCGGAACCGTCGGACCTATGGACCATGAGGTATGATGCACAATCATATCTGCAAAGCCTTCTTTTTATTTACAGGAGAAATGAATCTGCTACTAATACATTGCACCTTTTTTTGCGAAAACAGGCAGGGAGGGGTGGCCGGTGACTTTGGAGGACTGGTGACATTGGGGAGTGGAGCAGGTGATGTGGGGAGGTGGGGTTGGTGATGTCAAGGGTTGGGACAATTCCAGGTGAAGTGCCAATTCGGATCCTTTAGACCAATACAGAAGCTTATCTGCCCATGTATGGGGCCCTCTGACAGGCCTCCCTTATCGATATTCGCCCAAAATTGGTCAGATGTCGATTGGGCAGGCTTGATTTTTCTGTTGGACTGAAGATTGCTTCTGCTTATTGATGGTCATTGATACAACTTTTTGTATACCCTTCATTGTAATTCAATCATTATGCCCTAGAGCCATTATCACATTAGTACGATATCACCCACCCAAGGTACCCATATTATGGGAAAGATTTGCTCTTTTGGTGACCTCGCCAAACAAGAGACTATTAACATGTATAGCTACATTTAGTCAGTATTTGTGTCTAAATAATATTTTTGATATAGACACCATTCTACATTGAAGTGCTGCTCTATAAATACATGTTAATAATATAATAATAATAATTATAATAATGTAGCTACAGAACTCCTTAGTAACTGTACTCAACAATATTGTAATATGCAGTTCACAATCACTTAAATGTTTAGATTGTAGTGCTTAGTGATGTAATCAATTATAATTGTTGCTAATGATGTCATCTATGTCACATGACCGAAAAAAAAAAGGATATATGTATATATAAGGAAGAAAAGGAAAGAACCGGTGGAGTGAAGTTTGAGGCCTTTTCAAAGGGAAACTCGTGTTCATGAAAGAAGAGAACTTGTTATAAGAAAAAAATGGAAACAAACGACTTGTTGACTATGGAGATGGAGGTCATTAGTGAACCTGTTTTAGTTCTCCCCCCAAGCTGTGTGTTCTCCTTCTCTGTTTTTCTTTCTTTTTTTTTAAGAGAGATAGGACTCACTAGTCTTCCCAGTGCAGTATTCTTCAGAAGCCATTATGTAATGTCACTCTTTTTGTTCATGTCTTTTCATCTTTTTAAAAATGTTAAAAGAAATGGTTCATGGTAAATTACTGTTCAGATCAAAGAAAACTCAAATTACCTGTTTATACAAATGATGTGTATGTCGAACATAAAGGTATATCTTAAAATGTCTTCTTGATTCCTGTACATATGTTAATGGTGTTTGATCCATTTGTATGGCCAAAAGTATTAAAATACCCCATCTAATTAATTAGGGGTCCTCAACCTTTTTTGCTCGTGAGCCACATTTAAATTTAAAAATAGTTGGAGAGCAACACAAGCATGAAAAAGTCAATGTGGATGTCAAATAAGAGCTCTGATTGGCTTTTTGGTAGCCCCTATATGGACTGGCAGGACATCTGTTTTTTATGCAAACAAAACTTGCCTCTAAGCCAGTAATTCAAAAATAAGCACCTGCTTTGAGGTCACTGGGAGCAACATCCAAGGGGTTGGAGAGCAACATGTTGCTTGTGAGCTACTGGTTGGGGATCACTGTAATTAATTATTGGAATTGTCCATTTAAGTCACACCAATTGTTTCAGCACAATAATGAACCCATGCATAAGTTATACTGTATACATCATGAATTTGCAGACATGGGATTAGAAGAGTTTGACTGGCCTGCACAGAACCCAACTGAACATCTCTGCAATGGAATGGAATGACAATGTGAGTCATGCCTGACTTCCCAACTTCTTATCTACGCATGGAAGAAAATTCCACCAACAATGTTTCAACATCTAATGGAAAGTCTTCTAGGAAGAAGAGATGTTAAAGGCCATTTAAGCAGCATAAAGAGGAACAGCTTCATTGTGATACCCTTGGTTTTAGAATGTGACTTTAGGAACAGGGGTCCACATTCTTATTATACATTATATAGTGCTAACCATGTGCATTAGGCAATCAGGACCCAGCTACTTTAACTTTATTTCTTTAGAATGTGGAAATAAACACATGCAGATAATTATTTTGTCAGGATCAAACCCCAGCACTGCAGGGAACCAAGACTTACCCATATATTATATAGTTTGAATAATATAAGTATGTAGTTGTCTTGCAGTCTCAGGGGACATTATGTATTATGCATGTACCACATCTGTGACAGATCCTTTGTGAAACCCCTTGTTTCAGTGGTGTAACTACTGTGGGTGTGATGGACCCATTGGCGACATGGCGATTGGATGAATGGGACAGAAGGACAGAATCTGAATGTGTGTGTGCAAGTGTATGTTCAAAGGGTGGGGGGGGGGCTGTCCAGAGGGTGGTGGAGCTAATTACACCACTGCCTTGCATTTTTATTACCTGTTGTACTTTAAGAGAATCTTCAATAATTTTTCCTTCCCTCAGGCACTGTATATCCTATAAACCATCACATTCCTGAGAGGTAGATTCCTGAATAGGTTGATTATAACCAAGACTCTCATGCATGCTCTCATCCTATCCCAACTAGACTACTGTAACTTTCTATTAACTGGCCATCTCTTCCCTCTACAGTCTGTTTAAAATACTGCTGCCAGAATTCTCTCTCATCTCATCTACATAGTTACATAGTTAAATTGGGTTGAAAAAAGACAAAGTCCATCAAGTTCAACCCCTCCAAATTAAAAACCCAGCATACATACACACACACACACACATCTCCACTCTTTCACACAAACCGTATATGCCCATATCTATACTAACTGTAGAGTTTAGTATCACTATAGCCTTATAGATATTATGTCTGTCCAAAAAATCATTCAAGCCCCTTTTGAAAGCATCAACAGAATGAGCATCACAACATCACCCGGCAGTGCATTCCACAACCTCACTGTCCTCACTGTGAAGAACCACCTATGCTGCTTCAAATGAAAGTCCTTTTCTTCTAGTCTGAAGGGGTGGCCTCTGGTGCGGTGATCCTCTTTATGGGTAAAAAGGTCCCCTGATATTTGTCTATAATGTCCTCTAATGTACTTGTAAAGTGTAATCATGTCCTCTCACAAGCGCCTTTTTCCCAGAGAAAACAACCCCAACCTCGACAGTCTCCCCTCATAATTTAAGTCTTCCACCCCTCTAACCAGTTTAGTTGCACATCTCTGCACTCTCTCCAGCTCATCTACAGGCCCCATCACTGCTGAAATTCTTATCAAGGCATCCCATAAAACTTACACCTAACTACATCTCATCTCTTTTCTCTCTTTATGCTGCTGAATCCTCTGCTCCTCTAAGAGCAACCTCTTGGTTGCACCCCCCACTACTACTGCTGCTAACTGGATACTGGAAACAGCCACTTACAATATATGGCAGTGTCACCCACTGTAACCTACAGCACATACTATCCCTCTGATCTGTGTCTGTATGTTACCCTCCCATTTAGACTGTAAACTCTGTGGGGCAGGGGCCTCCATTCTTTTGTCGCCTTGCCAACAAGTACTTAATATGTATTGTAACTGTTGACTTCCTGGCAACCAGGCCATAATATAAGGATCTACAGGAGAATCTGGGCAAAATATTTGCTTTAGCACCTCTCTTGTTAAGACGTTACATAGTGCTTGTTATGTTTCCTGCAGAGTTTAATACAAATGCCAACACAGTTGTAGGCAGAAATGCAACCACATTGAAAAAACCAACTGCACAATAGTAAACCTCTTAATGTGTTGTGTCATCATTTCCCTGAAAATAGCTTACATATTGTTCAGGATAAATGATACTAGACAAAATCCCTTCTGAGAAATGTTGCATTCTTTGTCATCGGCTAGGTGTGCTACCGACAAAACAGAGAAATTGAGGGAAGGGAATTCCAAACTCTCTATCCTGGTGGGGAAACTATGGGTGTTGCAGTGTAAAAACTACTGGTTAGATATCACTGAACTAGATACTGAAAATCCAGTTCTAAGAACTTTTACCCAAATGAGCCCAAGGCAGCAACCTCTCTTTCCAACTTCAAACCTGCCCCTGAACTTGTAATTTTCATTTTGTTGCTTTGCCTCATACATAGCTGTTGCCATGCAATACAGAATTGAATGGAGCTGCTGGCTTTCACTATATATGTCAGATCTCATGATAAATAGTTTGCTCATCTCAGCTCTAAGAGTTTGGCTATTTTGGGCCTGAAAGCTTGTAAGATGGACATGCCTTACACTTACTCACTGATTTTAATTGACTGTGACGTATCTTTCAACAAATCCAAACCAGTTGAGCTAAGTCCCAGCTCCCAAGCAGCCAGTGCAGAAAAGCAGCTTCTGTGTTATAGTTATAGTACTTTCTATTGTCAAGAGCTGGGCCAAAATGTAGGGCTCAGATACTAGGCCAACCCTTCAGCACAAAAATACAACTATAATTTGCAACAATTATAATTTATAAAGGGCCAAATTCATTAGCGTTTTTATAAACTCACATAAATTCAAAAACGTAGTCGAAACATATTAATAAAATCCAATTATTCCAACTAGGATGAGTTTAAATGAACCGAAAATTCGAATTGAATTCAATTTGCATTCAATCAAACTCGAATGTTAGGAAGGCTGCAAACATCTCCTAAATTGATCCCTGGACCTCTCCCATTGACTTAAACAAATATTTGGCAGGTTTTAGGTGGCGAACATTCGAATTTGAATTCTTAATCTCAAAATAAATCTAAACCTCAATAAATCTCAAATATATATATTTTTTTAAAAGCTCAAATCAAATTTGGATAATTCCCTAGTCAAACTTAACACTTTTTAATTGAAAATAAATAATCAATGCTTTGACGCACCGCTCAGTTGTGCACGGTCTGTGGCCACACATATCGAGTCCTGGAATCCCTTGGATTCAGAATGGAGTTACGCAACATCGATTTATGGCTTAAAAACTTTTATCTATCCCAGGGGTTATGAACCTTTACTATCAAATAAGCCATTTTGTCCCCCTCTTCCGCTAAAGAAAAATAGTCTGGAGCCACAAAATATAACACAGCTTATAAACTTTTAAAAGTTTTAACCTTTTTTATTTTTATTTTAACTATTACAACAAAATAATGAAACCAACAGAAGTGCAGTGTGAATGTGTAGGCCTACTTTTAAATTAATTAAACACTGAATAGCCCAATTAAATGCTAGTGTTCTCACCTGTTTAATATGACTTCTGTTTCTGAAGCTCCATGCTGATCTTCCGTCTCTTGTCTTGAGTGTGTGACTGCCAAGCCTGGATTTGTGGAAAGGCCACCAAGGCCCGGGCCTAGGGTGGCAAGATTTTAGGGGGCGGTATGCGGCCCAACCTCACTCACATTGGTTCGAAAACACTAGGTATGCACAGAAGAAACATTTTTTTAAATTTACCATTCGCCAATCCCCATTGCTCCCATCACAATGATGAAAATATCCAAGAATAAAGGGGAGGGGATAGGGGCGATGAATGATACTGGGCCTGGGGGCACCTGAACTATAAATCCGGCCCTGTAAGCAATGTGATGAATCATCTTGCTGTGTCTCGGTCTTGCCTGTCACTTCTGGGATGTCTATACAGTCCTTTGTTGTCTATACAGCCAATAGCTTACTGCGGATGCACACTCAAGAAGCCGCCAGCAAGTGCAGGGGCTGTATAGACAACGTGAAAGACCAAGCTGCAAGACTGAGCCACAGAAAGCAGTATGAAGAGCCTCATGAAGCTCCAGAGCCGCAGGTTGCCTACCCCTGATTTATCCACATTAAAACAGCATGCAGAATGTGTCACCTGACACATTTTGGGAGTTTCCACCCTAAGCCTATGATTAAGGGTGAAAATGCCCAAAACCCACCAGGTGACATACTCTGCATGCTGTTTTAATGTGGTTAGATAAAAGTAATTGTTTTTAGACCATAAATCAATGTTGGGAAACTCCATTCTGAACTCTTGCATTTGACAGTTTTGACCATAGTTAAAATTTCAATTTTTAATTTGACCCTTGATAAAGCTGCCCCTTGGTGTCCTTCTTGGTGCAACACTGGAATGACCACCAGCTCAAGGCAAGTGTAAAGCACAGAGCACCCGTATATCCGAGTAACTTCTAGAAAGCAGGTGCACCCAGCTCTAAAATGGGTTACATCAAGGGTCCCCAACCTTTTTTACCCATGAGCCACATTCAGATGTAGAGAGTTGGGAAGTGTTTGACTATTTTGGTAGCCCCTATGTGGACGGGCAGCCTACAGGAGGCTCTACTTGGCACTCTATTGAGTTTTCACGCAATTAAAACTTGCTTCCAAGCCAGGAATTCAAAAATAAGCACCTGCTTTGAGGACACTGAGAGCAACATCCAAGGGGTTGGAGAGCAACATGTTGCACATAAGCTACTGGTTGGGGATCAGTGGGTTATATATTGGCACAAACAAAAGAAAAGCTTTTACAATTGATGGTGACAGCCCAATAAAATGCACATAAAAATAACCTCGGTGCGGTGCATGAACTGGGTCTTATACCCGAAGGCTTGTTTTCCTATAATCCCCTGTCATTGTTTTTCTGACTCAAGGCTATTTCATCTCCTGTGATTGATGGCTCAGCGCTGAGCAATGGTGTCAGAATGGGATGATCAGTTGTAGGGATAAGCAATACAGGATCTACAATTTAATTCATTTGTATATAGAACTGGGAGGCTGTTGTGGTGGATATAAATTCCAGCTTGTATTCAGCTTCTAGGAAATATGAAGGTTTCTAAAAATATTCATAAAGCTCCAAACTATTCCTTATTGCAGCACAAAAGAAAAGTATATAGTTTAAAGGGGTGGGTCACCTTTAATGTTATGGAATGGTCAATTCTAAGAAACTTTTATATTAGTCTTCATTGTTTATTTTTTTATAGTTTTTTTTTTTTAATTACTTGCTCTTTTCCTCTGACCTTTTCCAGCTTTCAAATGGGGGTTCACTGACCCCATCTAAACAAAACAAATGCTCTGTAAGGCTACACATTTATTGTTATTGCTTCTTTTTATGACTCATCTTTCAAATTCAGGCATATTCCAATCTTTTGTTCAAATCAGTGCATTGTTGCGAGGGTAATTTAGGCCCTAGCAACCGGATTGCTGAAGTTGCAAACTGGAAAGCTTCTGAATAAAAGGCTAAATATTTCAAAAACCACAAAAAATCAAAAAGGAAAACCAACTGCAAATTGTCTCAGAATAACGGTCTCTACATCGTACTAAAAGTTAACTCAAAGGTGAACAACTCCTTTAAACATGCAGATTCCAAACAAATACTGGCCGGTTAAGAAAATAAAGAAAGCCTTGCTCATTAGAGCTTACAATCGAAATGAATCCAAAGTAGAGTGATTTAACGTTAGATGGCATTATTGAAATAGCTTTGTCTTATAAAGTAAAAAAGGGACAAGTGTATTTGGTGGATATTTCCTCTATAATCAAAATGCATCTGAAAGTGTATGTGTGTTTTTTTAGAGGAAAGCAGAAGGCTATCTTCCTTTGGTTTTTTCATTTCCTGCTCTGAAGAGCAACTTCCTGTTCCTAACAACACAGCAAAAGATAGTGCAAAGACATAGGACTTCCAGTTAAAAGCAGATGCTGTGAGATTCCCTTTCACGTGTATTTTCACTGTATTTTCACAACAGCTTCCCTATATCCTTCCTGTGACGTATATCCACTACTTGTCTTCACATCTACATTTACAGGAACGATGCCCAAGTTTTAAACATGCCTCTATGTTTTACCTTCAGTAAGAGTAATATATAATACCATCATTTATATGATATATATTTCACAATATGAGAATGTAGAAATACTAAGGGGGCTGCCATATTGCTTGGCCCAGAATCAGCAACAGTAGAACAGCAGCTTTTCTTTTTAATGAAGAGAGCTAGCTATGTTGCCTTTATTTGCAACAATATACATGATAGGAATGTACTTGGGGGGGGGGGGGGGGGGGGTGGCAAGCTAATCCGGCAGCAACTTAAATGTATTCTTAAAGAATGCAAAAGTTAAGACTTACTTGTAGTTGAGGTATACAGTATGAGGCATATTATCCAGAGTCCTCTGGACATGGGATGTTCAAGCTAATGGATCTTTCTGTAATTTGGATCTTCACACTTAAACACTACTAGAAAATCATGTAAACATTAAATAAACCCAATAGGCTGGATTTGCTTCCAATACGGATTAATTATATCTTAGTTGGGATAATGTCTAGGGTACTGTTTTGTTATTACAGGGAATTACTAACCAGTCTTCCTGACTCCCATCTCTCTCCCCACCAATCAATCTTAAACTCCACTACCAGGATCTTTCTGCTCTTTCCTAAGATGGAATCTGTTCCACCAGGGCCAGAACTAGGAGTCTAACGCTCTGGTCAGCACTTGCCTCCTTGTTCCACATATGCAAAAAGGACGCGAACATGAATAGGGCGTGTGCACATGCGCAACAAGGAAGCGAGCTCTGACCAGAGTGACAGATGGGACAGGACTAGGGGTAGGTGGCAGAGAAGGTGTGTGCCTGGCGCGCCCTCCAGCTTTGCGCCTTAGGCATGCGCCTACCCTAGTTTTCATGCATCTACGCATGCACCGAAAGTCTCGGAAATCCTTGTGATGCTAATGCGTTGTTCGGGACCAGAAGATTGCTCCAACTGCGCATGCGCTGAAATACCGCTTTCATTTTGAAGATTGCCAAATAGAAGAAGATGGCTGCTGTGACCGCAGCTGGGCGGAATCTGCATGTAGAGGTAAGTAAAAAATCAGGGGCATTTGCCTGGGGTACCAGGTAAGCTGGGAGGAAGGAGGAAGGGGGTTTTTGTAGGGTTGGGGGGGTTGCACTTGGGGTTGCCAAACGTTAGGCACCCCCAAGTTATTGTATGTAGTTACCTGAAACCCCGGGCTGGTGCTCCTATCAGCAGAAAACTGCACCAACCCGGGGTTATACCAGTGAACACCACAGAGTCATCCACATCCGACTTCTTCTTTTAATTTCCCAGGGAAATACAGTATCATGCGCGGTAGAATGAAATACCTGAAGATTGCGGTTCTCACTGGGAAAACCCCGGGCCGGACCAGTTTTCTGCCGATAGGAGCACCAGCCAGGGGTTTCAGGTAAGTCGATGCAATCACTTTGTGGTGCCTAAAATTTTGCACCCCAAGTGCTGCAAATCTTCTCCTTTAAAGGGCAAGGAAAGGCAATGAAATAAAATCCCATTTTTACTTTCTTTAATGAAAAAGAAATCTATCTCCAATATAGTATACACAGTACAGCATTTCTAGCCTTATTCTGTTTTACGCTTTCCTTGCCCTTTAAACAAAGGATAGCATATAATAGCCTTCTGCTAACATTCAAAGCCTCTCACTCCTTTGCTCCTCACTTCACTACGTCCTCTCTCAATCTCATAAAAAAACTAAGAACCTACCTTTTGTAACACTAGAACATTAGCCTAGTCCTGCGCATACTGACTATGCCTTGCCTTGTGCACTTTTTTCATCTCCAATTTGTGCCTGTATGTTAACCACCCATCCACTTAGACTGTAAGCTCTGCAGGGCAGGGACCATCTTCCCACTGTATCTCTTACATAGCACTTAAGCTCTTTGTTCTGAGCTCTGTGTATATTTTATTGTGTCATTTGTCTTCCCTGTGTATACTTATATATATATATATATATATATATATATATATTGTACTTTTATGCACTTTACAGCATCCTTAACAGCACTTTACAAATAAAATTTGTTCATTATATAAAAACTCCCTGAAATTGAGTCTATGGGAGATGGCCTTTCCTTAATTTGTAACTTTATGGATAATATGATTCTGGATAATGGATCCCATGTCTGTATTATGAAGCTGAAGCTGTTCCCTCCAGAGTTGCTGTATCAGCTCAGATTACATACAGTACATAATGTGTAGTGTGTCCTTTGTGTTTGTCTGTTTGTGTAGCATGTTGTGGATGTTTTACATCCTATTTGTGATTGTGTCTATCACTGGCTCTTGTGTCGGCCCCAGGGGGGGCAAATTTGTACCACTCCCAGGTCTATTCGCTAAGAATTTTCCTGGTTCACAAAATCTGTATTAAATTCTTGCAAAGCAAAATTTGTTTGCACAAAGGCATAACTTTTCGGATTGCTGACATTTTTTCTGTAAGCAAATTTATTACATTCCCCCATTTGTGTTTTGAACATTCTTCTTATCTGATTGGCTGCAAGTTGATTGTATCTTCCAAAGCTAAACATCCATGAAACTAGTGGAACATGTAAAACAGTTTTCAGATTGAACTATCATGTAATACCATTTCTGAGAAAGACAATAGAACATTTGTGGTGTAATTTACATTTTCAGCCTTGATTTTACAGTAAGCCCTGTGACAGGGTTGCCAGGTTGATGGGTTTCAAGCCAAACTGGGCTACTAATTCAAAGACCAGGCAAGTTTTGAATATATAAATTAGACAAGGTACAGATTTGGGCCACTTTTTGGGCCTTTGGCTGGGTTTTAATGTAAAGCTACAATACCCAGCATGCAATGGGACTGACCCATGTAGATGTCTGGAGTTACCAGATTTTGGGCTCTGTACCCCAGTCTCCAGGCGGATTTGGCACATTTTGCTTCATGCACAAATGTGCAAATCAGTGAAAATCTGAAAAAGGCGTATTTTCACAAATATTTTTTTTTCACTGCACATATTGTGCTATTTTGGGCTACTTTTGAAGTGCCTAGTTTTGGGCTGGTTTGTAGCCAACTTTGGTTGGTTTTGAAAATTAGACCTGTGATTACATGTCAATAAATGATATCTAACCCCTTCCGATGAAATAGTGTCTCTACATGGTTGTCAGTCACAATTAGTGAAATCCCAATATATTTCTAAAATGTTCCTTTTTGTATCTCAGCCTTTATGTTCTGCCCTTTGTCCGCCTTGAGCATTGCTGTGGTTACTGATTAACAGTCTGTAATTTTATCTTAAATAGGTTATTTTGAAAGCATCAGACATTTAACTAGAACATGTTATTTCACTCACTAATGGCACAGTATAAATAAAGGCTAATGATAATAATCAATTGTGCTGTACATGTGGCGAATATTTACACTGTAAACACAGTTCAGAAAATATTTAACTTGACAGTCTGCAATTACGGCTAAGAGGTATTCTCTGTTTCAGCCACAAGATAATAAAGCTTGCTTGTATCATTACAAAATTGAATCTGAAAGGTATGGAAATACCACTGACAAGTCTCATTGGCTTTAAAGACCATTTACACAAGGAAATCATCAATCTTCTTTTTATCTTCTTTTTATGCACTTTCAACACTTGAAAATGACTTGTGTCAACAATCTCGAGAGAGCCTTGGAAGAGGATATTCCAAATGACAAGAGAATTCTGTTTGCTATCTGTTAAATGAATTCTTGCTACCTCCATTTCTCCGATGATAAGGGGAAAATGGATCAAAAATTTTAGGAAATCAAGGCAAAAAAATAAAATATCACATTTTTTTTAAATACGAGTTTTCCAAAATCACATTTTGAGTTACTATAGATCTCAAAAACTCAAATGAAAAAAATCTAAAAGTCAATGGGGAAGTGTTATATCAATTTTGAAACAATTTTAAGGTGCAGTTTCTTTTTTTAATAAAATGTTTTAATCAATCACAATTTTACAGTTTATTATAAATGAATGAAATAATGTGATTTACCTTTGAGTTCAAGTAATCCCAGTTCTCTGTAATAATAAAACCGTTCCGGATGCGGGTATAGACGCGGGTTGGTGGTTCTGCCGGTTTGCGGGTCTCGGGTCGGGTACAGGTCGGTTACGGGTTCAAAAAAATGGACCCACGCAGGACTCTACACCAAATACTTGTATTTGTTTCAGTCAAGTTTAGCTTTTAGTCATGTAAAATTCATGGAACCGACTGATGGCCTAACTGTAGTGATGACCAAATGTTTTTGCCAGGACTGGATTTGGGGCAAAATTCTGCCATTTTTTTCACAAAAAACTGGCAAAAATCTGCTGCAAAAAATTTTGATGCAACAAAAAAATCACCAAGATGAAAAATTGTTGCAAAGAAAAAAATCACAATAAGAAAAACAACACCCATTGACTTTAATGCATTTGGACAAAAAAAGTTGGACAAAAAAAGTAGCCACAAGAAAAACACCCATTCACTTTAATACATTTAGAATAAGAATAAGGTGTTATGCCTTAAAACATTTTTAACACCTTTTGACTTTAATTAAGTTTTACCAATTTTTTTGAACAGATTGTCTCATCACTACCTGACTCTTATTCCTTTATTAATTGTTAACCTATTTGCACTTAAGGTTTGGTAAAATATATATTTTTTCTATGTAGGTAGGATATCTTTTTTCCGGAGAGTTTGCGATGTAGGTTTTCCTTATAAGGGATCATTAATCCTTTTGCCTTAACTGTAGCTTAATGCTGCAAAGGAAAGTTGGAACTAAAATATTTCTTTATTGTTGAAAAATCCTATAAGCTAAAGTTGACCCAAAGTGTAGTAAATGGAAAGCAAGGTATGTAGTGACCCAACTATATAGCTATTTCCCCCCTTGATATGAGTCTTTGAATAAGCTATGGATAATTTGTGTAACGGGAAGGTTAACATTGTCGGTGAATATATGTGAAATCATTTCATCTTTGTAACAAATAAAATGCTGTTATGAAGATAGTACACAATATTCTTAGAGGCACATTTATTAAATGTCAAATTTCAAATTCAAGTGAGTTTGAAAAATTCCCATAAATTCAAAATTCGACGAATAGAAATCTGTGAATAAAAGCCTAATTTTTTAAATTTGGACGATTTAAATCGACATTCCTGAAGACATTGGTGCATTTTTTCTTTCTCTTTTTTTCATCCATTGGCTCAGTTAGTTTGAGTTTGTTTGTTTTTATGTTTTTCTTCTTTGAAAGTTATATAATTTTGAACATCACGTCATATTATTTGCAGCTCATTGTTCTTGTTCTACATTTTATTTGTTGTCATATTGATTTTTACTGTTTATTGTGAAAACCAAATAAAATAGTTCAAACAATGAATCAACCCAAAAACTCGAATAAAATTCTAATAGAATTCGAATCAAATTAAAAAAACTTGATTCAAGTTTTTTAAAAAAAAAAAAAACACACATCTCAGGATGGCTGCAAACAACTCCAAATTGATCCCTGGACCTTTGTGACTTTAAATAACTCTCCCCGGGTTTACCATCCCTTAATATATGGACTTTTATAATTTATGCAAAATAATTGGCCAATGAGAGCACAGCTCAATCTTTGTGACTCAAACTAACTCTCCCCGGGTTTACCATCCCTTAATATTCCCCTTTGTCTCCAAACGATATTTATCACATGGTGTCTAACCCTAATTATAATACATTGGCTTTTATAATTTATGCAAAATCAAAGAGGGAAGAGCTTTCATAATTTATGAAAAATTGATCAATGAGGGAAGAGCTTTCATAATTTATACAAAATTATTGGCCAATGAGATCATAGCCTATATAATTTATGACCAATAATAATTGACCAATCAGAGCACAGCTCAATCTTTGTGACTTAAACTAACTCTCCTCGGGTTTACCATCCCTTAATATCCCCCTGTGTCTCCAAACGATATTTTCCACATGGTGTATAACCCTATTCTTAATATATGGGCTTTTATAATTTATGCAAAATGATTGATCTGTGAGAGCGCAGCTCAATCTTTGTGACTCAAACTATTAAAATAGCAGAAAATTAATGAAAAAATTAATCAATGAGGGAAGAGCTTTCATAATTTATACAAAATTATTGGCCAATGAGATCACAGCCTTTACAATTTATGCAAAATAATTGACCTATGAGAGCAGAGCTCAATCTTTGTGACTCAAAATAACTCTCCCTGCGTTTACCATCACCAGCTTTCATAATTTATTCAAAATTATTGGCCAATGAGAGCACAGCTCAATCTTTTTGACTCAAAATAACTCTCCCCGGGCTTACCATCCATTAATATCCCCGTGTCTCCAAAAGATATTTATCACATGGTGTCTAACACTAATCCTAAAACACGGGCTTTTATAATTTATGGAAATAATTGAACAATGAAAGCACACGTTATTGTTTGTGACTCAAACTAACTCTCCCCGTCTTTACCATCCCTTAATATTCCCCTGTGTCTCCAAACAATATTTACCACATAGTGTCTAACCCTAATACTTAGGCTTTTATAATTTATGCAAAATAATTGACCAATGAGAGCACAGCTCAATCTTTGGGACTTAAACTAACTCTCCCCGGGTTTATCATCCCTTAATATTCCCCTGTGTCTCCAAACAATATTTAGCACATGGTTTTTAATTTTAAAACCCTAACCCTAACCCTAACCCTAACCCTAACCCTAACCCTAACCCTAACCCTAACCCTAACCCTAACCCTAACCCTAACCCTAACCCTAACCCTAACCCTAACCCTAACCCTAACCCTAACCCTAACCCTAACCCACAGGCTTTTCTAATTTATGCAAAGTTATTGACTATTAAGAGCATTTCTTAAGCGTTGTGACTCAAACCAAATCTCCCTGGGTTTCTATCCCTTAATATGCCTCTGTATCTCCTAATGGTATTTGAAAGCTGTTGTCTAAAAATATTAAAACTACAGAAAATGCAGCTTCCTAATTTATATAAAATTATTGACCAATGAGGGAAGAGCTTTCATAATTTATACACAGTTATTTGCCAATGAGATCACAGCCTTTATAATGTATGCAAAATAGTTGACCAATCAGAGCACAGCTCAATCTTTGTCACTCAAACTAACTCTCCTCGGGTTTACCATCCCTTAATATCCCCTTGTGTCTCCAAACGATGTTTGCCACATGGTGTCTAATCTTAATCCTAATACATGGGTTTTTATAATTTATGCAAAATAATTGACCAATGAGACCACAGTTCAATATTTGTGACTCAAACTAACTCTCCCCGGGTTTACCATGCCTTAATATCCCCCTGTGTCTCCAAAAATTTTTACCAAATGGTGTCTAATCCTAAAACCATAACCTAATCTTAATTCTAACCCAGGGACTTTTAAAATTTATGCAAAATTATTGACCAAAAAGAGCACGTATTATGCGTAGTGACTCAAACCAAGTCTCCCCGGGTTTTCATCCCTTAATATGCCTCTGTATCTCCTAATGGTATTTGAAACCTGTTGTCTAAAAACATTAAATTTGCAGAAAATTCATTCAAAAAATTCATCAATGAGGGAAGAGCTTTCATAATCTATACAAAATTATTGGCCTGTCGTCTAAAAATATTAAAATTGCAAAAAATGAATGTAAAAAATTAACCAATGAGGGAAGAGCTTTAATAATTTATACAAAATTATTGGCCAATGAGATCACAGCCTTTACAATTTATGCAAAATAATTGACCTATGAGAGGGAAGAGCTTTCATAATTTATACAAAATTATTGGCCAATGAGATCACAGCCGTTACAATTTATGCAAAATAATTGACCTATGAGAGCAGAGCTCAATCTTTGTGACTCAAAATAACTCTTCCCGGGTTTACCATCCCTTAATATCCCCCTGTGTCTCAAAACGATATTTATCACATGGTGTCTAATCTTAATCTTAATCCTAATACATGGTCTTTTATAATTTATGTAAAATGATTGACCAATGAGACCACAGTTCAATATTTGTGACTCAAACTAATTCTCCCCGGGTTTACCATGCCTTAATATCCACCTGTGTCTCCAAACAATATTTCCACATGGTGTCTAGCCCTATCCTTACTATAGGAGTTTTTTTTTTCTTTAAATATGGAAAATAATTGACCAATGAGAGCATAGGTCAGTCTTTGTGTCTCAAACTAATTCTCCCTGGGTTTACCATACCTTCATATCCCCCTGTGTCTCAAAACGATATGTACCACATGGTGTTTAATAAAGCACATTTATATGTTTGTGTCTCAGACTAATTCTCCCTGGGTTTACCATACCTTCATATCTCCCTGTGTCTCCAAACGATATTTACCACATGGTGTCTAACCCTAATACACAGGCTTGTATAATTTATGCAAAGTAATTGAGAGAGCACAGTTTAATCTTTGTGACTCAAACTAACTCTCCCTGGGTTTACCATCCCTTAATATTCCCCTGTGTCTCCAAACGATATTTACCACATGGTGTCTAATTTTAACTCTAATAAATGGTTTTTTTTTTTATAATTTATGTAAAATAATTGAGCAATGAGAGCACAGCTAAATCTTTTTGACTCAAACTAAATCTCCCCGGGTTTATCATCCTTTAATATTTCCCTGAGTCTCCCAATGATATTTTTATGCAAAATTATTGACCAAATAGAACACGTATTAGTCGTAGTGACTCAAACCAAGTCTCCCCGGGTTTCCATCCCTTAATATGTAATTTCTAATGGTATTTGAAACCTGTTGTCTAAAAACATTAAAATTGCAGAAAATTAATGAAAAAATTAATCAATGAGGGAAGAGCTTTCATAATTTATACAAAATTAACCAATTTATGCAAGATAATTGACCAATCAGAGCACAGCTCAATCCTTGTGACTCAAACTAACTCTCCTCAGGTTTACCATCCCTTAATATCCCCCTGTGTCTCCAAACGATATTTACCACATGGTGTCTAACCTTATTCTTAATATATGGGCTTTTATAATTTATGCAAAACGATTGACCTGTGAGAGCACAGCTCAGTCTTTGTGATTCAAACTAACTCTCCTTGGGTTTACCATCTCTCAATATCCCCCTGTGTCTCCAAATGATATTTACCACATGGTGTCTAAACTTATTCTTAATATATGGGCTTTTATAATTTATGCAAAATGATTGACCTGTGAGAGCACAGCTTAGTCTTTGTGATTCTAACTAACTCTCCCTGGGTTTACCATCCCTTAATATCCCCCTGTGTCTCCAAATGATATTTACCATATGGTGTCTAATTTTAACTTTAACTTTTTATAATTTGTGCAAAATAAATGATCAATGAGAGCACAGCTAAATCTTTTTGACTCAAACTAACTCTCCCTGGGTATACCATCCCTTAATATTCCCCTGTGTGTCCCAATGATATTTACCACATGGTGTCTAATCCTAAAACCATACCCTAACCTTAATTCTAACCCATGGGCTTTTAAAATTTATGTAAAATTATTGAGCAAAAAGAGCATGTATTAAGCGTAGTGACTCAAACCAAGTCTCCCCATGTTTTCATCCCTTAATATGCCTCTGTATCTCCTAATGGTATTTGAAACCTGTCTAAAAACATTAAATTTGCAGAAAATTCATTCAAAATATTCATCAATGAGGGAAGAGCTTTCATAATCTATACAAAATTATTGGCCTATCGTCTAAAAATATTAAAATTGCAAAAAATTAATGAAAAAAATTTACCAATGAGGGAAGAGCTTTAATAATTTATACAAAATTATTGGCCAATGAGATCACAGCCTTTACAATTTATGCAAAATAATTGACCTATGAGAGCAGAGCTCAATCCTTGTGACTCAAACTAAATCTCCCTGGGTTTACCTTGCCTTAATATCCCCCTGTGTCTCCAAACAATGTTTACCACATGGTGTTTAGCCCTTTCCATACTATAAGGTTTGTTTTTTTTAATTTATGCAAAATAATTAACCAATGAGAGCATAGATCAGTCTTTGTGACTCAAACTAACTCTCCCTGGGTTTACCATTCCTTCATATCTCCCTGTGTCTCAAAACAATATTTACCACATGGTGTCTAATCCTAATACACGGGCTTGTATAATTTATGGAAAATAATAGAGAGAGCACATTTCTATGTTTGTTACTCCAAATAACACTTCCTGAGTTTACCATCCCTTAATATTCCCCTGTGTCTCCAAATGATATTTACCACATGGTGTCTAACCCTAATTCTAATGCATGGGCTTTTATAATTTCTGCAAAATAATTGACCAATGAGAGCACAGTTAAATTTTTGTGACTCAAACTAACCCTCTCCGGGTTTACCATCCCTTAATATGCCCCTGTGTCTCCAAACACTATTTACCACATGGTGTCTAGTCCGATATCTACTATAGGGGCTTTTTTTAATTTATGCAATATAATTGGCCAATGAGAGCATAGCTCAGTCTTTGTGACCCAAACTAACTCTCCCTGGCTTTACCATCCCTTAATATCCTCCTGTTTCTCCAAACGATATTTACTGCATGGTGTCTAATTGTAACTCTAATAAATGGGTTTTTATAATTTATGCAAAATAAATGACCAATGAGAGCACAGCTTAATCTTTTTGACTCAAACTAAATCTCCCCGGGTTTATCATCCTTTAATATTCCCCTGAGTCTCCCAACGATATTTACCACATGGTGTTTAATCCTAAAATCCTAACCCTAACCCTAACCCTAACCCATGGGCTTTTAAAATTTATGCAAAAAAAACACGTATTAAGTGTAGTGACTCAAACCAAGTCTCCCTGGGTTTCCATCCCTTAATATGCCTCTGAAATTTCTAATGGTATTTGAAACCTGTTGTCTAAAAACATTAAAATTGCAGAAAATGAATGCAAAAAATAAAGCAATGAGGGAAGAGCTTTCCTAATTTATACAAAATTATTGGCCAATGAGATCACAGCCTTTATAATTTATTCAAAATAACTGACCAATGAGAGCACAGCTCAATCTTTTTGACTCAAAATAACTCTCCCCGGGTTTACCATCCATTGATATCCCCCTGTGTCTCCAAAAGATATTTACCATATGGTGTCTAACACTAAAAATGAGCTTTTTTAATTTATGCAAAATAATTGATCTATGAAAGCAGAGCTCAATCTTTGTGACTCAAACTAACTCTCCCTGTCTTTGCCATCCCTTAATATTCCCCTGTGTCTCCAAACAATATTTACCACATGGTGTCTAAACCTAATACATAGGCTTTTATAATTTATGCAAAATAATTGACCAATAAGAGCACAGTTCAATCTTTGGGACTTAAACTAACTCTCCCCGGGTTTATCATCCCTTAATATTCTCCTGTGTCTCCAAACAATATTTACCACATGGTGTTTAATTCTAAAACCCAAACCCAAACCCAAACCCAAACCCAAACCCAAACCCAAACCCAAACCCAAACCCAAACCCAAACCCAAACCCAAACCCAAACCCAAACCCAAACCCAAACCCAAACCCAAACCCACAGGCTCTTCTAATTTATGCAAAGTTGTTGACTATTAAGAGCATTTCTTAAGCATTGTGACTCAAACCAAATCTCCCTGGGTTTCTATCCCTTAATATGCCTCTGTATCTTCTAATGGTATTTGAAATCTGTTGTCTAATAATATTAAAACTACAGAAAATGCATGCAAAAAAATTAACCAATTAGGGAAGAGCTTTCCTAATTTATATAAAATTATTGACCAATGAGGGAAGAGCTTTCATAATTTATACACAATTATTTGCCAATGAGATCACGGCCTTTATTATTTATGCAAATTATTGACCAATGAGAGCACAGCTCAATCTTTGTGACTGAAACTAACTCTCCCCGGGTTTACCATGCCTTAATATCCCCCTGTGTCTCCAAACGATGTTTACCACATGGTGTATAATTTTTATCCTAATTCATGGTCTTTTATAATTTATGTAAAATAATTGACCAATGAGAGCATGGCTCAATATTTGTGACTCAAACTAACTCTCCCCGGGTTTACCATCCCTTAATATTCCCCTGTTTCTCCCCACAGTATTTACCACATGGTGTCTAATCCTAAATTTTTCATTCGCATTCTTACTCTCACCTTCATCCTCGGGCTTTTCTAATTAATGAAAATTATTGACCAAAAAGAGCAAGTCTTAAATGTAGTGACTCAAACCAAGTCTCCCCTTGTTTCTATGCCTTAATATGCCTCTGTATCTTTTAATGGTATTTGAAACCTGTTGTCTAAAAAAATTAAAACTGCAGAAAATGCATGCAAAAAAATTAACCAATGAGGGAAGAGTTTTCATAATTTATGACAAATTATTGACCAATGAGGGAAGAGCTTTCATAATTTATACAAAATAACTGACCAATGAGAGCACAGCCTTTATAATGTGTGCAAAATAATTGACCAATGAGAGCATAGCTCAATCTTTGTGACTCAAACTAACTCTCCCTGGGCTTACCATCCCTTAATATCCCCCTGTGTCTCCAAATGATGTTTACCACATGGTCTATTGACTTAAAGAACAAGTTTTCAGGTTTTAGGTGGCAAATTTGAGTTCTTTGGCCAGAGTATGAAAAATACTAATAAATATTTTGTTTAAAAGCTCTAATTGAATTTGAAGATCCGTCTACTTGAATTTGACAGTTTTGACCATAAAAAATTTGAATTTTGAATTTAAATTTTCAATTTGATCCTTGATAAATATGCTCCTTAGAGATCCACTTGGTTTATGATGTCACCAAATGAGCAGATCCTTAACATCTTTGGCCAGCCATGTGCTGAACCATGTGCTGAACCATTGTGGCTGATCCTGCTCTATTAAGGGCCAATAAGCTGCTAACACGGTCTGGGGGAGCAATGTTGGCAGCCTTTATAAACCTGTGTATGGCTACCATGTGGCTGGAGAGCCTGAAGTGAGGTATAGCCAACCAGCAGTCATATAATAAGACAATCACTTACCTAGATGCAGTGAGCAAAGTGCAATTTTGAGAGCAATCCCATGTTTTTTCCCCAATGCAACACTGCACCCAGGTACAACAGGGGTCCCTTGGTGAACTGCACTGCACCTACCCCAATTGTGGATAATTTTGCACCTAAAGTTTGGAATTCCGCCTGGAGTCATTTCTGGTATTTTCCATGTGAGTGACACATTTGCCTGATTGTATAGAAGTGTGTGGAGGGCTTGACGGCTACCCTGGGGCAACCACCTGTCCAGGAGGTGACAGCAGCTACATGGTTACCCTGTGTCAATAGGTGCAGCAGCGTCCAGTTTGGAACAGTAGACAGATGTGCAAGGAGTACATTTTGATGAAATTACCTTTATGCACAACTCATTGCAGGGAAATGTGCAAGTTGCCCATTGTCGTTGCAGATATAAAGGAACCCAAGGGGTTGGATGGGTTTTTAGCAAGTGAGGGAATACAGGGTTATGGAAGATAGCTCATAGTACAAGTTGATCCAGGGACTAGTCCCATTGCCATTTTGGAGTCAGGAAGGATTTTTTCCCCTCAGAGGTAAATTGGAGAGGCTTCAAATGGGGATTTTTGCCTCCCTCTGGATCAGTGACCCCCAAACAGTTGCTTGTGAGAGGTTGTTAGTTTTGAATTCCTGTTTTGTAGACAAGTTTTGGTTGAATACAATCCATGTGTTGTGCCAAACTGGACTGAGAATCAAAATAGGCCCTGGCATTTCAGGTACACAGAGGCCCAATCAGCTCACATAGAGGCCCAAACAGTCCCCACCAGCCCACTAAATACTGACTTTCTATGGGACCAGTTTGGCATTTGCCCTAACCCACATATTGCCAGTCTGGGCCTGTGCCAAACAGAACCTCCTTTAGGCTGCCAGTCCACATAGGGGCTACCAATAGCCAATCACAACCAATCAATTTTTTTTCATGCTTGAGTTGCTGAACATCTCTTTTTACATTTATACAGTATGTGGCTCACAGGTAAAATAGGGTGGGGACAACTGCTCTAGTGGTTGAAAGATAATAATGTTTAGTGCCTGAACAATTCAGTATTTCAGAACATACAGTTTGCTTCAGTATATTTTAAAATAGGCCCACTGACATTTTCTGGGATAATTAAGCAACAAATAAAAAAAACTGATGTGTTTATGGTTTTACAATCTGAGAAACAGGTTCTAGATAAATAATTTTTTTTTTATTAGCAATGTCACTTTTATAAATATTGCTGCAAGTGAATCTTGTTTCCCTTCTGTTTGTTTTGAACCACATTCCAAAACCTGAAATAATCAGTATAATGTTATTACGATCAATGTGCAATATTTGTGCTTCCTCTTCTGGTAAGTACAAATGTATTTACAGTGCAAACCTCACTGTGCCTTACTGCTGGGGTTTAACAAAGTTCCAGAGGCAAAACAAAAAATATTGTTATGTATATTATGTACAGGTTGATGCCAGAAGTTCTTGTTGCAGCTTTTTTCTTTTTTATAATATCCTTATATTTTACTACAGGGGGTATTGTTATTTTTTTGGTATATATTTCACACTCTATGATGTCAGAGAGGGACACATTTATGGATACATATTAGTGATGGGTGAATCTGTCCAGAAAAATGCACTCAGAATGCAAAATGCAATCAGAAATAACAAGGGCTTATATGTTTAACTTCTAATTAATCTGTATCAGTACCATTGAGCATTTATTTTGGAAAATGACCCCCTTATTCCTAAATGTTTGCGTTATTATAAGTTACCCTGGAGTCCCTGCTTCCCATGAACTGTTGGGCTGCGCCAAGCTCTGAAAATTCCCAATATGGTGATATTTTTGGCCACGTAAATACTTGGCATTATCACTTTTTAAAAATGATATAAGCTTTGAGGCTGGAGAATGTGTGGGGGGTAGTGATGGGCGAATTTATTCGCCAGGGGCGAATTCGCGGCGAATTCCCCCGCGGTGAATTCCCGCACCAAAAACGACGCGACGCACGTCAAAAACGATGCGCGACTCGTTTCGCCAATTTTTTGCCAATTTTCCGGCGAAGCGAAACGCGGGAGATGCGCCCATCACTAGTGGGGGGTTATGTTAACTAGTTTCATGGAGCAATATCTCTAAAAGCCATATGTGGGTATAAACTGGGAAGGTGACAGATTCTTTGATATCAAATGGCAACAAGAAGTTTATAATTAGGATAGAAAACACAAATGCTAAAAAGAAGCTATGTATACAGTTATATATTCAGCCCAATCATGGCAAATAGGAAAGTGGACAATAGGTTTAACTATAAGAAAGTAGGCGTGCCAGCAACCAGTGGCAATGGGTGGGGGGCGGGTGCAACTGCACCAGGGCCTGAACCCCCTCGATAACTATAGAAGAATTGGTGATACACAGGGTCTCTTTCTGTCTGATGATCATAAGGGGGAATGTAATTAAAAATCTCAATTGATGTTTAAGGTATGATTATCCAAATTATGGAAAGATCCCTTTTGCATAAACCAAGTCCCAAGAAATGGATCCTATAACTGTCATTGATATACATTCAGGGGGTTATTTATTAAAGTCAGAATTTCAAAAACTCTACTGTATTAAATATAAAATCTGAATTTTTAGTGAAAAATTTATTAAACCCTGAGGATGGAAAAGTCAGAATCTGAAACTCCAACATCTCAGACCTGCCAAGATTGTATTTAAATCAGTGGGAGAGGTCTCTATCCTATTTGGAAGTTTCTGTGGTCTGCGCTGGAATTAGCCTGAAAATCCAACAATTTCAGATTTTTTAGGCAAAAATCCCAACATTTTGGCTTTTCAGGAGAAAGCCAGACAAAAATCTAGCGATTTTGGTTTGCTTTCGGATTTATAGCGTTTTCCCTCAATCTGATTAAATTGAGATTTTTTAATAATTAATATGGTCAAATCAAGGATTCTAGTTTGGTCTGACTTGCTTATTGTAAGATATCAAAACATTTGGATATTGATAAATAACTCCCTTTGTCTTTGTTTTCTGATTACTGTACTTTAGACATTGAGTTTAATTTTCCATGGCTTCAAAATCCAAAATTTGTAAAAATGTAATGCAAAGCCAACATTGTGATGCAAAGCCAACATTCGCTGTCACTAACATTCTTTTAGGTTTAAATCTGTGATTTCCTTTTCCGAGAGCAGAGATGAGAAATGCCATCTGCGAGGGTACAGCCACAATGACGCTTAGCAGCCCTGCCCAATATGTAGTCTCGCTATAAATACATATTAATAAAATAAAAATAATTAGAAAGGAGAGACTCACCACATTTTACTGTCAATGACAGCAGACCCTTTCTTTCATTCTAAAACAGTAATTATCCATGTTAAATGGGAAATCAAGAGTTGACCATCAAGGCATATGGTTTATTGAGTCAGTTGTCATTGAAGTTAAGAACTCAACATGTTCACTGGTTAGGGTTTTTAAACATGTGGGACCGTTCCAGCCTGGAATGTTAGCAGATTCCTTACCTAACAACAGGCAATTAATTTCATTACCTGGGGTTATTTATTTAAAAAGATCATACTAACTACTCTCTTCTCATAGATATGAGACATACATCTAATTTCTGGACAAAGGTAGAGGGCTTTTGCTTTCCCTGGCTTAGTAGAGTTTGCTGCACTTTGGAAGCTAATAATTATATATATTCTGTGTACGAAGGTCAATACACACCAACAGAGCTAAAGGTATCATGAGGGATTGCTCAAATTGACCATCGCAGGTTGGATATCCTTTATGGAAATAACTGAAATATCTGTACACCTGACATAGTAAAATAGTAAGTTCTGATGAGAAACGACACACGTCCATCAAGGTAAACCTTCTTTGTCTATATGTAACCTGCCTAACGGCTGGTTGGTCCAGAGCAGGGGTCCCCAACCTTAATTACCTGTGAGCCACATTCAAAAACAAAAATAGTTGGGAGCAATGCAGCATGAAAAAGTTCCTGGGGTACCAAGTTAGCCATGATAGGCTATTTAAAGGCCCCTATGGGACCAGACAGCCCACTGGAGGCTCTGTTTGGCAGAACACATGCTTTTTATGCAACCAAAACTTGCTTCCAAGAAACTAGTTGCTCACAAGTTACAGACTGGGGATCACTCATCCAGAGGAATGCAAAAAAAAAATATTTGAAGCCTCTCCAATTCCTTCGTGACTCCAAGATGGCAATGGGACCAGTCCATGGATCAACTTGTACTATGAGCTATCTTCCATAACCCTGTATTCCATCACTTGCTAAACATCTTTCAACCCCTTCTTAAAGCTATCTAATGTATCAGCCTGTACCACTGATTCAGGGAGAGAATTCCACATATTCAAAGCTCTCAATATAAAAAAAACCCTTCCGAATATTTAGACGGAAGCTCCTTTCTTCTTATCGGAATGGTGCCCACATGTTAATTGGAAGGACTTACTGGTAAATAAAGTATTATCTGGACAGTGAAAAATATCCAAGGGTAATCTGTGGATTCTGTTTGAGGTTGTGGTAGCAGACAAATTACCTTTCTGTCCTTTGAATACATTTCTAACAATAAGATGTAGTACATACAAGGGTTAATTGTATGGTAGACTGAGCAAGTTTATGGTCCTTATGTTTGCCAATATGTAACAAAGTACAACAAACTTGTAGCAGAAGTCAATTTCAATGCCCATATTTAAACCATAAGTTTGCTTGCAAAATATAAAAATCAGTACAAAATATATTCCTCCTCTATCTCAGCCAGTGGTGACTTAATGCTCATGAAATATGTCAACTGAGTGGTTGTGTTTGTAGTATTGATACAAAGAGGAATTGTTCAGGATTCAGGCCAGTTCATTGACGTCTGTCTTTTCCAAGTTGGATAAATGGCATTTTTTATCACGCTAAAGTCATTTCCTTTGCTTAGTTTATGACATGAGTCACAAGGAGCACATTGCAGGCTGATTCTACCAGATATAAATATGGCTTTAGCAGACCCCCTCTTCCCCCCTCCATTGATGAATAGAAGCAGATGAGTCAAGCAATAAAGGAACATTTCCTACACAACTAAATTAAGCAGCCTCAATCCTTTTTAATATGAATTAGGTATCTTGGTGACTGGATAAATAAAACACCATGGACAGATCTATGAGCCTTCATTTTAAGGTGAATAAAAGTTAAAATGATTAGGGGTGCCAAATGTATTAATCTCCCTCAGTGATCCTAGTCACTAACTTGCTTCCCTGGACTGGGGCTCCTCTTTAATATGCTCCCTCACCCTGGGCCTGGGTACTGTTTGCTAAGTCTACAAATCTCACCAAATGGGGCCTTCAAACCTCTGGAGAAGTCTCTGGACAACAGTCAGAGTTTCCAAATACAACCCTTAATGAATAAAAGGGGTGCAACTATTCCATATTTATCCTGATTTTCTCTGCTTATATTATTTGATGCCAACATCCTGATCCAGGTGCCAGTTTCAGGGCACCAATTGCCTTTGAGCTCTAATTCAGCCATGAAAAATGGTATTGGGTCACCTCTCTTAATTGGTACAGATCAGTAGAATGAGAGCAGTATGTCTTAAACCTATTGTACAAATTCCGCGGTTCATGGGTCCTATTAAAGCTACGGTCTATTCAAGGGCGTAACAACAGCGTGCACCTGAGAGAAAGCGAGAGAGGGCCTGAGAGAAAGCGACTGGAAAGGGGATTTCAACAAAATAGATGAAACAGACCCTGCGGTCAAGGTCCCTCTTTTTTCCCAGGCCCCCTCCCGTGACCACTTTGTCGATAGTTATGCTAGTGGGTCTATTCCTTCCCATTAGTTGACTGCAACTCCACACCTTTTGACCTTGCTGTGGGGTGCTGTTGAGAACCTTAGCGAGGGCATTTTTTAGTAGCTTAAAGGAGAACAAACCCATACTTAAAAAAAAAACCTTCCCCTCTACCCCCATAGCCCCCCTTTCCTGCCCCCACCAGCCTACTTGCTACCCCAGGTAAATGCCCCTAACTTTTTACTTACGCCTCCCGGTTGATTCAGAAGTTGGACTTCATGCCAGCCATCTTCTTCTTCTTCGGTAATCTTTATGTATTGACAGAGTTTTGGCTCATTCCAGTTAAAAATTGCTCAAACATGGTAACTAACGTTCACATGTGTTTGTGAACCTCATTAATGAACGCTAATGAAACCAATTACATTGCCCCAATTATGTCATACTGTATATACTGATAATGGGTTGAGTGCAGAGGACCTCTTGTATTTATCTATATGTATTTTGTGGTCACAGCCTCATTGTTTTAAAAATTAGTGGTGAGCACAACTTTCCCTTGTTTGTTATACAGTAGTCCTCAGAAATCATCAATACATGCAAATTTTTCTATTCTGCATCTGAATTGCACATTAAAAATTAAATTGTATGTATATATTTTATATAGTGAGTTGTTCTCACCTGTTCCGTGTTTCCTTTGAGGCACAGATCTTCCCTGCTACAGCAGCTTCGTGGCAAAAATGCATACCTACCAACTGTCCCATTTTTCTCAGAAGAGTCCCAATTTCAACAGCTCAATCTGCAGTCCTGGATTGTTACTGAAATGTCCCGATTTTCTCTTTGATCTCCTGCACTGAAGAGCCAGAAACAGATACAAAGTTTCTAAAACTGAATAGGCTTTTGGCAGAGAGCCTAGAATATATGGCAGATGCGTTTTATAACAATTTAAATAAAGCAGGTCTCTTGGGGAAACTGTGACTTGCGACTTATGGGTCAATTCGTTAGCAAAACTGTAATTCATACAGTAAAAACCACAGAAATGTGTTGGGAGGTATGAAAATATAAAACAATAGCCCAGGAACCTTAAATATTTATTGAGATTTACTTCTCCTTTAATATATGGCTCAATAACCTTAACAGCTGTGTATGGAACATGCTTCCCTTTAACTTTAATATACGTATGGGATCTATTATCTGGACACCTTTTATCCAGACATCTCTGCAATACAACAATGCAATTTCCTTTCACGTTCTATTCAAACATTTCCTTAGTTCTGATTTTTGTTTTATCATTTCTTCATTTTTAAATATCATTTTGTTTTATTGTTTACATTCCTAGTACCCTTAAGGCAACCTGGAAATCCCCAAGTCCCAAGTATTGTGGATAACAGATCCCAAACCTGATATTGCTTTTTAAAGCTCAGCCAACATCCAGCAGCAACCTACAGACGTATAATGATATTTAAAATATCTCAACTCCTCTTTCAGGTTTTGAAATGTTCAGAATGTTTCTTTTTGTTTTCAGATACTGGAGATAATCTGGAGTTTTCACCGTCAAATCAACCAAAACATGTTTTGAGCCAAACAGCAGCTCTGTTGCCTAAACAGAAAACAATCTAAAGCCAATTTCCACTTGTGGGATGTTGCTCGTTAACTTGATTAACCTGATTAACCTGCACTTATTAACATAGCAGAGAGATTCCTATCAACAGCTCAATGAGTACAGTCCTAGTGCCTTACATGTATGTATTGTAGTACAGGCATGGGACCTGTTATCCAGAATACTCAGGACTAGGGATGCACCGAATACAGTACTTTGGATTCGGCCGAACCCCGAATTGTTCCTGAAAGATTCGGCCTAATACTGAACTGAATCCGAACCCTAATTTGCATATGCAAATTATGGGTGGGAAGGGGAAAACATTTTTTACTTCCTTGTTTTGTGCCAAAAAGTCATGTGATTTCCCTCCCTGGCCCTAATTTGCATATACAAATAAGGATTCGGTTCAGCCAGGCAGAAGGATTCGCCCGAATCCGAATCCTGCTGAAAAAGGCCGAATCCTGGCCGAACCCCGAACCGAATCCTGGATTCTGTGCGTCCCTACTCAGGACCTGGGGTTTTTCCAGATAACTGATCTTTCTGTAATTGGGATCTTCACACCTTAAGGGCTCCTCTTACACACAAGCCCCTGAAGCTGCGCTCCCCTGCATTTCGGTTTTAAGCTATATATCGTAAAGACAGACAAAACTATTTGAGTGCTTTAAAAGTAAAAACATGGGAACTACCATTTAGGGCAGAACCACACGACAGACTTTTGAGCGTTACTGCCGGATCCGACGCTGGACGACCTAACGTTAAGTCGGCTCCGACAGGAACAAGGTAAGTAATTGGAAATCGGACGGTGTTGCAGGGTTGATCCGACGCGGCACGACTGTCGCTTGAAGACGCAGCTTGCAGCATCAACCCTGCATCATCGTCCAATTTCCTATGACTTACCTTGTTCCTGTCGGATCCGACTTGACGCGGGCGTTTTGTTGACAAGCGTCGAATCCGACAGAAACGCTCAAAAGTCCACCGTGTAGTTCTGCCCTTATATTGGTGGAAATGTCAGCTGTAGGAGCATGCATTAAATCACTCAACCAAGCTTTAAGAAAGGGTCTACCAAAGTCATTCTTTTGAGAAAAGAAAATTTCACCCCTTCCTCATCAGAGCTGTCCAATTTACATGCCAATTGGGGGGGGATGGGGGTGCGAGGGCACTTATTTGAAAGGGTAAATGACTTGTTATTGACTTAAACCATATATCCTCCCCATAAAATTCTTCACAGATATTTATTGTGTTGGGTTCACAGGAACCTCCAGGGTTAATTAAGACCGCACACCTAGCTACAAGACTGGTTTAACCTTAGTGGGGGATAAACAGCCAGAGCCTTGGTTTCAAAGCACACAAGGAGGCCCAATTACTGACCCTGACCTGCTGCTACTTTCCAGTGCCTTGTTAGTGAAAAATAAACTGGAATTACAAAGGACATGCAAGTGAGGAATGACTTCCTGCCCTGAAGTTTCACTCAAACGTTCATTGTCAAACACTTACGCCAAGTGGTAATAAATTAGATCAATTTATTACACTGATTTTTACTGTTTTGGGTGGGGGGGGGGTCCTGCCTTTAAGCAAACTGCTTCACTGAACCTGTTTAATTATAGAGCTTCCAGTTTTTATTAAACTTCAAAGCATATTTTACGAGACAACATGGAAGTCATTCCTAGCAGCGACTGTTCTGCCCCAGAAGGTTCAGATTATGACACAGTTTGCAGACTTTGACAGATTTATTTTCCGGATGACTGATGCTGATGAGACAGTGCTTAGCTATATTAATATTTTCTTCCCTGCAAGTATGCGCGCTCCTAATTAAACCTCTATTTTTTTCTAACGATTGTTAATAGATACCAGTTATTTGTAGCCTGTGGGAAGGAGCCACCAGTAAAGCAGAAACAAATCAGCGGCTCTGGGTAAATCAATCTCGTAAAGCAGAAGGTTTTTCGGGATATTTGGTGGGTTACAATTAAAAAATGAGCAGAAATTGCAGCAGTTTAATACAGCATAACACAATTTTCTGATGGGACATCAAAATATACATTCACTGCATATCTGTGTATGTTATTTATCTCTGGGAACCCAAAGCCAAACGTATACGCAAGGAAATAAGTACACAGTAAATAATAAATATCTTGTTACTAGTGATGGGTGAATCTACCCAGTTCCGCTTCGCCGAAATTCACGAATTGGCGAATAAATTTGCGAAACGAGTCACGGCATGTTTAGTTTTCGATGCGCGACTCGTTTTTTTGGGTGAATTTTCACTGGCGTTTCGCGAATGTATTCGCCAGTGCCGAATCGCGTCCATCACTACTTGTTACACTATCATTTGAGTGTCAGTGACTCTGCACATGCTCTGTGTGTTCTGGGCTGCTGCCGAGAAGCTAAGTTTAGGGTTTGCTGAAAAACATCAAACAATGAGCAGAAAGAGTTTACATCTGTCATAGAAACTCATACTACAGGGTTAATTATTAATTAGTTGCTGGCCATTGAATGTAAATCTGAATACACTATTAAACAGCTTTGTAGCGTGAATTCTATGAAGTCTACAATGTGTATTTCGAGTCATTTCATTTTTTGTTGTGGATAAAGAGATCCAATTTCAGAATGTTCTTTTTCAATACATTTGCATGAATGTTCCATTCAAATGGGCTTATGTAGTTCCTTCTTGAAAGTCTAAACATATGAGGCAGGATTTTATGCCTCTCTCTACAGACCACACACTGCCATCGAGTGGGATATAAACCTGGTTTTATGGACAGATTAACCAAGGTCTCTTCTCTAAAAGCCCCCTTTTTAAGATGTCAGATAATTGGTTTACATTACTCATTTCGGATGGCCTGAGATGATACACCCTGGTGTTATTTAAAGTCCAGTAATGTTACTTATGCTCTAAATGTGGGTTTTGGAACTGAGCCGTGTTTGCATTATCTGCACGGTCAGTGATGATCCTACTCGCTTAGGAGCTTGGGTGCCATAAATCAGACCATTTACATTTGTATTCACTGTTTCACAGTCCATAAAGTAAGAACCGCTAAACGAAAAGGTGGTGTTGATCTTACATTGACCATCTACACCTCCATTTCTAAAAAAGGTTTTACGATGTGAGATGAAAGCGTCTGGGCAGAATATCTGCAGACAGAATCTTCGGCTTGTTTAGGGAAGCTGTCTGATGCCAGTCTAACAGATGGCTGGGAAGGGCATGTGTTCGTCTTCAGAGTAAATGCCCCTAACAACTGTTTTAGTAGTGCTAGATGGAAACAGCTTTTCATTTTAGTTGATCACTTTAACATGGAACATGGGAGCATAGGCTCTGTCTTACTGGTTTTCCAAGGCCGGAAACTCCTGTTGCACTCTATGGGGCAAATTCACTAAAGGGCGAAGTGGCTAAAATTCGCTAGTGTGACGTCATTTCACAAATTCACTAACACTGACTTGAATTTTCACTAGCGAAGTAGATAGACTAGCACAACTTCGCACCCTAATGCCAGGTGACGTTGCACACTGACGAAGGATCGTAATTCACTAAGATGACCATTTTACTGAACGTTACCACTTACGCTAGACGTTACTTCGCCAGGTCAGACCTGGCAAAGTTCAATACAATAGATAGGAGTTTGAAAAATAAAACTTGACATTTTTTCTAAGTCCCATAAAGATGCTGGTGTCTTTTACCTTTTGTTGGGTGATAGTCTGAAAAACAGCGAAAATCTTTTAGGGTTACCCTCCCTCACCCCACTACATTTCCTAACATAGGGCAACTCAACTATACAGTGGGAACATGTTTAGGGCAATAGGAAAACATTATTTTATTTTTTGAAAGTTTCCTGGGCTGTAGTGTAATGCAGTGGCTGTATCATACACTTCTATTAAACTTTGAAATTCGCGCCGTATGCAAAGTAGGCATCGCTAGCATAAATGCGCTTTGCCTGGTGAAGTAAAACTAGCACAACTACACTACCGTTCACCAACCTGAGCGTAACTTTGCACTTTAGTGAATTAGCGTAGTGCTGGCGAAAATTCGTCTGGCGAAGTGCGGCGAACGTTAGTGAAGGCAACGCTAGCGTTTTTTCGCTGCTTAGTGAATTTGCCCCTATGGTTCATATACAGAAATGTGCAAAAAACATATGCAAAGCACCATATTGTCTGTGCCTCAGTCGAAATATGTAAGTTGTGCCTCTCTCTCTTTGTATAGAGAATTGGCCTCATTTAGCAGTGCCATGTACAGTAGAGAAGCAAGATGGTAAATGCCAGTGGCCATTTGGGGTATTTATGTATGATATAGTCACTGTGTCGTCCTGCTATGAGTTATGGGGGTATTATACATTGAATTGCCACTGTGCCATACTGCTATAAGTTCTGGGGGTATTATATATGGAGTTACCTCTGTGCAATCCTGCTATGAGTTCTGGGAGTATCATACATAGATACCTTGCCTAGGGTCCCAGTTAGTCTTAACCCAGCTCTGGAGGTACTGGGAATTCTGTTCTGTTACTGTTGATGCCACTTTATCATGTACTTTGAAAGTAGTGATGTGCAGGTTAAAAAAAGTCAACTCGCAAAACCTTAACCCACACCTGATGCAAACCTGGAAAATGTTGCCATTGTAGGAAATCCCATACTTGCGCTACTTCTGTGTGACACCTTTGGTTTCAAAACAGGGAAGGAGTGTACTTCCCCACTCTGACCTGCACCCAAACCTAAGCCACAATGGTTGGCCAAATATCAACCTGAACCTGCACAACTGGTGGTCAACCTGTGCATTATTATTTGTAAGCTATTGATGAAGTAGCCATCAACAAATCTGCAAGAAAGCTACTGAAGGGCTGCTCTTCGGTAGAATCCCTGATTTCAGGGCAGACAGAAACTGGGCTGCTGGAGATTGCCTGCTATTTAGCTAATCTGTTGATATGATGTTATATGCACATAAAAAAATTCTTCTATTAGGATGAGGTTCTACGTTACTTTTAAAACTGAGTTCCCAATATACATATATATTTTTTTTATAGGTTTTTATTTTGGATTTTAAATTTTCCAACAGTACCAAGGGGCAGCCCCCTTGGTTAAAAGAGAAGAAAGATATAAGAAGAGAGAGAAGAGAGAGGGTTGAGCTGGTTCCCAATATATTTAGAGGTGTTTGTTTTTTGCTATTTAAGGAGTAATAAATGCTCCCATATTTAGGCATATTTCTATTTCTGCCTCTTTTGGCCACCTCTAAAAATGCACCTTTGTAGGGCATTTATTCCAGTTATTGTTGCAGCTGCTCTTTAGACACATTTGGCACTCAATGTACTGTCCCGTCGTGTTCTGTACAACAGAGGTACCTACCTTGATAGAACTAAGTCAAAATATAGCTCATCTTTTAACCAGTCACATGGCAGATGAGTGAACCAATATCTGAGGGTGCTAGTGATACATTGGGCTCAGCAATCCCAAGGAGAAAGTATAGACAAAGAAAATTAAGCTTTATGGTAAACACATATTAGGTACAAAATAGCCTAACCATTCTGCACTTAATCTGGTAAGGGAAACAATATGGCAGCTTTCAATATATAAAAGAAAATATTTAGTTTGAGACTATTCTGGATACATGTACATTGTTCTATCATAATAGTTTCTTTGTAATATCCATATTCTCCCTTTAACCATTTTCTTTATTTTTATTCAGAAACAGTCAGGCCTGCATTTGTGATAAGGCCACAAAGGCCAGGGCCTAGGCCGGCGTAATTTTAGGGGCAGAATGCCACCCAGCGCATTAGGAACGCATCAATCCCCTATGGTGCTAGGACCACAAGGCCTCGGGACACCAAGGACGCAAATTCAGCCCTGGAAGCTTTACCAACATATCTACCTAGTGGTTATTGTTACAGTAATATAGGTTTCTTTGTATCACTTGTTTTTGGAGATTTACAGTTCTCCTTATGTCCAGAAAAACAAGAGCTGGAAACCATGTTTTACTTATACTGCATATAAACCACAATGGGGATGGAACTGGCAGAGAAACCCAGGGTGTCAAAAAAACAGACTACTGTATGTAGTCTGGGAAAGTGGTCTTCACTCTAAAAATGAGTTTCCAAACTTTTTTTTACCTGTGAGCAAAATTCAGATTTAAAAAGAGTTGGGAAGCAACGCAAGCAGGAAAAATGTTACTGGTGGGTGTTGTGTTTGGCCATTTGTTAACAGGAGGTTCTGTTTTGCAGTTTAACTGGTTTCTATGCAACCAAAACTTGCCTATAAACCAGGAATTCAAAAATAAAAACACCTGCTTTGAGACCACTGGGAGCAACATTCTAGGGATACCTAGCCACTGGTTGGAGATCACTGCTCTTTCCCAAGCATATCCCACTTTGGAGTCTTCATAAAGGTGTTTTAATAGACAAATACTGAATTATTAAAGCCTGGCCCAGTGTCAATTGGCTTCTTTAATATGACATTATGTAATCAAAATTCAATTTTTTTTTTTTTAGATTGGTGGGGCTTACTTCTTATAAAGACCTACAGTCATCGGTCATACAGCACCCTGCAAGTGGTGTTTAAAAGCTAAGGGAATTGACTCAGATTAAACTATAATTAAGTACTGGTTCATTCTGGAATAATTAGGTGCTGATGTTTTGGAAATCAGTTGATGTTCAACATCTGGCAAGCTTGTAGCTAATTTCCAACAATGAAAGAGGGGGGAGGGTATTTTAGTCTGCGCCAAGTCTTGTAACCCACAGCAACCAATCAGATATTTGCTTTCAACAAGGTGAGCCAAAAACCCACAGCCTTTTATGTTCCTTACGTGTAATCAATACCAAGATGTCCCACGCAACTTGCAGTCTAAGTACACTGGTGGACTTTCCAGCATAGATTACACCAAGAGAAGAGGTAATAATATATTATTATTAGTATTATTATCCTTTATTTATATAGCACCACCATGTTTCTATCACTCCCTGTCCCAATGAAGCGTGCATGCTTCATTCCCGCACACCAAGAGCAATCTCATCAATAGCCAATTAACCTTGCATCTTTACACATAAATATATCTACTGCTTGTTTGAAAAATCCATTCCTATCATATTATGGTTAATACACAAATTTTTGTTTTTGTTTTGGCTTTTCCAATTGGCTTTAGAAGTTTGTTTCAACAAATTATGGTACTTGACTGCCATGAAGGTTAAATGGAGCTGAATTATGAATAGATGCTCTAGAGTTCTTTTCTATTTGATATCAATGCATTTCAAAGCTGTATTTGCTTTATTCACAGAAGGCTTTGTCTACTTTAGCTACTTTTGCGAGCATGAGACAGTGGGGAAGGGTACAGTGGGGAAGTCATTGTTAGAGGGTGAACAGACAGTAAATGAGGGAAGAGAGAGCTTTGAATGGAAATGAATGTTTTGCACAATATGCCAAATGCTTATAATAATGCCAGGACTTCTGCTGCAATCATATACAAACTAGGGATAATACCATCCAGCACAAGTACAGTTTAGCATTAGAACCATATCTAGAGGCAGATTATTTTAGTTATATTAATTAGCAGTTAAATTAATATATATTTTGTTAAATATATTGTACATTGGAAACAATGTAATCAAGAACTTCCCAGGAGTCATTTGTGGATGCACTCAAAAGTGTGAATGCTTTATAAATAGGTGCAACGAAGGCCAGAATTTGTGGGCAGGCCACAGAGGGCCGAGCCTAGGGTCACAAAGATTGGGGGGTGGCATGTCACCTGCATCTTTACAGGGGATTGGGCTGGAGATTTTGACAGTGGTTTGAATTTCCCTCCCCCAATAGAATGGATCAAACTTGGCTAGAAACAGCAGAGCGGCAGGGAAAGTGGTAAAAATGCAAGCAGCAGGAATGGTTGTGAGCACGGCAATGTTGGTTTCAGGCCAGGACTGGCAATCTGTGCATTCGGGCAAATGCCCGATGGGCCACTTGCTTTGAAATGTAAATGCGCTGCTCACCTAAAAAAATGCAAATTAGGTATGTATTTAATATGTAAATGAACCAATCACTTTAGAAATTAAAATGAGCTGTCCGATGCCTGCGTTTGTTAGTGCTCATGTCAGAACTGGCATATGGGAGGAACCAGGAATTCTGACCAACTTCAGTTAGTAATATTAGAGTTGCTTGCTATAAACCCAATCCCTTATGATTATGATAGGTATGTTGGCAACAGGAGGATTCATGCTCAGAACAATCACTTCAGCCTGTATATAGAAAACTGTGATATGTAACATTAATTGCATGAGACAGACTAGTCTCTTCAAGTATGACACACTTTGGCCCTGTGATACACATGGTTATTATAGTCCTTTTTATCTGCCAGGGTACATGGTCTAGCAGGGGGCACACAAAGGAAGATTTTGAATATAATGTAAGTATAGGGTCATTAATCCATCTGATAGAATAGTTGTGATAGAAACTAGGGGGAGATATTTCTTGCAAGGACCAGTTCCAGCGCATAGGGTGTATAATATTGCTGGGGATTATATGGTAATATCTATTAATAAACAGTAGTTATAGTTAACCTTGGGGTTGGAAATATATGTCATGAATACATGGGCTGCTTCGATACTTTTGCCAGGGCTGATTTTTCCTTCCAGTTCGGCCCTGGTTGGGTTTGCAAGGGGTTGGGGGTTGGGTCTGCAAGCAGAGGGGTCATTTGCTAGTATTTCTGGGGCCATGGGGAGTAGAATCTTTAATTCTGGCACAGTCGCAATTCATTAAGGTACTTGTGGCCGAACTTCCTCCTGCTCTGCCATATGATGCTATTGTGTCCATCCTCCCTACTGAAACTGGAGAACCACGGGGTTTCCTCCAACCTGGACCTGGCTATAGCTCCAGAATTTTATCAGGAACCCCAGAATGCCCCATAAACACCATTTTAATCAAATCATTCTAATTTTTAAAAATTATTCATCTTTTCTCTGTAATAATAAAACAGTAGCTTGTACTTGATCCCAACTAAGTTATAATTAATTGTTACTGGTAGTAAAACAATTCTGTTGGGTTTGAATGGTAAATTTGAATTTGAATTTTCACAGTTTTTTTTTTTTTGTCAAAACTCCCAATTTTGAATTTAAAAGCACAAATTTGGAATCGAATGTGAGACTTATCAAACCTCGACCCTGGAAACTGTTCTAATTCGAATGTTTGCCACCTAAAACCTGCCAAGTTCATGTACAAGTCAATGGCAGAGATCCGTTGAACTATTTGAAGATGTTAATGGTATTGATGAGGCAAATTTTTGGTGCAAAATGACGCTCTATAGACTCTAATAGGAGAAAAAAAATGTTGGACTTTTTTGATGCGCAAAAGTCAGGGTTTTTTTTGGAGGAAAACTTGATTCAAATTTTTGGGTTGGGAATATTTGATAGAATTTTAGAAGTTTGCATTATTTTATAAATAACATACCATTGGAATTGTGAATAAAATCAATATATTAGTTTTAAAAAAATTCCCATTACTCTAAAATTTGACCTTTGATTAATAATTCCCTTAATGTTTAAATGATTTTTTATTAGCCTTAGGGAATGGTGATCCACTGCTACTGAAAGACCCCTTATCCGGAAAACCCCAGGTCCCGAGAATTCTTAACAGGCCCCGTACCTGTATTTCATGAGGATAAGATGACCCCCTAATATTTTTTATTTTGGGCAAAACGTAAAGGCAAATAACTGCAAAAAGAATGCTATGTGAGCAAATTTGTCGACGTTTTATATTTTTCAATTAACTAAAAATTTCAAAATAAAAATGCTGAATGTGTTTAATCAGGCACACATCACATATCTTTTTCAGTGGATAACATAACCTTTTTATTTATTTAATAAAGACAGAAACCACAGATGAAATGATTCCATTAACATTATTCTTACCCAATCCACAATGTTGCTTATTTATACTAAAAACACTTACCATTTTCTGATTGTACAGCCCAACTGGTGTCATAGCTGTCAGCGGGGGCCTCCGGCTCCCACGAGGGGGGGGTGTAGTGTGGATCAAGGAGGAAGTCTTTATCCAGCGAGTCTAGGCGAGGTACAATCAGGGGAAATCCAGTAACAAGGTCAGGTCCAGGCAAAAGGTTCAAAAGGCAGGCAGCGAGGTTTCAGAGTCAGGAACAGGCAGAAGGTCAATAACGGGAAATCAGGAATCAATATCAAGGCTAGGAGACCCAGGAACACTATAGCAATGTTGAGCTATACTCGGGCATTGAACCTGGGTCTCCGGCGTCCTTTTAACTTTGAATTTGGCGCCATTGCGCCTCTGGCGCGGCTTGATGACGTCACGGCCGGCGCCGAAACCACGTGGCGGCCATGGGCGCCGCCATCTTGGATGCGCCGCCGCGCAGAGAGGACGCGCCGCCCGGAGCTCCCGGGAATGCTCCGGGCGGCGTCCGTGACAATAGCACAGCTTTAGGTACATAGCAATGCAGTGATTACAGCTCAGAAGCAAATAATCAAAAAATTTATACCATGTCACGCTGATGATACAATTACAGAGAAACTGTTTAATACAGCACAAGGGGCAGATTTTACTCTTAACTGAGTTTTATTCTTCTTTTCCATTCATATTTCAATACACTTTAAGAATTTGAGCTTATTGGATATTTAAAACACAGTGTTTATTCTGCCTTTTCTTTGATCATTAAAGGGCATAATATTTATAATTATTGTTTGAACCCTTTGGAATGCCACTTTTTTAACCAAAATGTGTTGTACTTTTTGCAATGTTGCTGGTGTGTGAATGTTTTCTTAATTTAAGATTTTTTTTTCCTACATATATCTGATTTAAGGGAAAGATGTAGAAAGATCTATGTACTTGACCATTGGCCCATTTTTTGCCAGGCAAATTTTTACAGGCATTTCGCAGATTTATCGCCTACAGCAAATCACGGGAATTTGCCATGAATTCACGCCAGACGGGTAAATTCACCCATCACTAGACTGCTCCCATTACCAGATGCAGTCCTTGTCTAAAGGAATTCTCCAATCTTCTGATATCCTGATATGATATTGACATGGAGAGTCCATGATTATACATTAAACATGCGCCAGCAAGACCACCAATTTGGTAGATTTGTTATCAGCCTGTGTATGGGGTGGGAGGAAAAGTGACCAAACTCCAAGGAGGATATACCTCTTCTACATCAATGAGACAACCTGATCACAAAAGGAGGGGCTGGCTGCCTGTGCTAGTCTTTGTTCATGCTTCTCAACATCTTCCTCTCGGGCATGAGGAAACATCACTCCGTTAATTTTCATCTTAAAGTCTAGTGGATTTAGCTCATTTGTCTTATAATTCTATGCAAAACTTGTACCCAATCAATTTACTGGTACCTCTTTCCTTATTGAATATTTCGAAAACAGTATTTATTCTGCCTTTTATTTGATCATTAAATAGCATAATATTTACAACGATAATTAGAACCCTTTATTATTCAAGCAAAATTTGTTTTTGCTTTTTACAATTTCCAAACGGTGAAATGTTTTCGAATTTAAACTGGCGTTTCACAAATTTCCCTGCAAATTTGCCCCAGGCGAATAAATTCCCCCATCACTACTTTTGACAATGGTACTGGTGTGTTTTTTCTTTTACTTTATTTTCTAAATGTACTTTATTGAAGAGAAAGAGGTGCCAGTAAATTGATAGGGTTAAAGACTTAAATTCACTAAACTTCAAGATGAAAATTAACGGGGTGATGTTTCCTCGTACCCTAGAGTAAGATGTTGAGGAGCAGAAACCAAGAAATGCACAAGCAGCCAACAACTCCTCTTGGGATAAGGTTGTCTCCTTCATGTAGAAGCGGCATATTCTCCTTGGAGTTTGGTCACTTGTGCCCCTCCATACACAGGCTGACTAAACTTCCAAATTGGTGGTCTTGTTGGCTCATGTTTAATCGTGGACTCTCCATGTCAATGATTGTTAATTCAGTAACAGATGAATTTGAAGGTCAAATCTGACCATGTATGTTATTATTTGGAACAGACTAAGGAAGTCTGAAGCCTTCAGCCTTCAGCTCTCTGTTGGAAGCTGGGATATGCATGTAATTCAACTGCCTCTAGAAGGGAAACAAATGAATCATCTGCAGTTTACAAACAACATATAAAATGTAAATATATCCATGTTGACCTTTTTGTTTGGGGGAAATGTTAACTTAAAGGGAACCTGTCGTGGTAAAAAATTTTTTTTACAAAACGCATCAGTTAATAGTGCTGCTTCAGAAGAATTCTGCACTGAAATTCATTTCTCAAAAGAGCAAACAGATTTTTTTATATTTCATTTTGAAATCTGACATGGGGCTAGACGTTTTGTCAATTTCCCAGCTGCCCCAAGTCATGTGACTTGTGCTCTGATAAACTTCAATCACTCTTTACTGCTCTACTGCAAGTTGGAGTGATATCCCCCCCTCCCTTTCTCCCACCCAGCAGCCTAACAAAAGAACAATGAGAAGGTATCCAGATAACAGCTTCCTAACACAAGATAACAGCTGCCTGGTAGATCTAAGAACAGCACTCAATAGTAAAACCCATGTCCCACTGCGTACTATTCAGTTACATTGAGAAGGAAAAACAACAGCCTGCCAGAAAGCAGTTCCCTCCTAATGTGCTGGCACAAGTCACATGACCAGGGGCAGCTGGGAAATTGACAAAATGGCTAGACCTATGTCAGATTTCAAAACTGAATATAAAAAAATCTGTTTGCTCTTTTGAGAAATGGATTTCAGTGTAGACGTCTACTGGAGCAGCACTATTAACTGATGCGTTTTTAAAAATCCCATGACAGTTTCCCTTTAACTGACTGATCCACCTCAGTTCTTTATGCCTCAATGATGTACAGTATATACTCTTCTATTGTTCAGAGTTTTTGAATGTGTTGTCAATCACATTATAAATATGAGCTAATAATAATAATAATAAACTTTGCAAAGCTACTCCTTGCAACATAAATGTTAGTCAATCCTAGGCATATTGTGGCTTTCCTGGCAGCTGAACTGTCCCTCTGCAATGGGGCTCCCGATATCTCCATCTGGCCAAGTTCACCTTCTTCACTGCCTTCTTGGATGAGCTCATCTCCATGGGGCTACTGGGTAACCCGTAAAGTCTCTGGAAGTCCCTTCTTCACACTGGTCACAAATCTAGTCTATGCTCAGACCTTGCTTGTTTCCCAGTGGTTCCTCACAGCTCCCATTATAATGTCTAGTCCTGGTGCCAGGCCCCACGAGTGACAGTTGAAGATGATAGCAACACAGGCTGGAGTTCACAAGGGTGACCAGGCTATCAGTGGTCATAAATAACCACTGCACCCCTATTCAGCATTGTAAGCATCTGTAATAATAATATATGTGAGCAATGTTGTTCTCAACAGAAGTGTTGGTCGCTCTAGTTCATCTTGCAGCTTCAACGTCAGATAATACAGTATGTTCACTTGATCTCCGTCTATCTCCTTTTGGCCAAGTTCAGCATGGGTTCCCTCTTCACTACCTCGCTGGATTATCCCTTCTTCAGGATTAGGGACCCATTAAAGTCTCTGGTTATTTCTCTTTCCCCAGCTTCTCCTCTTGTCTCACCAGTCCCTTGAGGCTTCCACTATGACACCATTCCTGTACTTGTAGATGACACTTGGAGATGACCACTGCAGGCTTGGTTCATCAAGGGCGACCAGGCTGCCCATAGAGTTAAGTAACCACTGCACCTCTACAGATATGCAGCATAAAAGGTGGCTGTAATGATAATTTCTGTTCTGTAAGCAATACTGTCACTCTCAAAAAAGACAACTCACCTGTTGCTCTGCATGGGACTGGAGATCCAGCCATCTCACTTTAGCCAAGGTCAGCATGGATTCCTTCTTCACTACCTCCCTGCATGATGCTCCATGACAGCACTGGTGGTTCCTTCTTTACATTGAATACAAATGAAGGCTCCTCCAGGGTCCTCCTCTTGTTCAGCTCCGTGTAGCTCCCAGTAATACTGCTTTCTATTAGAAGCCCCATGTCCCCACCAGTGACATTTACTGATGCTCAAGTGTGACCAAGCCACTGTGGGAATAAGTAAGAACTGCACCCCTACAGATATACAGTATCGTAAGTGTCTGTGATAATAATGCTACCTTCAAGCTTCCTTGCAAGAACACTTTGTAACGTAGAGTACACATCTAAATGTATCTGTTACATAAGCCTCCTTGATTTATGGAAAACAAACAGATTAATGGGAAGAACAGTACATTTGTCTCATGAAGGGTGACACTGTTGTACATTTGATTAAAGAAAAGAACATTTTGCACAGCATTTTGTCAACTGAAACACTCACTTAGCAAATTGGCTGGGTTAGCTTTTCAGTATAATAAGACATTACAGCAGAACGTTTTCTTTTGTGTTTGAAAATGCCATATTTTAATCAATGTGTCTTTAAATGTTAACTCTCATGAAAGCTTTAAAATAAGCAGATAAAAATGCAGGAGATCGGTCTCCGTGGAAACGTAGGAACATGCCAAATTCCAGATATCATTTTCCAAATGATCAGAATCTTAAAAACAACAATTTACTGTTCGTATGTAGACAGTATAGTTTTCATTAAAGAAACAGAATATCTGCCTCCTGCCCCATCTGTATTTTATACCTTATTTGCACTCGACATAATAGAGTGTGAGGCTTTCTTCGATTTGCCGCAGGCAAATAAATTCGTGAAACATCCGGCAAAATTTTGCCTGGAGAAAATTTGCCTGCATCTCGTTTTTGACTGTTTTTGACTGTTTTTGACGCTGACGCCCATCGCCGGGGTCTGTTTTTTTTACGTCAGCAATGGGCGCCGGCGTCCATTTTTTCAACCGCAGCAAATGGCGTCCTACTGCGCATGCGCCGCCGACTGAGCCAGATCCAGGAAGAAGCGGTTGGAAGAGAAGATGGTCCTTGTGAACGTCGCTGGAGGGGACGACCTACACAGAGTGGTTAGTAGCAACTTAGGGGCAATAGCCCGGGTGAGAGTTAGACCGGGAGGGAGGGGGGCCTACGGGGTGTGGGGGCCATGGGGGTTAGTGCCGGGGGGATGAATTCCCCTTTAAGTCTGTCTCCCATAGACTCCATTTTTTCCAAATAATCTAAATTTTTTTTAAATGATTTCCTTTTTCTCTGTAATAATAAATCAGTACCTTATAATTAATCCTTATTAGAAGGGAAAACCAGCCTATTTGGTTTATTTAATGTTTACACAATCTTCAAGTAGATTAAAGTTATGAAGATCCAATACGGTGACTTTTTTCAGATTTGACACCCGAAACCACGAAATCCTTGGATTATTGTACGAAACACAGCTCAGATCTGGTTATTGTATCTTCAAAATATCAGTGTAATAAAAATACCTTCGGTACGGCGGGGACGCCTGCCGCACCGCTCCTCCACGCTGGCATCTATTAGGGCGCGCGCAGCGCCCACTCCCTGTATTTAAAGGCACAGGGGCGCTGACGCATCTCGTCAACGGGCAATGGTGCCAAATTTAAAAATACTTAAAGGGGCATCTGGGTTTTTATAATTGCCCGTGATAGGTTTTATTCCTGGTGCCTGTACCTGTGCTTTAAGCTTCTGTTTGTTCCTGATATCTGTTTTTGACCCTGCCTGGCTTTGACTATTCTGAATCTCTGTATCCTGACCCATGCCTGTTATTTGACTACTGATTCTGCCTCATCCTTCTGATTGATTACCCGGTTTGACCCTTGCCTGCCTGATGATCCTAGCTATCTGCCTGCCTCGACCCAGCCTGCCTGACTACGCTGTTGCCTCATCCTATTGTACCATGACTTTCGGCCTAACTGACTTATCAACTTAGTTGGTACTAAATTGTCCTTCTCTTCTGCCTATCATCCATAGACTAATGGCCAAACCGAAAGGGTTCATCAATCCCTTGAGCAATATCTTAGATGTTATGTTTCTGATAATCAGTCCACTTGGTCTGAATTATTGCCTTGGGCTGAGTTCGCATATAACAATGCCTCTCAGTCTTCTTATGGGGAGTCTCCTTTTTTCATAGTTACAGGTTTGCATCCTAAAGCTTTTTCTTTTTCCGGCTCTACTTCTTCTGTTCCCTCGGCTAATGCCTCTGTTGAACAATTTGCAAAGATTTGGTCCCAGGTAAACGACTCTCTGTCTGCAGCTTCCTCTGCCCAGAAAAAAGCTGCTGACAGATCCCGTAGGGAGGCACCTCAGTACAAGGTGGGGGATTTAGTATGGTTGTCTGCTAAGAATATTAAACTAAAAGTTCCCTCTCCCAAACTTAGTCCCAGGTTCATTGGTCCATATCCCATCATTGCCATAATCAATCCTTCCTCTGTTTGTTTACGATTACCTTCCAATTTCAAAATATCTAATACATTTCATGTTTCTCTGTTAAAACCTGCTTCTGATGTTCGACACTTGTCTGTTCCTCCCCAGTACTGGTTGAAGGGCAGCCTGAATATGAGATCCAAGAGTTAGCATTGTACGAGGTAAGCTGCAGTATCTAACCAGGTGGAAGGGTTTTGGCCCTGAGGAGAACTCTTGGGTCTCAGTTGAGGACATAAAGGCTGACCATCTCAGAAGGCAGTTCCATTTAAAGTTTCCTGGGGGTAATGTAATAAAAATACCTTTGGTGCGGCGGGGATGCCCGCCGCACTGCTCCTCCATGCTGGCATCTATTAGTGCGCGCGTGGCGCCCACTCCCTGCATGACGTCAGTGCGCAATGGCGCCAAATTTAAAAATACTTAAAGGGGCATCTGGGTTTTTATAATTGCCCGTGCTTTAAGATTCTGTTTGTTCCTGATATCTGTTTTTGACCCTGCCTGGCTTTGACTATTCTGAATCTCTGTATCCTGACCCATGCCTGTTATTTGACTACTGATTCTGCCTCATCCTTCTGATTGATTACCCGGTTTGACCCTTGCCTGCCTGACGATCCTAGCTATCTGCCTGCCTCGACTCAGCCTGCCTGACTACGCTGTTGCCTCATCCTATTGTACCATGACCTGCGGCCTAACTGACTTATCAACTGTCGTGCCCCTTTACTTGCCAGAACTACTCGCCTTGTTCCTCTCGATAAGTCCAGGTGGCATCTGAGTAGCTGAGGGCTCCTCCCGAAGCCAAAGGCGGTCACTACTGGTGAAGCCGAACCGAGACCAGGGAACTTGGCATCTGTTCTGGTTTAGGGTGTCTACCGTGACAATCAGTGGGACATCTGCCATTGACTTCTACATGAATTCCGCAGGTCTGCATTGGAGTACTATTTTATTTGGACTTTTTTATTGGCCATCATTGGGCCAGATTCAGTTCAGTGAGAAAAAGTTTTATCAGGTGAGAATTCAAGGACGAGATTCAACTTAACATTCAATTTAATTCTGAAAAACTTATCTCACGGTTTATCACGTGAATACTTTACTGAAGTCTATCGGAAAAATTGGAATTGAATTTGGAGAAAAGTTTTCCTCCTCAAATTGAATCTTGTCCAGGAGTTTTCATGTGATAAACCATGAGATAACTTTTTCTTACTGAATTGAATCTGGTCCATTGTCTTAGACTTGCAGGCCTCAGCCTTCCTCATCCCTCAACTCCACCCAAATACTAAATAATGATCTTGGCTGGAGGAGATACTGCTCCATGTACATATAAAGTTATCTCATGGTTTATCACGTGAAAAAAATAAAGGATGAAATTAAATTCGGAATAAAAACATTTTCCAAATTCAGTTCGAGTTTTTTCCCATAGACTTCAATAGAGTTTTCACATCATAAGCTATGATTTTCTGAATTGAATTGCATCTCAAATTGAATCCCATCCATGAGTTTTCACATGATAACCTTTTTCTCGCTGAACTGAATCTGGCCCCCCATAGTCAGAAATGGCAGTGACAGAAACAGAGCCTCTCCTTTCAGTTGAAATTACATTTCCATTTTACCAATTTTAAAATCTATCGGAAAATACTGCACACAGGAAAGCTGCGTTAAATTTACTTTTTCTTGCATTGTGCAAAACCGTATTTTTATTATTAGGTTGGAGACCCCCTTTATGTAAAATTGAAAGAATTGGTTTGTGTGCAAATCAAATTACATCCACCTTCTTGGTTTATAATCTTTACTTAAAATAGGGTTTAGTCTCCCTTTACTTGTTTCTTGCTGCTAAACTACAGTTATTTCATATCTGTCATTTCTTTAAAAAAAAATGTAAATTGCATAGCGAATGTACAAACTTGCCTATTGGCTTGAAATTTCTGCTTCAAATAGTCTTTATTTATGTTCCAAGCTCTTGGTTCTTCAGCTATTTAAGAATGATTGATTGAATTTCTACTTCCTCTTTATGAATGGCTCCAGTGGTACTGGTGCTCGGAGGTTGTCTCCTGCCTTCAATACATCTTGGATTAGGATTGTAGCCTGAAGCTTCTGAAATGTTACTTTTCCAAGTTATCATTATTAATTTCTGAGGTCAGAGTAGGAGAACATAAAGCCTAGTGAGGCCTCATGTGATCTGCAAATCAAATCAGTCATCCAGCTGAACATTCTTTCAGGCTGAACTCATTTCCCAATCACAGCCCTTTTTTTCTACTCCGTGAATCTGCTACATCATGTGAAGACTCCATAAAAATGTGTTGTGAGATGAAGAGTAGAACGTTCTCTGCCAAGTCTCGACATGTTTCCATAGAGACTAGATATAAAAAACGTCTATCATTTAATTCAAACAATCTGCACTGCTGATACCTATTGCTACTTAAACTGTCATTTTGGGGGGCATAGCCAATTCTGGGGCCCTCACCTCAGCTGTTCCTGGCAGTAGTAATGGAGGACAGGTCTCCAGGCTGAACTATAACTCTAAAAACATTCACTTTATGTAGAAAGGCAGCACACCAATGTGTCTTAAGAAAGAGAAGTACATTTATAAGGAAAACCATGAAAGAAGGTATTTCAAGTATTTACCTTTCAAGTACCTTTTAATTGATCCCAACTAATATATAATAATACGTATTATTATTATTAATAATGTGTATTTCTATAGCGCCAACATATTTTGTAGCGCTGTAAAGTAAATGTGATTATACAACTAAATCATACAAATTACATACAGTACATAGAACATGTCGAGTTACATACATCAAAATCAATGCCGGTAGAAAAGATGAGGAAAGCTCTGTGCAGAAAGAGCTTACACTCTAAAGGGAAGGTGATTATACACAAGGGGGCCGATTTTTACGAAATTCACGTTAATAGATCGAAGTTCAATTGAATTCAATCGAATAACGATCGTACAAATCTTTCGTGAAATCGTAAAGTGAATTTTGGCCTCTTTGATCATCGAATATCGAATAGATCGAATGATCGGATATTCGATAATTTGATCATTTGATGATCGAAGGAATACAAATTTTAAAGTTATTCGACTGCCTACTTCAGCAGATTGAACCTACCGAATTGCAATAGAAGCATATGGGAAGCTTCCCATAGGCTTCAGAGACTTAGGGGCCGATTTACTAAATTCACGTGATTAGATCGAAGTTTGATCGAATTCGATCGAATTTCGATCGTAGGATCTATTCGATTGGTCGAATATGCAAATTTTGGCATATTCGATCATCGAATAGTGAATGGTCGAATGATCGAATACATTCGAATAGATTCAAATGAACGAAAATTCGATCATTCAATCAGCGAAGGATATAAATTATAACGTTTATTCGATTGCCTACTTCGCCAGATTGGACCTACCGAATTACAATAGAAGCCTATGGGAGCACTCCCATAGGCTTCTGAGGCTAAGTCCTGATCGAACAGGATTCGAACGATCGAAGTCTTCGATCGTTCGAATTGTACGAATCATTTGAATGATCGAATAAATTATTCAACTGATCAAATAAATTTGTATTCGATCGTCGAATGATCGAATATCGAATAACAGGTAGCCTTAAACTATTCAATTAGCATTCGACGATCGAATGCTAATCGAATATCGAATTTAGTCGAGCTTATTATGGGAAGTAATAGTAAATTTAGAGTGTTTTATAACAGGAGCTATCTGGCACCAACTTTTTTTATTCATGTGGTCCCTTATACCTCACTTCACATAATGGGGCAAATGTACTAAAGGGCGAAGTGGCCGTCACTAACAAAAATTCACCAAAAAGACAATCTTCAGAGACAATCAACAATTTATTAAAAGGCATAGAGGACAATTCACTTACGAAAGAGTTCAGTGCTAACAAAGTTTGTCTCCCTTTCGTCAAGCGAAATTTTACTTAGGCAAGCAAATACATCAAAGTGCAATTTTTTCACTATGTTACCCTTTTCATATAGAACCCTTCATTCCATTTTGGAACCCAGAGACCTACAGCAAGGGGCAGATTTACTAAGGGTCGAATTTCGAATGCAAAAAAAATTTGAAATTAGACTAGGGAATAGTGGTAGAATAGTGGAGAATTAATTTCGAATTTTTTAGCGATCAATCAAATGTTTCAAATTCAATCTTAGGGAATGATCCCCATTTCGGTAGATTTAATCTGGCGAAGTAGGTGATCGAATTTTAAGGGAAAGTATTTAAGGGAAAGTATTCGACCATCAAATTTTCGAATATTCAAATTAAGTTAAAATATTGGAATCATTCGAATTCGAATATTCGATGGTCGAATTTGTCTAATTTGCATATTCGAAATTCGAATTCAAATCTTTTTGAAAATTTGATTGAGTGTTTGAATCCCTCATGTGAATATATGTGAATTTAGTAAATCTTCCCCCAAGTGTAGGGCACAAAAATCTGAAAACATTGGCACCATGTGCTGCGATAAATATATCAACCCTATGCCATCCATGTTTATTGACGCCAGACTTCTACAGAAAAAGTCCAAAACTTAAAGGGATTCTTTCATGATTTTTTATGATGTAGTTTTTATTTCTAAATTACACTGTTTATGCTGCAAATAATTTACTCTAAAATATAAAATGTTGTAATTTTGGTGTGTAGGTGCATCTCAGGTCATTTTACCTGGTCATGTGTTTTCAGAAAGAGCCAGCACTTTAGGATGGAACTGCTTTCTGGCAGGCTGTTGTTTTTCCTTCTCAATGTAACTGAATGTAATGCAGCGGGACTTGGCTTTACTATTGAGTGTTGTTCTTAGATCTACCAGGCAGCTGTTATCTTGTGTTAGGGAGCTGCTCTCTTGTTATCTTCTCCTTGTTCTGTTGTTAGGCTGCTGGGTGGGAAAGGGAGGGGTGATATCACTCCAACTCACAGTACAGAAGTAAAGAGTGACTAAAGTTTATCAGAGCACAAGTCACGTGACTTGTGGCAGCTGGAAAACTGACAATATTTTTAGCCCCATGTCAGATTTCAAAATGAAATACTGTATAAAAAAAAAGTTTGCTCATTTTAAAAAGAAACATTTTTTCCCCTTTAAACTCTCCATGTTTTGAGAGAATATTGTTTTGTCGATATCACCAAACGAGCGGACCTTTTCCCAATATGCCCACCTTGAGGTGGGCGATATTGGATTGATCTGTTCATGGGGGCCTAGGACAAAACAATTACATACAGGCCATTGGGACAAGGATCAAAGAGATTTATATGTGACCACTTTGTGTGTTGGGTAGGCCTATTGGAGTTTCCCATGCACGGGCAGATAAGATGCCGACAGATGTAGCTGAATCGACAGCTAAAACTGCCCATGCCCAACCATAACACTGTTATAGTGCAAATGGCAGCACTACGAAATATGTTGGCGCTATAGAAATACATTATTATTATTATTATTAATAATAATAATCATAATAATAAAATGGCAACATAAGACTCTGTATAGCACAGATATGGTGGCTGCATCCTACATGCAGTACCTATGCTTGATGTATCTAAGAATCCATGGCGTGTGGATGTGGCTCTGCACACACTTATGCTTTGAAGCCATTTCTTTGTGACCCCTCATAGCACTACTGTACATGTTATCTGTCAATATTACACCTTTGAGTTAACTTTTAGTATAATGTAGAGAGTGATATTCTGAGACAATTTGCAATTGGTTTTCATTTTTTATTGTTTGTGGTTTTATAGTTATTTAGCTTTTTATTCAGCAGCTCTCTAGTTTGCAGTGTCAGCAATTTGGTTTCTAGGGTACAAATTACCTTAGCAACCCTGCATTGATTTGAATAAGAGACTTGAATATGAATAGGAGATGGACTGAATAGAATGATGAGTAATAAAAAGTGACAATAACAATATATTTGTAGCCTTACAGAGCATTTGTTTTTAGATGGTGTCAGTGACCCCCATTTGAAAGCTGCAAAGAAACGGAAGAAAATTGCAAATCATTAAAAAACTATGAAAAATAAATAATGAAGACCAATTGAAAAGTTTCTTAGAATTTGCCCTACTAAAAGTTAACTTGAAGGTGAACCACCCCTTTAACCATCCTCTTCCTCAAACACATGCACTGCTCTATGGATATATAGGAAAACACGCAGTGTTGGGTCACAAGGGCATGGACAAGAACTAGTGACCTATAAGACCAGTGTAGTGCTTATCAGTGCTGTATAGGGTTTAAATCAGGATATAAGATATTTGAAATATATTTTAATAGAAGGCAGTTTTTCAGACAACTGATTTCTATCGTCTTTCAGAGAATTTTTTAATGGTAAGACACTAAGACAGTCAAGGGTAATATTCCTGAGGTCATTTGCGCCTGAGCAATCACAATTATCTTATATTGTCATAAAAATGTGTGTGCGGCAAATGGTCTTTTACTAGGAGTGCGCCTTCTCCTTCAAAATCTGGAATCAGGGCTAGTAACAATGAAATAAATCACATTACTCAACAATAAAGAAATATTCTGGGCATCATTAGAGGGAGCAGGGAGAGGTCTAAATACAAGGTTTCCTTGTATAGCAATATCATAGTGACACTCTTGGGGGGGTATTCACTAAAGTGCAAAGTGACTAACACTGGCGTAAATTTGCCAGCGATGTAGATAGTCTAGCACAACTTCGCACCCTAAGGCTGGCTAAGTTGCACTCTGGCGAAGGGGGCGAAAATTCGCCAATTCACTAAGTTAGTCATTTTTCTGAACGTTAGCCCCTTTGCCAGAGTTCACTTTGCCAGGTTAGAGCAAGCGAAGTGCAATAGAGAAATTTTTTCTAAGTCCCAAAATAGTTGAAATTTTTTCTAAGTCCCAAAAAAACGCTGGAGTTTCTCTTTAGCGTAGGGTAATAGAAAAAAAATATACTAGACTAGGTGCACACGTGTAGGGCAATAAAACAACTAGATTAGGCTTTATTAGGGTTCCCTGGGCTTGTGTAGTGTAATGTTTGAACTGTAATATATACTTTATTCAAACTTTCAAGTTCCCGCCGTATACAACTTAGCCTTTGCTAGCGCAACTGCACTTTGCCTGGCAAATTTTCGCTAGCGCAATTTCACTACTGTATGCTTAGATGAACGCAACTTCGCTTTTTAGTGAATTGGAAGAGTGCTGTTGAAAATTCGCCAGGCGAAGTGCGGCAAAGTCTGGCGAATGCTGTGCTAGCGCAGCTTCACTTCTTAGTGAATTTCCCCCTCGGTGTAGATTTCCAGGATTTCTGCTCAACCTAAAACACATCTAAGAACTCTATCATAGACAAATATGTTAAAAACATATAACTATTTCTTTAAAATCATTTAAGAACATGTTCAGGGATCAGTATCATCCGATGTTTTTCATATATAAAACAAAATATCTGAAAACATTATCCATCGTCCTTAGGATGCAGACTTCTAACTCAACAACAGCGGGAGGGCCACAGTTTGACCATTTAATGGAACCCCAAGATTTCTAACATTGTCTGAGGCTCCCCTTTTGTAAAACCCCAGTCCTAACAATGATAATCTAAGGCTTGGTATACTAATTGGACCAGTTTTGTTAGTGGAGTACCGCACTGTTTCATTCAGGGTGTTTCATTCAGGGTGACCCCATGATTATGTGATTCAAGTGTGATGAGTGCAACTTCAAAACTGTAAGAGTGGCAGCAATTTAAATTTCCCCATTCAAAGTTAATGTTGTTGGCTCCTCCCATTTTTGGAGTGCCAGGCAAATGTCACATGGGAGTGTTTTAAATGTAAACAATGAAATTCAATGGATGAAATCTAATTGGGTGTTGGAACCCTGTCTACTTTTACTAACATTGATCTGCAGTTCACCAATGACCAACCATGAAGAGTTTGGGGACCCTGGAGTACTGTAAATATGGCAGGAGGTTTAATTCCCCCATTGAAAGTTAATGGGTGAAAACTGATTGGCTGCTGTTGGCTCCTTTCATGTTTTGGAATACCACAAATATCACCTTTTCATTCATGTTGACCCCATGACTATGTGAAAGTCAAAGGGTGTAACTGAATTGACTGTTTTGGCTCCTCCTACTTTGAGTGGAAAAATCCCTCTTGGGGAAAAGAAAAGGAGAACCAGAGAAAACAGATTTGAATACTTTTCAGAATGCCATTGCAAAAGCCATTGGCATTTCATCTGATTATAGCTCAGGTGGAGCTCCAGTTGGAGCAAACAATGGCATTCTAACTGGACAATCAGCCAGTACAAACTTGGCCAGCAATACAACCGCCCAAGTAACACCTCTTCTCGGAGGAAAAGAGTTCATCTTGCTAAGGACCAGACTAGCAGTAATAAACATCACACAAATGATGGTACCAAATTTGGCAGGTTATGAAAGTTTGAAAATATTTCTCCTTATCTAAACTGTTACAAATACAATCACTTACTTATTTTATTATATCAAAATTGTTAAAAGGCATCTTTTTTGCACCTGTTTTGCACCTGTTTTTCTGACTATTCCGTGCAGAGAAAAGAGGGACTTTCCAATACAAATGAAATGAGGGACTGCAGGTTGCGCTGTCAAAAGAGGGAATGTCCCTCCAAAAAAAGGGACCGTTGGGGAAATGCATTTCACATGGCAGTTTTATCACATTGCACTGTGTGTCAAAACTATTCTGGCGCGCGTCAACATAAGCGCGCGACAAAACATCAGCGCGACTCATTCCTTTTCTTTTAAAAGGCAAGGGAAAGTATTGGAGCAATGGTAATTCTTATCTTATATAGATCTTAGGTGGATTCTAACTATCATAGCAGCTATAGTTAAATAGTACAACTGCTCCCATTTATATACATATGCAAATAGACAAATAAGAATTGTGCTATATCCTCAAAAAGCAATGACTTTGGACATTCTATTAGTTGACCAGATGCCTTTTAAATGGCACATGATATACAATACCATACCACTTAGCACAGAGTTTCTCTTTAAAGGGATCCTGCTATGGGATCAGTTAATAGTGCTGTTCCAGAAGAATTCTGCATTGAAATCCATTTCTCAAGAGATTTTTTTATATTTAATTTTGAAATCTGACATGGGGCTAGACATATTGTCAATTTCCCAGCTGCCCCAAGTCATGAGACTTATGCTCTGATAAACTTCAATCACACTATACTGCTGTACTGCAAGTTGGAGTGATATCACCCCCTCCCTTTCCCTCAACCAGCAGCCTAACAAACCTAACCAGATAACAGCTCCCTAACACAATATAACAGCTGTCTGGTAGATCTAAGAACTGCACTCAATAGTAAAACCCTTGTCCCACTGTGTACTATTCAGTTACATTGAGAAGGGAAAACAACAGCCTGCCAGAAAGCAGTTCCCTCCTAAAGTGCTTTCACAAATCACATGATTGGGGCTGCTGGGAAATTGACAAAATGGCTAGCCCCACGTCAGATTTCAAAACTGAATTTTAAAAAATCTGTTTGTTCTTTTGAGAAATGGATTTCAGTGCAGAAGTCTACTGGAGCAGCACTATTAACTTATGCAATTAAAAAAAATAAGTTTTTCCATGACAGTTTCCCCTTAAAGGGGTTGTTCACATTTGAGATAACTTTTAGTATGATGTAGAGAGCGACATTTTGAGATAATTCGCAATTGGTTTTCATTTTTTATTATTTACGGTTTTTGAGTTATTTTGCTTTTTATTCAGCAGCTCTTCAATTTGCATTTCAAGCAGTCTTGTAACTAGGGCCCAAATTACCCTAGCAACCATGCATTGATTTGAATAAGAGACTGGAATGTGAATAGGAGAGAGTCTGAATAGAAGGATCACCAATAAAAAGTAGCAATAACAATACATTTGTAGCCTTACAGAGCATTTGTATTTTTAGAAGGGGACGGCGACGCCCATTTGAAAGATGCAAAGAATCAGACGAAAAGACAAATCACTATAAAACTATAACAAATAAATAATAAAAACCAATTGAAAAGTTGCTTAGAGTTGGCCATTCTATAACATAATAAAAGTTACCGCAAAGGTGAACCACCCCTTTAAGGCTGTCATATTGCAGAGAAATGGCTTTTAAGTAAAGTCTTGCTAACAGGTAGCCAGGAGGTTGACACACGTGACCAAACATTGTTTTAATGTAATTAATTCCTCAATCAATATTCATTGCTGCGGGAATGATTACCTGCAGGTCGCATGTTGCTTTACAGAACATTATGTAACCATTCTTGAAAATTAAATGAAATGATCATTTCAGCCGTATGATAAACACCACTTATTGTCGAGTTAAAAAAAAAAAGTCTTCGAAACTGGCAGGGCGGCCTTCTCATTTTAGCTCTGATTGGAGCAGATGGAACAGCATGTGGGTGCATAAAATGCGACAGCTTGTTAGAATAACATATCTGTTCAAAGCTCTGCTGTATTCAGGCAAAACAAGTGCTGAGAAGAAAGGTCTGGAATTCTGTGTGAGAATTGGATCCAAGGTGCATAGCTACATGCTACTGTATCTTAACAACCTCTGACACGCCCCCTACTTGTCATATAATACTTGGGAAAATACTATGGGAAAAGTAGAATCAATCTGGTGTAGTAGTAATAATAATAAGATTGTGGCTGTATTGTTGGTTTAAAGAGATCCTGTCATGAAAAAAAATTTTTTTCAAAATGCATCAGTTAATAGTGATGTCCCAGAAGAATTCTGCACTGAAATCCATTTCTAAAAAGAGCAAACAGATTTTTTTATATTTCATTTTGAGATCTGACATGGGGCTAGACATTTTGTCAATTTCCCAGCTTCCCCAAGTCATGTGACTTGTGCTCTGATAAACTTCAATCACTCTTTACTGCTGTACTGCAAGTTGGAGTGATATCACCCCTCCCTTTCCCCCACCCAGCAGCCTAACAACAGAACAATGAGAAGGTAAACAGATAACAGCTCCCTAACACAAGATAACAGCTGCCTGGTAGATCTAAGAACAGCACTCAATAGTAAAACCCATGTCCCACTGCGTTCCATTCAGTTACATTGAGAAGGAAAAACAACAACCTGCCAGAAAGCAGTTCCCTCCTACAGTGCTGGCACAAGTCACATGACCAGGGGCAGCCGGGAAATGACAAAATGGCTAGCCCCATTTCAGATTTCAAAACTGAATATAAAAGAATCTGTTTGCTCTTTTGAGAAATGGATTTCAGTGGAGAAGTCTACTGGAGCAGCACTATTAACTGATGAGTTTTTTAAAAAAAAACATGTTTTCCCATGACAGTTTCCCTTTAATGATAACCAATTTTAGTTTGAACTTTGAGGTCTGATACAATTCTTCCAAAATATTAGTCACAGCAGAGTGGACATTAGTTTAGAGATAGGCAACCTTTACTACTCTAGAGCTAAATCCCAACAACATGAAGGCTAACATGAAGGAGATCTTCTTTGACAACACATCGGTATTCTTTGAGATTAGATGGTGTGCAGACTTTTATGGTGGCTAAAAGTGAGTTGCTATGAATACTCACAGTGCAAAGCTGAACAAAGGATGGATTTGAATGCTGCTTGGGGCTAATGAATCAATATGTTCCCCTCTCTACTCAACTACAAGCAAAGGAATTCATTTTGAAGTGTACACGTTTATAACCACAATAGTTATTCATTTACACAGGAATGGGATCCATTATCCAGAAAGATGTTATGCAGAAAGTTGTGAATTACCAGAAGGAGATCTCCCATAAGACTCAGTTTTAATCAAACAATTATAATTTTTTTTTTAAATGTTTTGCTCTGTAATATTAAAGGAGAACCAACCCCTAAAAATGAATATGGTTTACATACTGACTCTATTGCACGAGGACTTCAAACATTGTCACAGGGGGTCACCATATTGGAAAGTGTCTGTGACACTCACATGCTCAGTGGGCTCTGAGCAGCTGTTGAGAAGCTAAGCTTAGGGGTCGTCACTAATTATCCAGCAGCAGAAAATTAGGTTCCCGGGCTGTAATATAAGATAATGCTACAGGGCTGATTATTCTGATGCAGCTAATTGCACTGGTTTCTAATGATGTGTATTAATGACTAATCAGCCTTATATTGTGACTATATTTCTATGACACTATCAGGTGTATATTGTGAGTGGGTCCCTAAGCTCAGTAAGTGACAGCAGCACAGAGCATGTGAATCAGTGAATCAGAAAAGAAGATGGGGAGCTACTGGGGCATCTACTGGGGAGACACAGATCTTTACTGCTAAAGGGCTGTGGTTGCCTTGGGCTGGTACACAAGCACAAAACATAAATGTTATACAAGCTACTTCTTTAGTTAAGCTTTAGTGTTTCTTTAAAACAGTACCTTGTACCCCAACTAAAGGTGGCCATAGACAGAGAGATCCGCTCGTTTGACGATATGGCCAAACAAGCTGATCTCTTCCCGATATGCCCGCATTGAAGTGGGCGATATCGGGCTGATCCGATCGCGGGCCCTAGGTCCCAACGATTGGATCAGAATAGAGGTGATACGGGTGGTCAGATCATGGGACACTGCCCGACCTGTCCAATCGAGATCTGGCCGACTTTCGGCCAGATATCGATTGGAGAACCCCGTCGGATGGCCCCACACACGGGCCAATAAGCTGCCGACTCGGTCTGTCTGCAGCTTTTATCAGCCTGTGTATGGGAACCTTTAGATATAATTAATCATTGTTGGAGGTAAAATAATCCTACTGGGATTAACTATTGTTTAAATGATTTTTTAGCAGACAAGGTATGGTGTTCCAAATTACAGAAAGATCCCTTATACAGAAATCCCCAGATCCCAAGCATTCTGGATAACAGCTTCCATACATGTATAGCACCAACATATTCTTGAGCGCTTTACAGTGTTTACTCATCGTTCCCTGCCCAAGTGGAGCTGACAATCTAAATAACTATGACTTTCATACATGCTATGATGATTTGTTAGCCTGTATGTTTTTGAAGTGTGGGAGGAAACCAGGTGAACACAAGAAGAACATACCAATTCATTGCAGATTGAGTGACCTGGTTGGAACTGAACCTAGGACCCAGGCATCAAAGCTAATCATTGCACCAGTGTGGAGTACAATTAAGTACCATAAGCAAATGCAGATCTGAGTAACTGACCATGATCCATCAGGTTGGCCAGATCTGGCTGATCTGAGACTCACAAGTGAAAGCTTTCAGATCATATTGGGGAGAAGTGGTTGTTTTGTCCATTTATGGACATAGTATGTGAATATGTCACACTGATGTATGTATTTTACCACTGGTGAAGATGAGCTTACCAACGCTGTTACTTTGTTGGCTGAGCAAATTTACTGGTCTGTTATTTGCCTAACCCGGAATTATTTTTCAAATGAACCACTGAATCCATGGTTGGATGTTTAACATCAGCATAACATAGCAGCTTCTATTGGAGATTTCCATGTTTTTACTCCCCTTGAATCACTTAATATTTCCCCTGCAAATGTGTAGAATGACATTACTTTGCTTCCATTGCCCAGAGCTGTATGATATTTGTAGAGTTATTAATAGCGTTGGATTATTTTTGCCGGCATTGGATCAGCACCTGTGCCGGAGATAATGCCATCACTGTTTCCATAAATATATTTGGGTTATTACCCCTATAAATGCTTTGGGGTTATGTGAACATAGTGACTATAATATTTTGGGTTCATTATCTGTATGATTTTTATGCTTATTATTGAGTTTGCTGGACTACTGCCAATATCCGTGCTGAAGTCATTGTTAACTTTATCACATACTCTATGTATTTATTCACATCTTGCAAATGTCAACCCATAAAGATTGGCTGGAACCCAAAAGATCTGAAACATACTGTCCCAAATAGGTCCAATCACAATTGTGTGATGATTTTTTCTTAGGTGCATTCAAAATATTTGCACTTGATAGTAAAAAAAAACTGTGAAAATATGTTCAGCCTCTTATGTGATCATTGAGTCGCAGAAGAGTTCCCTCAACAAAAATGCAGATTTTTTCTTGTGTCTAGACACATCGTCAGGTCTTGACAATTTTAGTGAATCTTAAATTATTTTCATTACATAATATTTGTTAGTACTGTTTTTTTTGAAGATCTTCTTCATTGAAGGCGATTATGACAGCCTTTCCTACATTTAACCCAAAGCTTTTTCTGTTGACTCCATTTGCCAAAATAACTTTTGCTCTGTGGCACAAATGAAAAAGAAAGGATCATAGGAGAGGACCTGGAGGAACTCCAATAATCTATTCCACTATTGCCTGTTCTTTTGCACTCTGTGTTTCATTTTTGATTTTGAAGTACAGGTATGGGATCAGTTATCCAGAATTCTCAGGACCTGGGGTTTTCCGTATAAAGGATCTTTCTGTAATTTGGATCACTGTTCCTTCAGTCTACTAGAAAATCATGTAAACATGAAATAAATCTTCTTATTTATTTATTGAAGTCTGAATACTAAAAACTTCAATTTTTAGTGGGAAAAAAAACTTTAATTTTTCAAGCTTTATTATACCCTGAGGCTGCAAAAAAATCAGAATCTGAAAATACATATAGTCAAAAAAAGAGATCCTCTGCACTAAACCCATTATCAATATATTTAAGACATTGAGATTTTGTGCATACAGCTACTAAAAAATGCCTTACCCTTTAAACAACAGGGATTGTTTGTCCATATATTGCAATATATTTAAGCTGGCCAACTACGTCAAAGTCATCCCATATCTGAAAAGTCCCACTCTCAATTTTTTTACTTTGAAAGCAGCAAGTAAGTTGCAGGTAAAACTTAGTCCCTTTGTAAAATGTATAATGAAGCAATAGAATTCTTAATGAATCAGATGAAATTGAGCGTAGGACTGGCCAGATATGGGATGACTTTGACGTAGTTGGCCAGTTTAAATATATTGCAATATATGGACAAACAATCCCTGTTGTGTAAAGGGTAAGGCATTTTTTAGTAGCTGTATGCGCAGAATGTCTCAATGTCTTAAATATATTGATAATGGGTTGAGTGCAGAGGATCTTGTATTTGTCTACTATAAGTATTTTGTGGTCACAGCCTCATTGCACCCCCGCCTAATGGTTTTGTGGTGAGCACAACTTTCCCTTGTTTGTTAGAATCTGAAAATACTCCATATTTAACCTGTCGAGGTCCTGTAGAAGTCAAAGGCAAAGGCCCTATTTGCAGATTGAACTTATTATTGCCTGAGCTGAGTTTCATATGAACATTTTGATCTTTTCTGATGGAAAAAAAAAATTCTGACTTTTTTGGGCATCAAATGTGAAATATTCCGATTTTTTTTGTGCAACAATCCAAAAAAGTTGTGGTTTTCATACTAAAATCCAAAGAGGTAGTGGTTTTTCCTGATTTTTTTTATTTTTTAATGATAAATAAGGGTAAATTGTGGATTCTAGACTTTTTTTTAATTTAAAACATGAGAAAAATTTGATTTTGCTAAATAACCCCTTCGTTGTGGCTTCACTCTTTCAATTTTCATTCGTCAAACTCCTGAGTGATCAATAGGATGATACCAGAGCAAATACAAATGTGTCAGCTGTAGCATTTGAGTGGGGAAGAAAACCATATTGCGGGCTGAGAATTTATTATTCCCAGGATGTTCTGTTGGGTTTGGATAGCCGAGAATAACAGTGCCTTATTAGAGGGCTCATGCAGCCATTACACAACAGTAACATAAACTCTTAAGCAGTATAGACAGTACTGTGTATACACCGTATAACTCATGTGCACAGTGCCATCTACAGGCCATTTGTATAAACACCACATGTTCCTTCCTGCAACAGATACTGTATGAGGATATGTGCTACTTGCATTGTCTTTCAATTAATCTAAGGTTCTACGGTGTCTTTTTCATTGTAGTAAGGAATGCCTCTTAGTGTATAAGAAATAGCAAAGACTTTATTTACTTTTACTTGCCTTCATAGCATCCTAAAAAAAATTATTTCTAATTGCAATATTTCCCTAATTAGGTTTGGGATTGAATGATTTCACCAATGGAAAACATGCTTCACTAATGACTCGTACCTTTGCCAAGAAAGCTTATATTCATTATTGATCATCACAGCGGTGGTTTGTTGTCGGCTTGGGACATCACTACAACGGGCGATGCTGATAGATCAATCAGAACTGCCTAATTGATTAAAGAGATGATTAAAGACTGTGTAACTTATATCAGTTATCACAATGCCAGAGTCTGTTATTTCATCCGCAGAGCAAGAGAGATGTCTAACATCTGGTGCAAACCCTCAGCTCTTAAACTCACAGACTGAACCACTGTCTCAATGACCTAAATATAATACCAGTGATTAATGAGTTTATACTATGGAGGCAATGCTTTTGAATTGCAAATGTTTTTAGGGGGGGCACCATTTTTTGGTAATATATACTGTACCTACTGAAATGTAACAATACTCCCTGATTATTTGCATGTGTTTCTGATTTCCTTTACCCAGTAATGATGCCCTCACTGATGTGGGCACTCGGTGCTGCTAATAACTATTTGGAGATATATAAACTTATATCAACTCTTATGTATTGGTTTGGTGTGTCACTTACCTTAGCAAACAAACCATGGATTGAATGGCAGCCTGTACACAGTACAGACAAAAGTATTTTGACATGCCATGTAAAATAACATACTCAGTTTATGCAGTTTAAGTGCTGAGAATTGAAGAGGAAGAAGCCTCAGAGCTCTGACCTTGGGTCACTTGCAGGATGAATTGTAACTCTGACCCTGAGCCAGGTCTAAGCCCTAATATCACTGCCCAACCTCACTAATGCTCTTGTGTATGAAGGGAAGCCACTTCCACCAGCAATATTCCAAAATTTGGAAAGCCTTTCCAAAAGAGTAGACGCTCTTGAAGCGTCAAAGAGTTTTACTCATCTTGGTTTGGAAGTGAGGTGTCGAATAGAAGGGTGCCTGATACTTTTGTCCAAAAAATATATATAGGAGGGATATATATATATATATATATATATATATATATATATATATATATATATATATATAGACAAATACAAAAGGTCCTCTGCACTCAACCCATTATCAATATATTTAAGACATTGAGACATTTTGTGCATACAGCTACTAAAAAATGCCCTACCCTTTAAACAACAGGGATTGTTTGTCCATATATTGCAATATATTTAAGCTGGCCAACTACGTCAAAGTCATCCCATATCCGGCCAGTCCTACGCTCAATTTTCATCTGATTCACTAAGAATTCCATTAATGGAATTCTTAGTGAATCAGATGAAAATTGATTAATTCCATTCCACAGCATTTAAAAATACTTGCCCCTTCTGGAATCTGGACTATGAAAGCCCCCACTTCTTTCCTATAAAATGCAAAAGTAGCAGAAATTAAAATCTATATAATGGTTCATCTGTATGGGATATAACTTAAAATAACAAAATACAGGGCATATACTATAAGACCAAGATTAAACCATTGCACCCGCCAATTACGTATATTACATATATGTTTACATATAGAAAATTTACACAATCACATATACAATTACATATAGAATTTACATATTTACAATTACATATAGAATTTACACAATTACATATATGTTTACATATAGAAAATCTGCCAAATATTGAACTATGGAAAGTTCATTGACAACCACTTGTATGTATTTTTTCTATGGTCCAATCAGCAAATTAAAAATAATGCTTATTACTTTTGGGCAAGTCCCCACTATGTCATCATATATGAAATGTGTTGCACTAAGAGAGACAACATTTCATAGGGCCCTTTGAGAGCTAATCGTTTTGTAGAACCTCATCACCCAAGAAAGATTGATGAATAAATAGATACAAGTCCAGAAATCTGAATGATTTAAAGGTCTAAAATGCGTCACTCACGTCCTACAAAATAAATAATCATGCACTTCTTTTGAAGCATTTAAAGGTGACCTTTGTCCATGGACTACTTTTTCAAATGAAAAAAAAAAATGTAATTCTGAGCATATTCCCTCTGTTTGTTATTTAAAAATTTTTCAATGGTTACATGCATTTGTTTATTTAAATTTTTATTCAAATTGCTATTGAAACAACCCAAAAGAATTTATCCATTGGGATATTTTGTTTACATTCTCTGCACTCCTGGCTCCAAGCCCAAACACATTTCAAAAGTCAGCTGTTTAACAGACCTGGAGGTAAACAGACATCTGCTACACTGTTTTTGGGTGGAGCAGATTCCCTTTAAGAAGTTATCTAGATGTATCACCATTTGTTACTCCAGGGTCAAAATGTCCACCCTGTACTTCACACTTCCTCTGTTTTCCTCTTTTGTTGTCTGAAGGAACCAATAAGTCTCCTCAACACCTGTCAAACGTATAGAATTATTTTTGCATTGTCCCATCTAATTTTAACCTTCGGCTGAGAAACATCTGTGGAAAGAATAAAAAAAAATCTAATATCCTTACACAATATTGTTTTACTGTGTCCTTGAATGTTATTAATGGACATGAGCTTTACAAATAATAATAAACTGTATCATGCAAGGCCTCACAATAAATCAGTATATTTATAGGAACAATGCACTTTAACTTTTTAACCTTCCTGACACCCACAATTCTTTTAAAACTGTGTTTTCATAAAATGTTGGATTCCTCACAAATGTCAATGATACATTTCTACACAATCAATAACATGATTTGACTGCACAGTACGGTATCTTCAATCAACACAGCATGTGAATTGACAGAAAATTAGATAGGATGCTTAGCAGAAGATAACTGAAAATATCATCTTCATATGGAAATATCTACAGCTAGTCTAAGCAACACCAGTTCTGCAACCCTGTAGAACAATAAATGTGTTCAATGTACAGTACTCAATACAAAAATTTGTGTGGACCTAACAGAGATGCGGTGGGGAGAAGAGGGGCAATGTGGCATATGTATGTACTGTATGTATGTATATTTTTATTTGTATAGCGCTCCTTGAGGGCAAAGCACTGTACAGAAATAAATTAGTAGTAACAAACAAGGGGTCATTGAAAGAAAAAGTAAAAATAAGTGCATTATTAGAATTACAATTTACATAAATATAAAATATAATTACACTACAGGTCAAGTGCTCAGTGTCAAGGAAGAAAAATGGCTTTGAATATTATGAGGAGGAGTTTATAAGGTATTCTTTGTTTTATAGGAAGCCATGATAAGGACTTCAGCAGCGGAGGGGCCTGTACCTTTTTGGATGAGAGGAGGATAATTCTGGCAGCAGAGTTTAATACAGACTGTAGACGGGAGAGAAGGGAGTTAGGGAGGCCAGTTAATAGAAGGGTGGAATGAGAGCATGCGTGAGCATCTTGGTTGTAGCAGGTGAAAGGAAAGGACAGATTTTGGCAATATTGCGTAAGAAAAGTGACAGGTTTTGATAGTGGTGTTAATATCAGAGAAGGAGAGAGGAGTCAAAGACTACCCCCAGACAGGGTTATGGAGCATGCCATCAATAGAGATAGTAAACAGGGGAGTAGGCGCTGGTTCATCCAATTTGAGATAGCTAGGAGGCAGTTAGCGTTTTTAGCCTCTGTTTCAGCTGTTAATGAAGGGGTGGCCAAATATATTTGGATATCATCAGCATACAGATGATAATTAAAGCCAAATGATCGAATGAGATCTCCCAAAGCTGAATGTACAGGGACCAACAGGGACAACAATGGACCAAGTACAGAGCCTTGCGGCACCCCCACATTAAGTGGAATACCCCCACATTAAGGAGACAGTAAATGATTGGTTAGAAAGGTAAGAAGAGAGCCAAGATGCAGCCTGGTTATGGATGGAAAGTGAATACAGAATCTGCATCCGGAAAGAGTGGTCAACTGTATCAAATCCAGATGATAGGTCAAGGCAGATAAGGATGGAGAAGTGACCTTTGGCTTTGGCAACCTGAAAATCATTTGTAACTCTGCACAAAGCAGTCTCAGAAGAGTGACCGGGCCGGAAACCAGATTGCAGAGGGTCCAACAGATCATGGGTGGGTAGAAAGTTTGTAATACAGGAGAACACAATACGCTCTAGGAGGCAAGTGATAGAAGGGAGACAGGATGTGTCAAGTATGGCCTTTTTAAGAATAGGCTTTACACAGTTCTGTTTGAAAGGAGAAGGGAAGGTTCCAGAAGCTAGAGAAGAATTGAAGATGTGAGTAAGTGGTGATGTAAGCTCTGCCACACAGTGTTTGAGCAGAGAAGAAGGCATGGGGTCAAGGGGGCAAGTTGTGAGTGGGGAGGACAAGAGAATCTTGGAGACTTCAGACATTGTTATTGGAGTTAAGGAATTAAGACATGCAGAAGGGGGCTTAGGAAGGAGGAGTTGGTTTGCATTAGAAGTGGTCTGAAGAAGATCTGATTGCGGGTGGACTCTACTTTGTCTTTAAAGAAATCAGCAAAGTCCTAAGGAGAGTGCGTCAGGTTGACTGATACTGTTGAAGAGGGATGGAGAAGAGTATTGAATAACAGGCATCGTGGGTTGGATTTGTGATTGTTTATAAGGGTACTGTCGTACTATTGCTTGGCCTTTGACAAGGCAGAATTGAGGCAGGACAACAGAAATTTATAGTGAATAAAGTCTGCTTGTGTACGGGATTTATTCCACAACTGTTCAGCAGATCTTGTACAGGAGCTTAAGAATCTGGTTTATGAATTCAGCCAGGGTCGTGGGTTCTGAGCATGTGTACACTTAGCCTGTAAAGAGGCAAATGAGCCAATGGTTGAGGATAGTATGTGATAATACTCACTTACTAGGGTATCAAGATCAGACAAATCCTTAAGGGAAATGAGACTGGACCTGAAAGACTGAGCTAAGGCTGGAAGGTCAATGTCACATGTATCCCGAACTAAGACAATGAGGGCAAGGAGCAGGTGGGCACGGAGAGAGGGAACTGGAAAATGTAAATAAATGGTGATCGGAAAGGGGGAAGGGTTCACTGTTAAAACCAGAGAGAGAGAGAGAGAGAGTTTTTAGTAAAGAATGGATCCAGAAAGTGGCCATCCTTATGAGTAGGGGCGTTTGTCCACTGCTGGAGCTCAAAGGAGGAGGTTAGGTGGAGAAAACTAGAGGGCCAGGGTTGTGAAGCATCATCAGTGTGTAAGTTAAAATCGCCAAGGATGATTGCAGGGCTGCCAGTGCAGAGGAAGAAAGAAAGCCAGGTGTCAAAGTCAGAAAAGGAAGGCAGAGAGGAGGAGGCTGAAGGGGGTCTGTAAATGACAGAGACAGGGTGGAAAATCTGAAGGGCATGCACCTCAAAAGAGTTAAATGAGAAGGCTGGAGGAATAGGAATAGGTTTCAACCAACAGCAAGAGGAGAATTCCAATGGTTAGGGGTGGGTGAGAGAAAGAGAGACCACCATGAAAGAGTGCAGCCTCAACAGCAGTATCATTCTATGAGAGCCAGGTTTCTAAGTGAATTAGAGCAAAAAAGATCATGGATTAATGTGGATTTGTTAGTTAAAGAGCAGGTGTTAAGAAGTGCACAAGACACACTCACATATGGCTCTTGTGTCCCACTTTGGTGAAATTCTGGAACGATGTTTCAGATGCTATAAATAAGATGACACAATTAAATATTAGGATACAAGACCACCCTATTGTTTTGCTGAATATCCTGCCAGGTACTGATAATATGATAACCGACCCTCTTACACTCCACCTCTTACAAGCAGCGAAAGCTCTAATCCCCAAGAATTGGAAATCAATCAATCCACCCACATACAAAGACTGGTTATCTACTATAGAAGAAATTAGAAAACTAGAGGAAATAGCATACCTAACGAATAATGATAGTGCCAACTACTGGAAAATTTGGTCGCCCTGGTTAAACTTTCTCAGGAATATTTGTTAGAGTATTTATTTTATTATTCACTATTAAGAAGAATATCCTATGTAAAGAGTATTCATGAGTGATCACACCCACATTATAAATTTGTAGATGTATTTACCTATTATTTACTTTCTATGGAGTTACGACTTGTTGCCAGACTTGCTGATCTAAATATTACAATTGTGTAAAAGTTTATTGCAATCAATCCTACCCTCCCTACCCTTGCCTTTTTCGTTTCTGTACCCCCCTCCCCCCCCTTTTTGTTAAAACTATAAATAAAGAATTTGCAAAAAGAAGTGCACAAGAAAAGGGAAGACATGAAGAAATCTAAATAAGGTTAGAAAAAGTAGAGGAAAGAGAAGATTTACACAAGTTACACGGTCAAATATATGTTGGTATGGAGCAGGGTCCATGGTTTGGAGAGATATCCCCTGCAACCAGCAAAAGTAGGGAAAAGATGTGGGAACAGGATTTGAAGTGACTACATTTCAGGGTCTTGTTAGTAACTGGAGGACAAAGGTGTTGCAAGTAGTTGTAAAGTGTATAAGAGCTGGAGTATGTGGATGGGAGCAGGGAAGAAGATATGTTAATAGAATACTGACAGACAATAGGACGGTTAAAGGAAGTAAGTACCTTAGGGAGCACCGTGCATGCAAACAGAGCAAAAATTATTAACTTTGCCATTGCAGTTTCTAGCAGGTAGCAGTGTTATGTCCTCAATGGAGTATGACTTCAGCGGGTGAGAAGTTCACAATCAATGTGTTTGAAGCTGGAAATGCTGTGCCCAGGTCTGGGGAATCACAAATATAACACATTCAACAATGGTTGGTGTAATGCAGATGTAGATCTCCCAATAAAAGTGCAAAAATGCAGACAACAGGGCCACAGTAGAGATGGGAAGTGAATGCAATAGCAGATTTTAGCAGATTTACCTATAATAGACAGAGGAGAGATTTCAGTTCGTAACTCCTTGTTAAACTCTTCCAGATCACTTGTAAATGAATCACTTCAAAATGAAGCATATTAGGTGGCATTGCTGCCTAAGTTTCTAGGGTCTTCAAGATTAAGGGGTTTCACTAGGAGTGCCAATATGTATTGCTACAGGTTCTATATGAAGGTTCATAATAACACAAATAAGATATCTGTATCTATTCTTTAGATACAGTATCTGCTACTGCATGGTCTAAACAGGAGTCAACTTTGCTTCCATTAAATTTAAGTAGCTTGTGTATCATATTAATGAGACATGTTTCTGCTTATATACGGTGCTTATAACCTATTAGCGGTATGGGATCTGTAATCCAGACACCCGTTACCCAGAAAGCTCCAAATTACAGAAGGACCATCTCCCATAAATTCCATTATAATCAAATAATCCAGATGTTTAAAAACGATTTCCTTTTTCTGTGTAATAATAAAACAGTAGCTTGTACTTGATCCCAACTAACATATCATTAATCCTTATTGAAAACAGAACCAGCCAATTGGGTTTATTTAAGGTTTACATGCTTTCCTAGTAGACTTAAGGTATGAAGATCCAAATTACGGAAATATCTTTTATTTGGAATACCCCAGGTCACGAGCATTCAGGATAACAGGTCACATACCTGTATATAGGTGGCCAACAGAAGTCCCCTGGCATGAACTGCTGTTACTGCGGAACTCGATAATTTCAAGAAATGCCTAGAATGTATATGTCAGAATTTAATTTTCTGCATATATTTCAGGTATTGTTACTGTTGTATTTTTGATATCAGCTCTCATGACTTCTGTGAGTGACAGGGAATCCCCCAGCATTCTAAAACCAAAAGAGTAATACAATCACCATAACCCACTCACAATGGCTCCAGAAAAACTTTTTCGGCAGATGATAGCTGCTTCAGTTGGAGTGAAGAAGCTGCTTGGTTGATGGGTGAAACAATTGCAGGATGACTAAATTTGTCCAGTTGGTTCAGCTGAGATATCACGATCTACCTGCTTGTATGTTCAGCTATAAAACATGAGGTATTAGTTGACCATTAGTTGTTCAGCTCTTTCATAAAACATTAGTTGACCACACTTTATTGATTGGAAGAGAGAAGTTACAGAAAAAACATTCTTAGTTCTTAATCACTCAAGGTATGAAGTATTCATTACAAACATTTTTAAAGAAGAACATTCTTAATTACTTTAATTTATCCCTCAGTTGTTTTGAAACTACTTTGTCCTTCAACATCAAAGAGTGTAGGCAATGCATATACAGTAATAATGGTTTCCTTTAATCTTTCCCTACTATACCTAATACCCTTCAGTGTTCCTCCCTGTTTATAAACAGAGAACTGCTAGTTAGAAAATACTTTTATGAAGTGGTGCTGTTTCCATATTTTTCACATTGTTGTTCTTTACTTCACATATTATTCTCCTGTTTTTCTCCCTACAACTTTTGGTTTGCAGACTAATCTATGTGAAGAACCCATGGCCGTCCCTGTATTCACCCCTTCTAATCAACATTACATCATTCTACCTGAATGTGTCAAACCACAGATGTATCGTTCTAGACAACACACCCCTAGATAAGAGGAGCACCTCATATAACCTACATGTTCAAACAGTAAATGTATAATCAACATTTCAAAAGAATTGTCCTAAAAAAAAACTTTGATTGTGACATCTCTTTAAATCTAATGTGCCATATTTATTTAAAACTACCTGTTAACTGATATTCTTGATGTAGTCACAACAATCACATCCAGCTGCTTTTATAAATTCATTCATTGACAGAGTCCTTGGCATGGGAAGCAAGGAATGCCTTTCGCTTGAATAATGAATTGGAACAGATAGGAAGCAACGGTTCAGCTGACTACAAAATATTATATTAAAGAGATAAGGGCTTGTTTGTTAAAGGGATCCTGTCATGGCAAAAAAAAAATTTTTCAAAATGCATCAGTTAATAGTGCTGTTCCAGAAGAATTCTGCACTGAAATCCATTTCTCAAAAGAGCAAACAGATTTTTTTATATCTCATTTTGAAATCTGACATGGGGCTAGACATATTGTCAATTAACCAGCTGCCCCAAGTCATGTGACTTGTGCTCTGATAAACTTCAATCACTCTTTACTGCTGTACTGCAAGTTGGAGTGATATCACCCCCTCCCTTTCCCCCACCCAGCAGCCTAACAAAAGAACAATAGGAAGGTAACCAGATAACAGCTCCCTAACACAAGATAACAGCTGCCTGGTAGATCTAAGAACAGCACTCAATAGTAAAACCCATGTCCCACTGCGTACTATTCAGTTACACTGAGAAAGAAAAACAACAGCCTGCCAGAAAACAGTTCCCTCCTAAAGTGCTGGTACAAGTCACATGACCAGGGGCAGATGGGAAATTGACAAAATGGCTAGCCCCATGTCAGATTTCAAAACTGAATATTAAAAAATCTGTTTTCTCTTTTGAGAAATGGATTTCAGTGCTGAAGTCTACTGGAGCAGCACTATTAACTGATGTGTTTAAAAAAAAAATGTTTTCCCATGACAGTTTCCCTTTAAGCTAATGCTCTGTGCAGATTGCAAAAATATCCATATATTTAACCACATTGCAACATTCTTACTAAGCATCCTAGTTGGGTACAAGTTATGCCAATGTGGGGCTGCTAAAGCCAGCTACTTAAAGACATTTGCCTGGACCCCTTGCAAAAACTCTTTGGAGTTGCCTGCCGCACACAGCAAACTTACCCAACCCCTGACCACTCACGCACACCTGTCTGCTGTGGATAGTTTTCTAGAATTGTCAAATTGACAATAGAGTGGCTATAGAGGAATAGAGGAAGCAGGCCTTGTGATCTGGGCCCCTCTGCTACCTCATAGTCTACCTGCTTTATAGTTATACCACTGGCCAAGACACAGCTATAACATACAGCAGGTACAAGTAGAAATGTGTCTAATTTTAAAAGCACTTTGGTCCAGGGCCTGGATCTGTCCAAATGGCATGCAACTTAGTGAAAAGGTTTGGGGCAGAGGGCGTTCATGAATACAGCGCGTATTCAAGGACAAGGATCCGTTCTCTGCTTACTTTCATGCATCCAGTGAATGATTATTATTATTATTATTATTATTAACATGTATTTCTATAGCGCCAACATATTGCGTAGCGATTTAAAGTAAACGTATTTATACAACTAAATCACATGAATTACATACACATGGAGTTACATACAATCACAATCAATGCCGATAAAAAGGTGAGGAAGGCCCTATACAGAAAGAGCTTACAATCTAGGTAAGGGAGTTATACATAAGATGTGGGAATGGGCAAGATCAAGAGTGAGCATCCCCTCTGCTCTGAAAGCCCCCAACCACCACCAATACCTTTGTTTTTGAAAAGGCTAAATCTTTGTAGGGTTCACAAATAGGGGTTTATGTTGTAAAATATTGGAGTTTAGGTTCAAGGATTTTTGGGTTAGGTATATTGAGCCCTTACTGTTCACATATTCACACATGTAGCTGAAGCTACAATGGACCAGGGATAAACACTAGTGAAAAATCCACCTGAGAGGTCAGAGAAGAAAAGAGCAAGACCTGCCCACTGATAGTGAATCCTTTCCAGGTGTAAAGGTAAGACTGTCAGATGGAGACCTGGGTTCCTATGATCAAGGGGTTCACCATCACAATTTCCTGGGTCATCTGATCATGTCCCCTACTGCACTTTTGTCCCTATGCACTTTGGCAAAAATAATATAAACACAAGTTATACACTAAATGTGTTGGTAGTTTCCTTAACTGAGAAGAATTTAGGGGTTTTTGTGGATAACAAGTTATCTAATTCTGGGCAGTGTCATTCTGTGGCCACTAAAGCATAAAAAAAGGCATACACACCTGGAGTATGCAATGTAGTTTTGGGCGCTAGTCCTTAAGAGGGATATAAATGGAGAGAGTGCAGAGACATGCAACCAAACTGGTTGGAGGTATAGAAGACTTACATTAGTACATTAGAGGACATTATAGACAAATAGCAGGGGACCTTTTTATCCATAAAGAGGATCACCAGAGGCCACCCCTTCAGACTAGAAGAACTTTCATTTGAAGCAGAGTAGGTGGTTCTTCACAGTGAGGACAGTGAGGTTGTGGAATGCACTGCCGGGTGATGTTGTGATGGCTGATTCTGCAAATGTCTTTAAGAGTGGCTTGGATGATTTCTTGGACAAGTTGAATACCCAAGGCTATTGGGATACTAAAATCTATAGTTAGTATATGAGTATATAGTTTATGTGAGTGTATGCAGGTGTCAGTGTATGGATGCTGGGTTTCATTTTGAGGGGTTGAACTTGATGGACGTTGGTCTTTTTCAACCCGATCTAACTATGTAACTATGTAACATAAGGATTATTGATGAACGGACCACCAATGATGGGTAAATTGTCTGTATAATGTTTTGTCTAATAAATAAATCAGCTATTCTGAAGAAAATTCCTGGTCTTGTAAAATAACAAGATTCTAGTAAGCAATTTACCATTGTGAGAGCAACCAACAACATACAGCATACTGCAAAATAAACGCACCACAAGGTTTAAGGCCAATAAAAGTGATGCATCATTACCTTTACCTCTTTACATTGCTGGGTCTTCTTCTGTATTAGGGTCTCTGTCCAAGTTTAAATTTGAACACCCAATTTTTTAGTTTCACTGGTGGAATTATGGTATAACAATCAACTCTTATTTTAGCACACATGCTCATATCTTTATTTCAAAGGAAGTACTGGGGGGGGATATAAACTTGAGTAAACTGCATCCAAAAAAAAATAAAAGACATCAAAACACTGGAATGATCTAGATGTTTCCTCAAAGAAATACTTTACAAAACCAATATTTCCAAAGGGAAGTAGGACCATATAAATCAGTGTGAAATAAAATGATTTCCATCTAAATTGAGATGTATTAGGATTCTTATCTTTCTGGAACATAAACAGTTCTGGGAAGTGAAAGAGAAAATGCACCCTATTAATAAGTACAGTTTATCTAACATATTCTTTGCTGTATATGCCCTGGCATAGCTGCTGCCCAACGTATTCATCTCTGTGTAGTTCTTTATAAATATACTTTATGAATGTCTATTAGTGATGGGCGAATTTATTCGCCTAGGTCGAATTTGCGGCGAATTCCCGCGATTCACCACTGGCGAATAAATTCGCGAATCACCAGCGAAATTTCGCTTGGCGAAAATTCGCTGAAAACGAGTCGCGCATCAGTCGCGCGTTGTTTTTGACGCGAAGCGACGAAAACAATGCGACGCGCGACGAAAACGACGCGACATGCGACGAAAACGGCGTGACGCGTCAAAGTTGACGCGACGCGCAACAGACGCGCGACAAAATTGACGCGACGCGCGACAAAATCGTCCCGCCACTCGTTTCGCGAATTTTTCGCCGTTTTGCAAATTTCTCTAGAAATTCGCGAAAAATTCGGCGAAGCGAATCTCGGGAGATTCGCCCATCACTAATGTCTATTTAACATGGGTTCCAAGGTGCCATGTTTATTGCCTGCAATGCACCGGATGACTCTGTGAGATGCACCAGCCACTGGCAAGCACAACATATCGGTATCAAAATTCTGGGGATGTTTGTTCCGGGTAGCAGTGCATACATGAATTGTAGGGCATGGGCAGGCTGCAGGAATCGCCTTATAGACCCCTCTTTGCACATTAAACATGGGTGTTAAGGCTGGAAAAAGACACGTCTTTATAGTCAAACCTTTTTAGGGTGAAAGCTGCCTAACTGCTAGTTGAAAGGTAGGTGAAAAACTCTACCTGAATCCTCTACACTTTGGAAAAATTCCTTACTGACCCCAAGATGGCAATCGGACCAGTCCCTGAAGCTATTTTCAGTAACTTTATATTATCTCTTGTGTTTAAAACCACCAAACCTTTACTTGAAGCTCTGTATCTGCCAGTACAATCCTTTCAGAAACAGAATTCCACAACTTTGAGGCTCTCACTATAAATAACCTTTTTCAAGTATTATGATGGACCCTTATTTCCCTTAAGCACCTCTTCTCCAGCGTGAACAACCCCAACTTGGACAGTCTTTCTTTATAACTGAAACGTTCCATACTCTTTTATATAACTTTTTATGCACTCTTTTTAAATATTATGGACTTTTTATGCTTTGATAAAGCACCTTTTGGACACTGGAGATCAAAACTGCACTTACCAGTGTTTTCTAAAGGGGAAGAGTTACCCTCTCTTCCCATCAATCTATATCCCTTTTAATAAAGCTGGCCCTTGGTACAATTAAGTTAATTTTCCACATGCACCCCTAAATCCTTCTCCATCACTTAGTCCCATTTCGGGTGTACATGGCTTGCATATTCGTAATTCATGTGTACACACTACAGATGTGCATAGAAATGAGCAATACGTAGTATAGTAATGTGGAACTCTCTACGTAATGTCCACTTAGGACTTGCTTTAAGTGCTATGATTGTCTCTGTATTTTACTCTTTGCAACCAGCCATGAGAATGGGACAAACTAGTGGCACAACATGACCCATCAAGCTGACTAAGCACAGGAGCATGTGCTGTAACGGGATGAACTATAAGTACAGTGGTACAGTAGAGGCAGTTTAAACTGTAGCATTGTCATCTCTGAAATAGCTGCTCCCTAATGCTTTATGTAGGGAACGTGGTGGTTTGCAAAGATACACAGGATATTGACTCCTAATTCCCACACCAGAAAACCATGTCCTCTCATCTCCACTACACAGGTGTTTGAGCTCACCTTAATAACTACAGTATAACCAAAATCTCTCAGTATCTAGTATAACCCTTTTCACCTGGTGCTTGGTTTATAACCAAATGCTCTTTATTATGGCTTATACTAATCGTGGCGCTTTGTGTTTGGCATATGGTACACCCAGTATATTTTCAATGGGTGCAGGGCTTGACACCCACTGGGGGTCATTTATAAAGTTTGCGCAGCGCATAATTGTTCGCAAATGGTAGTTTTGCCCATGCTTTTTCCTGAACACTACAATATTGCACTACTGTGCCCGTCTTTATGGTTTTTGCAAATTCGCATTGTGAATGAATTTTCGCAAACAATTCGCAAACAAGATGGGTCTTTGCGTGAGTACAGGCACTTTGTGAGGTTTTTTTGCGTGAAAATAGGGTTAACAGTAACTTAAATTCGCAATTTGCGAAACAGTTTTGCAAATATTTTCTCCGCCACCAAAGTTGTGGCGCAGAGCGTTCGCAATTTGTGATCTTTGCCATATTTAAAAAGCTCCTATAGGCATTCGCAATGTGAAAAACAAATTTGCAAATCTGTTTGCACACTCATATTTAGCTTTATAAATATAACCAGGCGCAGGGCAAATATATTCACTCTGCGAACCAATATATATATATATATATATATATATATATATATATATATATATATATATATATATATATAAATGACCCCCACTGTGTTTTTATCATGTTCATAAGAAACATTGGCATGTTCTCTCCTTTTATTGTTGTCTGGTAGTTGACTACATTAATACTAAGAGGGTTATTTATTAAAGTCCGAATGCAAAAAACTCAAAAAGTTTGGAAATGTATTTGTATAAAATCTGAATTTTTAGTGTAAATTTTTTTCAAGATGTATTATACCCCAAGTATGCAAAAAGTCTGAATCCGAAAATCCACCATCACCGACCTGCTGAGGTTGTATGTAAGTCAGTGGGAGAGGTCTCTATCCTATTTGGAAGTCTCTGTGGTCTACACTGAAAATCCAACTATTTAAGAGGTGCTTGGATGATTTCTTGGACAGACATACTATTATTATTATTATTATTATTAACATGTATTTCTATAGCGCCAACATATTGCGTAGTGCTTTAAAGTAAATGTGATTATACAACTAAATTACATACTGAATTACATTCATATGGAGTTACATTCAATCACAATCAATGCACATTAAAAGGTGAGGAAGGCCCTAAACAGAAAGAGCTTACAATCTAAAGGTAAGGGAGTTATACACAAGATGTTGGAATGGGCAATATAGAATTAAGTGGTTGAGAAATGTGGTACTGTATGTAGTGTTGCATTTGGTAGTTAAGAGTGAGATTAGGCTTCTCGAAAGAAGTGCGTTTTAAAAGATTTCTTGAAAGCAGAAAGGTTGGGAGAAAGTCTGAGACAATTCCAGAGGAGGGGTGAAGCTCTTGCAAAGTCATGAATCCGAACATGTGTGGAGGTAATGAGAGAAGTGTTGAGTAGCAGGTCAGTAGAGGAGCGTAGTTTGGGTAAGTATATAGAGATGAGTTCAGGGATGTAGGGAGGGGCAGAGTTATGAAGTGCTTTGAATGTCAGGGTCATTAATTTGAATTAAATTCTGAAGGGTAGTGGAAGACAGTGGATTGGCAGAATGGCGCGGCAGAGGAGGAGCAGTTGCTTAGGTGTATGAGCCTCGCGGCAGTGTTCATTATGGACTGGAGAGGTGAGAGTCTCTGGCGGGGAAGGCCAATTAAAAGAGAGTTACAATAGTCTTGACGAGAGAGTGAATAAGAATTTTGGCAGCATCTTGGGTGATAAATGATCGTATTTTCGATATGTTCCTTAGGTGGAAGTGACATAATTTAATAAGTCACTGGATGTGAGGAGTGAATGACAGGGCAGAATCTAGGATAATTTAAGGTAGCGTTGAAAATTTGGATTTTGATAAATAACCCCCTTAATTTCCCATTACTATGTAGAAAGCAGTGCTGCCACAAACTGGTGAGAATGATCCAATAACGACTCCATAATTCTTATTATGAGCCTGTGGTTCAAGTTAAGCTATCCCCACCTTTAGATGCTGATTTACTAAACCACAACTTTTTAGGGTTTTCTGTTTTTGTCAGGATTTCTGTTGCCAAAAAACCTGAAAAAGTTGTGCAACTTTTCCAGGATTTATTACTAGGCAAAACTCCAAATCCTCCAGCTAAAAGCTGTTGAAATCACGTAGAAGTCAGCAGCAGATGTCCCATTTACAACTGGAAACTCTTTCTCTGATTTACGATTTTTGAGATTTTCAGGGGTTTTTGACGCTGGCTTTTCTGCAAAAATACGAAAAAGTTGTAGTAATTGTGCTACAAGTGTGGTTTTCGCGACTTTCCTGCTACTTTTTCCTTTTGTGCTTTTTCTTTTCAGATCTTTTGATAAATGACTGACATTCATGGAAATAAGTTTATTTGCGGTTTCTAAAACCATTCCAATTTGACCTTTCATAAAAAAGGCCTCCACATGTTCAGTACATTTCCTTGTTACAGGTGAGTTTGAGAGCCTAAGTACTTGGGCAGGTGCTGTTGTTCCTCAACTCACTAATATGTCTGTGAACAAAACCTCACAGGGAACAGACAGACAGAGAGAGAACGTTTCCTTTCCCATAGATTCCCATTTCCCAGTTCCAAAAACGCTTGAGTTTTGTGCTTCTCTGTACCACGCACACACTGATACTGATTAATGCCTATTAGGAACATGAAAAGCTTCTGGGATAGCCCCTCGCATTCCTCTGCAGGAGACAAGATGTAACAGGCAATCACAGTCGTACTGTTGGAAGGCAGCTGACACAACAAGCTATATCATTAGAAACGGGAAGAAAAATAAATGGATAACATTTCATATTAATATATTCTGGTTTTCAGGACTTTCCATTGTACACTATTGTTTCAAGATTATCACCCTTAATTGAACTGAACAGTAATTACAGTTTATGGATGAAGGTTAATTATGTATATTGTATTACACTTGCAATAAAGATAGGACTTCTTTATTGTACCATTGGCACTTGTTTATAAACAGCTGTAGTCCCACTCATGACATTTTGAAGTTGACAGGAGAACTAAACTCTAAAATTGAATATGGCTAAAAATGCCATATTTTATATACTGAACTTATTGCACGAGGCTAAAGTTTCAGCTTGTCAATAGCAGCAATGATCCAGGACTTCAAACTTGTCACAGGGGGTCACCATCTTGGAAAGTGTCTGTGACACTCACATGCTCAGTGGGCTCTGAGCAGCTGTTGAGAAGCTAAGCTTAGGGGTCGTCACTAATTATCCAGCAGCAGAAAATGAGGTTGGCCTGTAATATAAGCTGATGCTACAGGGCTGATTATTCAATTCTGGTGCTAATTACACGGGTTTCTGTGCTGCCATGTAGTAATTATCTGTATTAATGACTAATCAGCCTTATATTGTGACATTCCTATTTTATATGTACTGTATATTGTGAGTGGGTCCCTAAGCTCAGTAAGTGACGGTGAATCAGCAGAATCTTTGGAGTCACAGAGCTTCCCTGTTAAAGGGCTGTGGTTGCATTGGTCTAGGAATGCATCCACCAGTACAGTTTATTATGCAACCCCCTTCAATGCCATGGGGGAGCTGATGCTTCACCCAAATTTTCATTCTAGGAAAAATGGACACCATTTAGCGCTTGGTCAAATATTTCTCTGTGCAGGGTCTGGCAGGCCTTTGCACTTAGTGTCGGATAAAAAAAACTCACCTACGAACCTCCTCTACCAACCCCTTGATGATTATATTGCAAATGTAGGCAGGTCTATATTCATGGAGCAAACATAGGTGTTTGTGCTCTAAAATAGACTTGTGTTGTTTCAATTTTATTTAGCATTTTGCTTTGTACATTGTAAAAGACCCCTTAAATCCTACAGCTAAACTCCAGGCAGTCCCAACCCTCCCTTCCTTTAATCACATTTTACCTAATATGTCCTTCCTACTCAGGGATTAGTTTATCTTTGTTCACATCCTGAACTACAAGCAATATGCAGTTATGGAACCTATTATGCAGAAAGCCCAGGACCTGAGCTTTTCCTTATAAGGGGTCTTTCCATAATTTGGATATATATACCATGTCTACTTAATGTTCAAATAAACATGAAATAAACCCAAAAGGCTGGTTTTGCTTCCAATAAGGATTAATTATATCTTAGTCTGGATCAAGTACAAGGTACTGTTTTATTATTACAGAGAAGAAAGCAAGTTATACATTATGAATTATTTAATTAAAATTGAGCCTATGGGAGATGACCTTCCTGTAATTCAAATAATGGGTTTCCTTATAAACTGGTTTCCATATTATGGATCCCATACCTGTACTGTATTAGTGCCATGTGTTAATTTGTCGGTCAAACCTACTTTCCTACAAGAGGCACAAGGATCCCTGAACCTAACAATTGCCATTTCCAGGCAGTAGATACAGGTGTCTTTTTGTACCTATTGAAGTTGAAAGTCAGTGAAGTACATCTATATCCCAAGCTCACTCTCAATCTCGTCCTTGCAGGTGCAAGATTATTGGGGTAAATATGAATACTTGACATTTAGGTATCCAATTGTAGCACATACTGATGGGCGAATTTATTCACCTGCAGTAAATTTCCGCGATTCGCCACAGGCGAAAAATTTAGCTAAACGCCAGAAAAATTTCGCCAGGGCGAAAATTCGCTGGTGTCTCGTTTTGGACACAGGCCATCCATTTTTGGACCGGTAATGGGCGCCGGCATCCAAAAACAGACGCCGGCATCCAAAAAATGGACTCCCACGTCCAAAAGAAGACGCGTCAGTGTTTCTCAAATTTTTCCCATTTTGCAAATTTCTACTAGAAATTCGCAAAATTTTGGTTAAGCAAAGCGCCCCAGATTCGCTAGTAGCAAGCACAATTATTCTGACATTCTGGGAAATGGAGGGTAAGATATAGGACAAATTATGGCGATCCTTTGCACCACTGGCAAATCAGCCCTTATTTGTTTTAATGTGTTATGTTTTTCATTAAGACTTTTCTCTTATTCCTAGGGGTTATTTATCAAAATCCAAATTTATCTCATTATTTTTTGACACATACTCAGACCAAATTTGCATGGTTTATTTTTCGATACATTTTTCAGAAATATTCCAGTTTTGGAAAAAAAACTAGAAAATGTGAAAATCGTAATCTTTGGATTATTGCACGAAACCCAGCACAGTTCAGCATATCTTCAGGACTTCTCCCATTGATTGTATACAACCTCGGCAGGTCTGAGATGCTGGATTTTCTGATTCGGACTTTTTCCATCCTCGGAGTATAATAACCCCCCAAAAAATTTTCACAAAAAATTCAGATTTTATAGTTAAACTCAAATTTGAGTTTGAGTTTTTGGCATTTGGACTTTAATAAATAACCCCCTACTGTTGTTTGGCATTTGGAAATATTATTCCCCTATGCTGTCTTTTAAATGTCAATCCATGAAAAAAGTGGGTGACTGAAATCAATAAATAAATATGAAACTGGGAATAAAATCCCGATCTCTACAATTTTTATGCATTTTTCAACATAATTTTAATAACAACATATAAAAATCTCAGTTTCCATGGTTACTTCATTGATACAAATTAGCAGTTTGATCTCATGAAATGAATAATGCAGGGGAGGCATGGGAAATGTAATGAATAGATATCATTTGAAGGCAGAACGCGGGGCACTGAAGGAGAAGGAGAGAAGCAGATAAAACAGAATTTTCTATGATGAAACAGAAAATATGTGAACTAAACTATGGTATAAAGCTTATGGAGTGAAACTGCACTAGATCATTTAACAAAGGTTCCTCCTCTGACAGAACCGTTGAACCCAGAGGCAAATTGCTCTTCAATGAAAGGTCATGGCAGGACAGAAACTTGGAGATGACATGTAACGTTCTTGGGATCCTTTACAACGAATTTCGAAACATTTTCTGCACCTTGATGAGTGTTTAAGCAGAGTTCAAAGAGCCTTGCCAGTGTTCCAACATGTTCTCTGAAATAAAAGCAAAGTGCATGGCTTTATAGGAATGTGATGTTGGCTGCCTCTTAAGGCATACGGCTCACACTTATTTATATATATATATATATATATATATATATATATATATATAGCATCGAGGAAGGTACGCACTCACAGGTCTTATGAAGAAAAAATGGTGTTTATTATTTATATATATATACATATGTGTTGGAAAGGGGTACTTTATACATTTTTTCAATTGTAAGCTCTTCGGGGCAAGGTTCTCATTCAGTTGTGTTGTGGGAGAGCACAAAATCTATCATCACTTCTAAAAACTGTAATAAATCGACCGGTCTTTGTACAGATGGAATGTGGCAGCTTATTGTCATTGGGTGAGTTAAATATCCGTAGCTTGCCAGGTCCCCAGGGTTGTGAGCAGAAGTTGTTCATAGATAGAATGGGTGGATAGTAAGTATTAAATGGATTCTGTCATGATTTTCATGATAAATTACACTGTATGATAATTCACTCTACCATGCAAAATTTAATTCCTACCCCAACAGATATAATTTTTTTAGTTTTAAGGTTTAGGCGTAGGTGTAAGGGCCATCTCAGGTCATTTTGCCTGGTCATTTGCTTTCAGAAAGAGCCAGTGCTGTACTATGGAGTTTCTTCTACTCAACATGTAGAAGGTGCTCATTTATATGGCATATCTATAGTAATAGGTCAAATCAACTAGACTTGCTGCATTTTTTTTCTCTTGAAGACTTTTTGCTAGTTTTCCTCCATAATGTAGTGTTTTTTTCCCCCAGAATTCCAGAATTGTTGCAACCAAAGTGTTTATCTGCATCAATTGGTACAAATGCCCTTGTTTCAGAACAGAAGAAAGTGCTTTTAATGAATAGGTTTTTACACACAGAAATTTTTGGGATTGCAACTTCGCTTGTAGCCCTAAATGCCCCTAATAAGTTTTAGCTAAGTCTTTTAAGTCAGGCCCAACCACCCCTAAATACAGTTGTGGTCTGCACTTCAGTCTGGTGACAGCATTGCACACATAGAGAACCAAGGTACTTCATGGTATGCTGGTTCCTGCCTTGGTCACGTGTGTTCAGACATAATAAGGAAGGTGACAAAAACAGAACATTGCATCTCTCCTGCCATCCCTACCTGTATATGAACATGGCCACATTTAATAGCTAACACTTTTCACTTCCCAGATCTGTTTGCTGGTCTTTATGGCAAGGAATCAGGGGAAATAGTTTTCATTTGTGAATGTTAAACTTTGTTAAAAGATCGCTCCTCCATTCATAGAATAATATTATCAATAGAGTTTTCAATAGCTACTGAACTGCTGAGCGAAGAGAAGAAATATTTATGTTCATCAAGATCAGCCTTTGGTCTATGGAAAGGCAAAAATCCCTTCCTGATTCCAAAAAAGGCATTTGGACTTCATCCCAGATCAACATCCGGCTTTGTTGAAACTATTTGTCTTGGCCTGATTTATTATTCCCTACCAATGTATTTCTGTGATATGATAGCACTTGGCCAGCAGACATTTTTTACTGTCCTTGCTGTGAAAAGCACTTTGCTCTATGGAGAGGTCCTTTTCTTTAAGCTTAATGGGTGGATTTATTGAGTGGTCTAGGTAAGAAGTTATTAAACATTATTATAGATATTGTATACAAATCACAATATGTCTGTCTTCTCAGGTTCTGGAAAAGTTCAGGAATACCAACCCCCCCCCCCCCCCCCCCCCCCCAACATTTTGTGCAGTTAAGGCATTTTTAGCTCTGCATCCTACCTTGTCACTGGCCTTTATATAAAAAAATATCCCTAGTTTCTTCCAAACCTGGTGCCCAGACAACTCATTAGATAGAGAGGTCAAGGGCTAGGAGTTTTTTTGGTTCAATAGATTGCTCTTTTTTTCTGGTATGAAAGAACACATAATATCAAGTGCAGATTCAGAAAATAAATTCCACTCTGGGGAAACTGCAAATTTCATTGCAAAAAGTAAAAAAGTTCAATCACTCCTAAATATAAACCAAGTCCATTCATTATAATAGGAAAAAAAAGGTTTTCTCGGTTCTTCTTTTTTGTTTTGGCCATAAGGTGACATAAGCTCCTCTTTCTGCCTATGTTGATGAGATTTATACTGCAGCCAATTAGGAAAGTCAAAGAGGCTGATGTTTGGCTGCTGTAGCTAATGTTACCCCTGGAGGTTGTTTATCAAGCCCTGCAGGAAAATGTTGTTCTCTCTCTTCTCCCACAAATCCACTTCCCAGTTTAAGTCAGACCATTTACCATATGTCACACATTCAGAGTTATACAAATATTGCATTACATGATTTGCCACAGTCCTTGACATCTGATTTACAGTTGAAACCTAATTTTACATTCCAGGAGTTTTACATTTTCTTTTTTTATACTAAAGCACCACTAACCCAAATCAAATAAATCATAGTATTTATGGGGAGTCCTTCCTGTCTCAACTTGAATATCACCAGTTTGTTGCCCAACTCTGCCCTGTTTTTCCATGTTGAGAAGGAGTAGCACATGGTGAAGGGTGGGCACCATCTCCTGGATATTTCTCTTGCACGTGATTGCAGACATAGAGCACAGGAAAAAAGGAACATTTTGAGAAACAAGCTGTGCAGTTCAAGTAGGGGGTGGGAGGCAGCAGCATTGTCGGTCTTGTTCTGGAGGAAGGGGTCTCCAGCAATACTACCATGCACCTGAGGTTTTTTGTTCTTCTTTAAGAATCCATTCACCAATAGAAGAACTGTGTGTAGGGTCCCATAGGGTTATATTCTAATCTGATTCTCTCTCTATTTGTGCAGTCACTTATAAACTACACTGTAGATACCTGGGTGTGATAATTTTCTCCTATTGGTTCAGGGAGGTTTTGACTGTTAAGTGTTCTTGATCATGTTTAAGATAGTGACTGAGCTTATGACTCTTTCCTCATTGGCCCCCACCAGCTGAACAGGGTGGAGGTCTGCTGAGGAGCCTGGGACAAAAGGGCCCCCTAAAGAAGAGTTACCTAAGGAAACTGTTAGTTGAGTACACGTAGGGAAATAAGGACCCTGTGAACAAGTTTAGAATTAGACAGTGGCAGGTAGAACACCTTTAATAGTACACTAGAAAGTGCAATTCTGAACATAGGAAAATTAATTGGTGGTCTCTCTCCCAGGTGATACTGCATGTTAGTGTAGTGATCACAATGGAAAGCAATTCAAGTTGGATGCGTTTCCCTAAGGTTCCCACTGAAGTAATCTAGTAGTCCACTAAAGGGTGTCACAGAGTTCAAGTGGAATCCTGACAGGTCTGTGAGTTATGCTTTGTCAATGAATGTTGCTGTGACCACAATAGCTGATATTGATAACTTGGTAATACGCAAGTACCAGCTTTCTCTGTTGTCTGCATTTGTTTTTGTCCAAAATCCCTTTCTCCACACAATATTGCTAGGGCCCAGCTGAGAAAGAGAGGGTCCAAAGTTTTTGCTTAGATATTTCTGAAGTACTGGATTCCAAGCTAAAATAGGGTTACATGTGTAAGAAACTGGAGAAGTCCAAGACGCATAGGCAAATAGAGTAAGACAGGCCTTAAGTGGAGGCATAATTCTGAGAAACTGAAGAAGTTTCCAAGGAGAAGGCAGAAGGCTATATGGATCCAGCGCAATTAGACTGTTGAAAGAGCATGACATGTCAGTTTAGGAAAATACAGAAACGCAATCTGTTCATGGGATCTAGACTCTAGAGTAGAAATGTAATGGTTCTGAATAGATACAGAGTTAATGGAGGCATCTGACACACACTTTCTCTATGGAAATAAATGGTGTAATGTTTGCCTCGTGATGCATAAATAAAGCCTACTTTATCTCTATGTGGTGCTGATTCACAGTTTTTTTTTATAAACTAAAAGTGAATGAAAACAAAGAATGTCCCATCTGCTTGAAAAAAAGGAATGGTGGTGCCTCCAGTAATAATACAAGGTTGTAATGTATCAGATATTGTACTGACCAAAGAAACACCATAAGACTCAACTAGACTAGTAATCTGAATATGGCTGCAGTTGGCCTAACTTTTAATTAGTCTTAGTTAGACCTAATAGCAAGGATCTGTTAAAGTTGTTTGGGACTTTGCACAATGAGATACAATTAGATTAGGGTAGACTGTCTGACTAGAGTTTTATCATGCTGCAGTTTTGGTCTATGGGAGCCAGACTAAACTCTAGTCCACCTTCAGAAGAAGTCAGTAGGTGTGTGTTCCTCTGTACCAACCCATTCGGATCTGAGTGACTTTATTATATACTGTACTTTCTATATTAGCTGTATGAAAGCTGAAATATTAACTTATCTCTATTCAGGACATATAATAAGATACAAATTTTAAAAACTGAACAGAGATTTTAACTATCAGAAGGACACAATAGTTGTCCCACTTTGGTCCCTGTAATGCAACAGCAGCTGCTGGAGAGCTACATGTTCAATATTTATGCTTTACAGTTTTGATTTGATAAAGCCACACAACCTGTGATGTGTACTGATATATAACCGACATCATAAGCAGGGAAATTGTAAATACAACTGTAATCCTTTCGACATCCCTTCTATCAGTGTTACACTCCACTTGTGGAGCTTACCTCGTGACAGGGGACGAACATGAGCCACTCCGCAGTGGTATTGGGAGAGACAGGGTACCTGGTGCTTACTAGCGCAGTGCCTCCACCTAGTAGGATCCGGGAATGCACCTATGGGTGACCCCACTAGGAACACAGTAATAATTCACAAACAGTAGTTGGTTAGCTAAATATTTTTTATCTAAAAGTAAATGGCCAACTAATGCAAGTAACACTCCTAACACGGTGGCAAAAGGGGCCTCACTAACGAACTAGGCAGGTGTGAAAACAAAGTCCTTAAACAAAGTCTATAAAATTTTTGAGTGCTCTTGAAATATTATATTCACTCCAAAAGTCTCATTTGATGTCACACAGAATCTTCAGGTAAGTCAAGCACTTATGGGCATGCAGTGCAGCTCCAGCCCCTTTGGCTACTCTGAGCCATCTTTACTGGCCTGCAACAAGAAAATGGGACCCTGATGGATGGGTTGCAGCTTGATTTAATATTTGGGGGCTTATAGATGCCTGCATTTATGCTGGAATTGTAGATAGAAATATGGTGATTTACATTTACATTTTGCACTGCATAATTAACAAGGTTGTTCACTTTTAAATTAACTTTTAGTATGATGTAGGGAGTGATATTCTGAGACAAGTTGCCATTTTTTTTTATTTCTTATTGTGTGTGGTTTATTAAGTTATTTAGCTTTTTATTCAGTATAGTTTTAGTTTGGAATTTCAGCAGTCTGGGTAATTTGGACCCTAGCAACTATGCATTGATTTGAATAAGAGAATTGGATATGAATAGGGCCTGCTTAATAGAGGAGTAATAAAAAGTAGTAATAGCAATACATTTGTAGCCTTACAGAGCATTTGGTTTTTTTTAGGTGGGGTCAGTGTCCCTCAGCTAAAAGCTGGAAAGAGAAGTACGAAGAAGGCAAATCATTCAAAAACTTTACACTACTGCTTAGAATTGGCCATTCTATAACAAACTAAAAGTTAAAGGTGAACCTCCCCTTTAAAGGGGAACTAAAGTCTAAAATATAATAATGCTGGAAATGCTGTATCTTGCATACTAAATATAAACATTAACTTACTGCACCAGAAGCCTACTTAAACAAATGATTTATGCTTTCAAATTTGGCTGAAGGGGGCTGTCATCTTGTAACTATGTTGATATTCTTTTGGGCTATGTACAGCACAAAGGAATAAGTGTCCAGCTAGTGATGGATAAGCATGGGTTACACAGTGCCCTACACACCAGGGCAGGGCCTTTGCCAGGTGGAAGATATCCTTTAGGAGGTAGTATAACTACAATACCCAGGCAAACTGTACAATAAAAGATTAAATGGGTGCCAGGAGGTTCTTTAAAACAAAAGGTGAACGTTTATTAGCACAAATGCAATAGCCCCAGGTTTAAATACTCACGAAGGAGCTTTCATAGAGAGTAGCAGATTTCCACACAACACATAACAGTAGGAAATATTCCTCAGAGTCAGGATAGTCAAGGTACATCAAATCCAATACAAAGTGCCTGTTGCTGTAATGTGACTTATTGGAATACCAGGTAAGGCCGGACAGCTGTTGCTAAATCCTAATCCTTATCACAATGATATCCCAGCACTAAAAGCATCACAGGGGAAGCTTTGTAAGGAAGATTTCTTCCTGCTAACACTCCTCGTTTGAACATAGAACTGTTCATACTAAATACAGCTGACTATCTTTCTCTCTCTAGAGAGACTATTACAGTACTACCCTGCTCTTGCTATCCCTCGTTCACGGGGTGGCCTGGTCCCCGACTTGGATCACTAACAGTTGGACGTGGCTTACTCTGGCCTTGTTGATCCCAGGCTCAATGAGCAACCAGCGTGTTCAGTACCAGCAGCCAAAGAGGAAGTTGCCACTCCTTTCCAGCACTATAAAGCTGTGTGGCAGGAAGTGGTCATTACACTCTTGGCTCTAACTATTGGTTAGAAGTATACACTGGTAACATAAACTTCTGCCTAGTGACAGAGATCAGGGACTAAACAGAAACCTATGGGTCCCTACACAAGATCAAGACCCTGCACATGCTCAGTGTGGTCTGGGCTTCTGCTGGGATGTTAAGCTTAGGGATTGTCATAAATTATCAAAACAGCACAAGTCAAATAATATCTGCCATAGAAGCTTATACAGCAAGACTGATAAATGAATGAAATATACAGGCTGCACTGGGTCTGCGGATATGAATCTCTACACGGTGCCAGCTTCTCTACAGGGAAACAAACAAAGTTGCTGGAGTTCTAGGAAGTACTTCTCCCCTGCAGTTTGAAAGCCGCATTGTTTCCTTGAAGAGCAGTATCAGTCAGAGCAAGTAAAAAAAATTTCACTACATACAGTCAGGTTTGTATATGAAAACAGTACATATTTTTTAATTACAGTATATTGGAGAAAGATTTCTTTTTCATTAAAGAAAGTAAAAAAGGGATTTTTATTTTTTGCTTTTACATCCCATTTAAGAGCTCGGGTTTCCTGCCAACCACTGGTAGCAACACGTGTTTGTGCATTCACTTTTCGAACAACGTTTGTGAAAGTAACATATGGATATTAAAATTTGCCTGAGCAGCTGGAGATGTGTATTTTTACAGACACCTGACAGGCCAGATTGTACATGGAAAACACATGGCAGATACATATTTTTCATATGAAGAAATTCTGCTTATAAAAAAGGGTGTAGTTTCCCCATTCATAATCTTTTGAGCTGTTGTCTCAAATAAACTAGTCTGGAAGATGTGACTTTCTAAAAATCGATGACGCAAAAATAAAAACCATGTTTATTTTATGATTTATATAAAATTAACCAGACAGTCTCATTAATTCTTATATTCCAACGTATATTTAGCCTGGCTTGCCCTGATCTGTGCAAGTTGTTGAGTTACAGACAAAGCCTCTAACGTGGAATCGGGGATGACACAATCTTGGCAAATATAGCTTTATCTGGGAGTTTCTGAAATCCTTTGTATATAATTTACACCCCTTGGAGCAGTGATTTCTATCATTATCTTTCTATGGAGCTGTTTTGGGAAGAAAAAGAAGAATTTCTATTAATAGTAGAGGATTGTTTGCAACAGCTGAGTTGGGGGGATTGCTGGAAAACAAATATTTCTGTTGCATGTTTAACATTGCTGATACATGGTAATGGCTCTCTTTTTATAAACAACGGACCAACTTCTCATTTAATATTTTTATATAGTAAAATGTTCAAATTGGGGCCATTATCTACAATGGGGTCCCCAACATTTTTTACCTGTTACATTCAAATGTAAATAAGAGTTGGGCAGCAGCACAAGCATGAAAATAGTTCCAAGGGTGCCAAATAAGGGCTGTAATTGAATATAGCTAGCACCTACTGTATATGGACAAGCAGTCTAAAGGGGACTCTGTTTGGAAGTCAAACCTTTTTTTATGCAACCAAAATGTACTTCCAAGCCAAGAATTCAAAATAAGCTCCTGCTTGGAGACCACTGGGAGCAACAGCCAAGGAGTTGGTGAGAAGCACTGGTTGGGGAACACAGGTCTACAACATATTTAATAATTAATAAATCACTCCAGCATGGAAAAGAATTGGCACAATCATCAGACCATGTCATTTCCATTGCAGAGTGAGAGTTGAGATGGGTAATAGTGCTCAGCAAGAACTAGTGCCCCATGGAACACTTGAGTAAATGTTGGGTATTTTGTTTGATTCATGTGTCAATTCATCGAGTACTTATCTGACTGTCAGGAAAAATACTGATAAATGGGGCAAATCTGATAAATCAGTCCCAATTTAGTTTGTTGAAGTTTAAGGCTGATTGAGAGTTAAAAGACCGCATTAACCCCAAATTTTGTTTCTTATCTGAAGGGACGAGAGCAGATGTTGCCTCATACACAAGCCAAAAGACTGTAACTTGGTTTGGAGGGGCCACCTTTCATTGGTTCATGGATGGCCTGGCATGGGTCAGAATATAATGGACCTGATAAAAAAAAATTTTTTCCATTGAAATACATTAACGTTGGATATAAATGCATGAACAGACTACATCGTCCGACTTTATCTGTTCTGTCTTTACATTCTAGCTATAAGGACATCCAATTTCATAGCATCCTACAAATCTCATGATGTTGCATGCCTTTGTGTGGGGTTACATGGCTTTGCATTGTGTTGGATGGCAAAATCAGATAAAATCTGACCCACAAAATCGAATCAAAATCTAAAGTTGCACAGCTGGTTTAAGGGTAAGACAAATAAGGTATGTGCCCAGGTCTCACAACATTGGAATGTCCCATCATTAAATACACGTATAATTTTTCCATAATTTGGATCACCACAACTCATCTACTAAAAAAATTATTTAAACATTAAATAAACCCAACTGCAGCTTAGTTACCATCAAGTACAAAGTACTGTTTTATTATTACAGAGAAAAAGGAAATCATTTTTAAAAATTCTTTGGTTAAAAATGAATATGGGAGATGGCCTTCCTGTAATGTGGAGCTTTTTGAATAACTGTTTCTGGGTAAGGGTTCCCATATCTGTATTCTTTTATCCCCCATGCCACCACTTCCACCTTAGCCGCATATATTAAATAATTACACATGGAATACATATATTGTTATTACCAGGTTTATGCTAGAGACAAAGAGAGATGATTAATGTGTTACATTTTCTCTAAAAAATATATATTCTTGACGATTAATAACATAGGAGAACGTTCTTATCAGCGCCAGACATTTGTAGGTTGTGAAGATGACAAGACAGTGCTGGAGCTGCCAATTTTTTTCCCCATCAAAGTGCATAGCAAAAACTACAAATATTTATTTTGTATTAAACAGGGAATATACGCATTGTAAGTTTAACATGGGCAATACAGTAAATAAGGCTTGTATGATAGTGTGCTAAACCTATCTTAAAGGGAAACTGTCATGGGAAAATATGTTTTTTTTTTAAATGCATCAGTTAATAGTGCTGCTCCAGTAGACTTCTGCACTGAAATCCATTTCTCAAAAGAGCAAACAGATTTTTTAATATTCAGTTTTGAAATCTGACATGGGGCTAGCCATTTTGTCAGTTTCCCAGCTGCCCCTGGTCATGTGACTTGTGCCAGCACTTCAGGAGAGAACTTCTTTCTGGCAGGCTGTTGTTTTTCCTTCTCAATGTAACTGAATAGTACGCAGTGGGACATGGGTTTTTACTATTGAGTGCTGTTCTTAGCTCTACCAGGCAGCTGTTATCTTGTGTTAGGGAGCTGTTATCTGGTTACCTTCCCATTGTTCTGTTGTTAGGCTGCTGGGTGGGGGAAAGGGAGGGGGTGATATCTCTCCAACTTGCAGTACAGCAGTAAAGAGTGATTGAAGTTTATCAGAGCACAAGTCACACGACCAGGGGCAGCTGGGAAATTGACAAAATGTCTAGCCCCATGTCAGATTTCAAAATGAAATATTAAAAAATCTGTTTGCTCTTTTGAGAAATGGATTTCAGTGCAGAATTCTTCTGGAACAGCACTATTAACTGATGAATTAAAAAAAAAGGATCCCTTTAATCTCTTCCCCTGCAATAGGCTTAGTTGGTTTAAAGAGAGATAATGAGCTCTATACAGTAAGTCTCTCAATTCCCCAGATGGTTGGCTGGTGGGTTCATTATAGAGAAAAACCAAACAGGTGGAATCAAATGTAAATATATAAAAATATACACAAACATAGATTTCTTTGAACTGAAGCAACAGAAGTATGCTTTAGCCCTGGACTCCTGTAGAACATGGGTGTATAGGCAAAACACAAAGCAGTTTCCATCAGTTTCCAATTACAGTGCATGCTCTTTTAGACAATCTTATCTCCCTGTGACTTTAGTCCCAAGTCAGTCAAGTCTCTCCTTCCTATCTTTCATGCCTCTGCCCAGCCATCATGTTCTATAGGGCAAAAAACATCCCCAAGTGTTGCCTATGAATCTGCCAGACATCTACACAATTGGGCTTGAGATTCCCCTGGAACAGGTGGCTGCTTTGATACAATGGGCCTTATGTCAGTTCACCATTTTTGCCCTCATTGCAGCATTTCTCCAAGATTTCAGCATCATTGCAACACAACAGCATTTTAAGGCAACCAGCCTAGTTGTATTTTTTGTGCTTATTCTTGAATCTAGTGCAAGTTGCGTACATGTTATTATGTGGAAGATGTAGCATGACTATTCTCTTCCATGCCCTCAGGTATTTGGCTGGCACTAAATAAATTGCACATAGATACAGCTTGCAAAATGTACCCTGGACATGGCACTTGATCAAAAGAGTGTTGCAATTCCTAAACCTCATTCACAGTTCATAGGTTCAGAGATATAGACACTAGGTGCTAGATGTTTGCATGTAGTTAAATAGTAGTTACATAGTTAAAAGAACAGTCAACTGTTCAACCCTTACATATGATCCCCCAACATATACACTCACAAATACATGCATACATCTTCATAGACAAAACTTACTTTTGAGATTGCTATAGTGTTGGTTATTATTCCTGCCCAAGATGCTATCCAAGTAAATAACACTTAAAGACTAAATAAAATCAAAGGAAGACGCTCAGATAGGAACAACTCTGGAACACTTTGCAGTTGAGTAGAAAGCTGAGAAGAAAGTCAGTGATACATGTAAAATGTTGTAAAAATCTAAAATGTTAGAAACATAGGGGTACAAATGCACATTATATGCCTGGGGAAGTTAATCCACCAAATTAATGAGTTGAGATGATAATCACCGGCTGACATTAGTTATTTATGGGTGTAGGCATGCCCTACATATTTGGCTATATTCCATATTCCATAAATATGAGTGGCTGTAAGGAAGTACCATTAATTAACATAATGAGATTTTCTATTTTTGTTTTTGATTATTCACCTGGGAGCCTCAGAGTTCTTTTAACTCATTATATCTAGTCCTGGCATAAAAATGCAGAATGCACCATATTTGGTTTAAAAAGGCCTAAAATGAAATAGGTATATTTTACACAGATGCATAAAATGCCAGCTGATCTTTGTAGTCCGCCTCTATTTCCAACTTTCTTTCCCAGCGCTTGAGAGGTATTTCCTAAATTGCCCTCTTCTTCTTCTTCTCCTCCTCCATTCTAGCAAATCCAAATGATTGTCATGTGGTCAGATCTTTCATATTATAAATTCTGGCCATTCATTGGCTGCCCTTTAGCATATCCCTTCAATCAACCCTCATGCCTCGTTGTTACTTATTTATACAATATGTCCACTTAATTAGATACACACAATACATTTATTGGAATTGTCAATGACACACTGGTAATTCCATGGAAATTCCATAGATTTTACAGATATTGGATACGTTATCCCGATTTTATCCTGAAAGCTCCAAATTACGAGAAGACCGTCTTCCATAGACTCCATTATAATCAAATAATTCAAAAATGTAAAAATTATTTCCTGTTTCTATGTTTTAATACAACAGTACCTTGTACTTGATCCCAAATAAGATATATTTAACCCTTACTGGATTCAAAACTGACCTGTTGGGTTCATTAAAAATTTTAATGATTTTTTAATAGTCATTTGTGTAGGTAATTTGTTGATCCAAATTATCTGGAAAACATTCTGGATGATAGATCACATACTGTACCTGTAAAATTTCCATGTGATTAGTCATACAGCAGTAATAACTAGTGATGAGCAATATATTTTGCAAAGTTTTGACAGCCAAGGACTTTAATACGTTTTGGCGACTTTTCAATGTTTTGCAAATTTTCAGTGAAGCAAAACGGGTCAGATTTACTCATCACTAGTAATAACAATAAGAACAATAATAATAAGCATCCAGTGCAGTGCTAGTCTAGTTATGTTTATGCCTATTGCACATCTGTTAATGTAATCACATACAGTAGAGAAATGATGTTCAGAGGTGCAAGAATCAGGCCTCACACTTTCTAAAATATCATTAAGGCCTGATCTGCTTTCTATTTACTTTGAACCAATAAAATTCATTGTCACTCCCCAATGAGCCTTTTTGAAGAAACAGCTTGCTGTTTAAAGTAGTAACATTTGGCAATTAGTGTGCTTAAACGTTAGCGCAAGTGAATATTATTTGTGTAGTCGGGGCTCTGGTTTCTGCCTTGTCTCTTTGAAAGCAAAGCAAATTCTCTATTTAAAGCCAGGTGTTCGGGTAGAATGTTAATTAAGAACACAGTGGTAGACATGTACCATTTACCTCCCAGAAGACTTTCAGCATTTCACTGTAGGACAATCTCCTTCCAGAACTTCCGAAATGATGCCCCCTTGAAATTTATTTATGGTTTAATTTAATAAAATGTGTCATATGAAAATTGCCTTTTGCTGGTAATAATTTTCCTAATTCCTCCATAATGGTATAGTTCCAAAAATCGTGTAAGTTTCAAGTCAACCATTTTTTTTTGCTGTTTCGGTGGGAGGCCTGCATTGGTCCTCAAGTTGCTGCCATTAGTTGAAAGGTAACAGGATACAATTTAGAAGGGGATTTTCTCCATAAAGAATAACTTCCCGAGGGCCTTTTTAAAAGTCAAAACTGGTCCAAGTTAAAGTAGACCCAGATTTATTTTTTATTCTGAACGTACAACTTCAAAGGAAAGTGAGGGGTGAAAATGTGCTCATTTTGCAAAAATTGTATCCTGTTACCTGTTCTTGTCCTGCCACTTACATAGCACTCCAGTGCAGGAAATCCAGGAGAGGCATTGTCTCAAATTATTGTGAACAAATTTACATTAATCTCTCTGCTGTTAAAAAAAACTCCTATGGCTACAAAGGGATTAACAGAGCCATAAATTAATAGAAGTTGTGTTGTGTTTCTACAGGATACTCAACATTCTGTTTCAAATCTTGGCTTAACCCACAAATGGACTTTTGACATTTTTCTACTTAAATATTGACATCTATTGTTTGTTGCTCTTTATGTAAGGCTGGTTTGGGGCCCACTCCTACTTTCTGTTTTCACTGATAGCCCCAGGGGATACACCTTTGACCTCTGTACAACTGGCATGATATTCCTGATGCCACTCAATGACCTGAACCTCATGATGTGTTAAACTCTCCTCTCTCAAACTATATGCTTATAATACTACAGCTAAAATAAACTATAAAATGATAATATAATTTTAAAGACATTATAATATTACAGATGTGGCATTATTATATTGGTGTGTCAGGGAATATGGGTATCCATTGTCCGGAAACGCTAAATCCAGAAAGCTCCAAATTACAGAAAGGCAGTATCCCATAGACTTCATTATATCAAACTGATCTTAAAAAACTTAAAAAAATATTTCCTTTTTCTCTATAATAATAAAACAGTAGCTTGTACTTTATCCAGACTAAGATATCCCTATTGGAAGCAAAACCAGCCTTCTGGATTTATTTAATGTTTACAAGATTTTCTAATATGAAAATCCAAATTACAAAAAGATCCATTATCCTGAAAGGCCCAGGTACAGAGCATTCTGGATAACAGGTCCCATATTTGTACTGAAATATAGAATTATATAGAAATATATGTGATTTAAAGTCAAAGACTTGCATATATATATATACATAATGATTGGTTATTTAAATCATGAAGGGAATTGTGGTGACCTCAGATGATATCGAAAACAGACTCCCATTAGTACAATATTTGTTTTGCTTTGGTGTTCTGTTTTCAACATCCAGTTTCCTTTCTCTTAGGGAAACCCTTGGTCACACTGTTTGACAAATAAACAGTCATGGCAGAGGCTTGTTGTTGTAACACTTGATAGATGGCCGTAAGTCCTTCCCCAAAAAGGAATTTCAAGAGTTTTTGACATGTACTTGTGCTCCCCATAGCAGTGCCAAAGGTAATGCTATTATCAGTAGCACACCCAGTTTCAGATATAGATTAAGTCAGCTATAATCTATCTATAATCTAATTTTCCTAGCACAGTATACATGCACTAACGCAAAAGGAACATACAATTTCAACTTGGATAGAGACTTGGTCCCATTGGAGTTTCCTACCATCCAATTTATATAAGGATAGTCATCCTAGGCATTTTCTGACCGATGTTGGGTGAAACATCTTTAGATGCATGATTGTTAGGGAGAGAAAAATCTTAACATGGAAACTGTGGTGTGTACTTGAAAGTGAAAGTAAGACTTACTGATGTTATGTAATGGCTGCATGACCTGCTAATAAAGCACTGTTCTACTCTCCTCATCCTCGGCTACCAAACACAACAGAAACCTTTAGGGTTTATAGAGATCCCTGCTTAATGTGAAGAGATGACACTTCCACCTACACATACTGTACATGCTCTTCTATAATAGACTGCAGAGAACCTGACAACTTGCTATTATCAAATAAAGCGTCAGGTTCATCATAGGTCACCTTCATTATGGCCTCAAGTCTATATATGTGTGACCTTGCCTTCTTGCTCCCATATTGTAGAGGCTTGTCTCAAGGATCCAGTATAACCACATGCTCTACCTCAAAATAAAACATTATTGTTGGATTTATTAGCATTCAAATGATGTTTTAGGAGACTTAAGGTAAGAAGATCTGAATTATGGAAAGCCTCCTTATTTGAAAAGCCATAGGTCCTGAGCTTTCTGGATAACAGGTATGAAAACAAATTACCTTTTTTAATTTTTTTTTACTATATAAGCATGGCTTTTATGGTCCCTACATCACACTATGCATAGCTGAATGAGACAAACTGCCTTGGACTTACAACATATTTTGGTTGGTGGCACTACTGAGTAAGTTAATGTCGTCTCTATCACCATTTGTATTGTTTTAACCTCTGATATGTCTTCTGGAATATTCCTTCTGCTGGAACCCTATGATTAATGGACATGGACTTCCACTTTAGTGATAAATTAGAAATATCCTATGTGTTTTGGGCCCTTCTTCTCCGTGCTTGATCTTGACTGCAATATCTTTCAAATGGTTTATGTTCTGCAGACATTTAATCCACCCACCAGACAGTATTCCCTGTTCTTACATTCTTGCACATGAACTTCTATTAACATACAATGGCTTGTCACACTCATACTTCCTGCTGTAGAGTTATGGGAAAAGTTGCATTACAGAATCATCAATTATGATGGCTGTGAATATGTTGGCACTAGCTATCAGAGTATTAGCAGAAATCTAATGATGTGTAACCATTTATCGTCTTCTTGTGTTTCATAGTGGTATTCTATGAGGTACACATTTGTGATTGTTTTTTATTTAGTACTATTTAAATTTGGTTTTGTTTTGTTTTTTTGTTTCTAAAATTTACTCAGAGTCACATGGCCTCCAAGAAGCCCATTTCTCATATTTTTATTTTTTATAGTGGTATTCTAAGACATGAAAATTTGTAATTGTTCATTATGTAGTATTATTTAAACTTGGATTTGTTTTTTTTGGGTAAAAATATGGGTAAAAACATGTCAATTTGCAAAGCTTTCTTTGGTTGGCTTCCAAAAAGTCCTCAAGAAATGTACAACAGGAGGTATGTGAATATGTACATATAAGGCAAGAAATAAAAATATTCTGTGTTTAATGAAGTAGACAGAAGGTCCAAGTATGCTATCCTCAACTAACAGAAATGGGAACAGATGTATTATCATCACAAATAGCAGCTTTTTATTGGAAAGATACCATAGGAATTTGTTTTAATAAAAAGTTAAGGAAAGTAAAACGAAAAGAAGTGTAAATGGTTAGGTGGTAGAGCTTTTATAGATGAATAAAAGAAGGGGTCTCTCATTTCTGGAAGACACTTCAGTCAAGGCTATAGAAGAAGCAAGTTCAGAAAGTGGCCCTCAGTCCTGGTGGGCACTGGGTAAATGCTCATTTAGATATTCAGTTGTAAAGTTGTAAATTAGTATTTTTATGTGAGACTATTATGTAGTAGAGTTGCTTAAAAATTAAACTGAAACTATTATATATAAAGAGTTTCTGATGCACATTGAACGTTATACAATAAACAGTAAATAGTATATTTTTAGTTTGGAATGTCAAAAAAGTCCTGCATTTAAAAAGACCATCCTCACAGATTTAAGGACCTGAACAAAAAACAAAGCCTATCCAGTTAGAGTGGAGATCCCTGTATATGTTGATACAATTCTCTATGGAATTGTGTAGAGATACTTGTCAAGACATGATTAATTCAACTCACAAAGACCATCTATTTCTGCTGTTTCTTGCCTGCAGTTATTTTCACTCTCTTGTGTGGGATAGCCAAGTGGACTAAATTCATTAATTTATGGAGAATAGATATTCAGTCATCTAACTTATTGTCTTGTACTCTCCAATTTGAAGATGGCAGGCATCATCGTTAAAATTACCACTAAATTATTCCTACAATTTCTCAATTTATGGAACCACCAGGCAGATCAAGGCCATTAGCCTTGAAGGAGCAGAAGATCTTTTAGAAACTCCTTACCCACAGCCTTTGTCTAAGATGCTGAAAGTTGAATTCCACATACTGTATATACACTATAACTACATTTGTCTCAGTGTCATTGTTTTATTGAAATCTAGACGCAATTTTATTCCAAAAAGCTTGTGAGATTGTGCCAATTTCCTGCTTATTAGTATTTCCCATGAGCCATTGTAAAGAATGTAGCATTTGGAGGAGCTGGGGAGGTACATCTGTGGAGAAAATCTGATTTGCCAAGTGTCATTTATCATCTAAAATATTAATACAATATGAGCAATATGATGAGGCACTGACTATTCTTCTTCCCAACAGAGGATAATGGCACTATCTATTTTGTAGATGGAGAATTTGAGCAATTAGCATTGCAAATTGCTGAAAGAAAGCTGACTTTTACTAATGTATTCATTGTTTTGAA
>CM044440.1:123296876-123319189 GCA_024363595.1 Xenopus borealis | reverse complement strand
ACAGCCTAAGGCAAGGAGGTCAGTGCATTCCTGATTATATACCAATTAATAACACTTTTGATTGAAGTGGAATGTACCCTATGCCGTGTGTACGCAAAAATTTTTTAGTTCATGCTATTTTCTCTGTTTTAGGACATAATATTTTTCCACATCGTTGCAAGCATCTATGCAGATGTGGCTGCTTTAGGACAACTTTCAGCTGGCCTGGTAATTCTGGGACCTTTAAATCTTCAATCGCTGGAAAACCACATACAGTAAGCAAACAAGAAATCCACTTTGTATTGCTAATGGATTCATAGCCATAGAGATGTCATAAATAACTGGTAGGGATACTTATTTGGTAATAATCATACACCTTCACCAGGAAATTCTAAATAGTTTAAATGTGTGGTTGTCAAAATGAACATTTTATATAAGGTTAATTTCTCTGAAATAAGAAACTTTCTAAATATAATTAATTAAAAACTCTGAAATAATGCAATAAAAATAATCTGTCTCCACATTCTTTTTTCATACAGAAGCCACAGATTGTGATTAACAATTAGGCCTAATACATCATTTGGGGTGATTCCTTTGCCTTGGATGCATTAGAGCTGACAGTAATACTGTCTCTCTACATGCAGGATTTGTGCTAGAGTCTCTTAATGTATTAGATTTTGTTTGTGCTGGAGTCAGTTATTTGATCCCTAATACATATTATAGGAAATGGAACCCCCTTTAAAGATGTATTAGACCTTCCTGTCAATCGAAATCTGATGCTGCATCTCTCCTCCCCCATGGTGTGCACCCACAGTTTTCAGTGGGGAGTGGGTCTGGGTTAGCCTGACCCATCATTTTTTCACCAGTGTCCTGCAGGCTCAGTCTGGCCCTGGCCATAGTTATGAGAGTTCATTGAACAACAAAGTTTTTAGCCCGAATCATAGCCCATCTGACTTTTAAGATGGGATTTCAGCTGTATCTAAAAGCACAAATAGGCATTCTTGCTTAATTGTATATTCAGTTTGGGAACCACTTTTTTAAAAGAAGATACATGTTATTCAGCATCACCTAGGAACAGGCTAAACACATTTCGTGGTTATTTGTTATGAAATCTAAGCTATTTAGAATAAATTATATCATTTTTTCTAAAATTTATGTCACCTTAAAAAATATTTCTGTTTTTGTAAAAATCTGTTTTTTATTTAGAGAAAAGGAATGGCTAGTGAAGAACAAAACAGTTGGAAGGTGCTGGACATCCTGTTGGTTCCATTCAGGGTCTTTATAATGAAATCTAGAGAACATCTGGGTATAGTTACAAATCAAAGTGTTACAGAATTACAGAATAGTTTTCCTGACAATGCTTTGCACTAACTTGAGTGATTTGTAAAGAATGATTGCATCTTTTTTTACAATGTGGTTGAGGGAAAGCAAATAGCCTGCTCTGAATTAGTGCTAAACACAGGTAATAAAATTCACACACACACACACACACATTCCAACATCAAAAGCGCAATAAGCGAAATCTTAGGACTTTGATTATAATGGGAATCATACGGAACCTAAGTTGACTATATATTTCCTTATACATATATTTGTCTATCTTTGAATAGAATTAAGACGTATTTCCTAATAATGTCATTCCAACTTCATATCTATAAGAACCTGCTGCAACCACTCAACCTTGTCACCTACAGACCCTTAGTGACACAGCACTTTCCTACAGTATCTAAGCCACATTCCAGCACTGCCCTTCCATGAGTGGAACATCTTTATAACATGACTTTGTCTCATTTAAGTTGCCAGGAAGCTTTGTTTATTGAAACAAATGGCCAGATTATGTTTTTTATGGACTAGAGTCATTTTGAAATTAGTTTTAGGTCATGGTATGGATTGCTGTGAATTGGTCTATTGTCAAACAGGACTAGACTTCATAACTTCACAGCATGGAAATAAGACAGAATGCATTCCTTTACTTACTACTGCGCATAATATATTCTGTCCCTATAGGATGACACAAAAGTGGGTAAATGTAGATATGAATGTCAATTCAGACAATTTAAAAACTATGGTTTGGAAAAATGTGAACTGAATCAATGTGAAGGTCAAAAATTAAAAACTAATTTCCTCAATCTGTTTGCAATTATACAGTAAAAAGTTAGATTAAAAACCCTAGTCTGTAGCCCAGAAGGGCCTTCAGCTAATCAGAAAGACTTTACATTGATCAAATCAATTCTGGCTAAAAAAAAAGACACATTTTACTATTGGAAACAATAATTTTGGATGAAAACAAACAAAAATATGTTTTCTCTGAATATACAACCAATTTATCCCATCACCAAAAAAAAAAAACAGGCAACTTCAAGTCAGTGGGCGTTACGTTAGCATTATCCAACCTATTTTTCAATTTGAAGTTTTATTCAGAATCAGAATTGAAAATAATGGGTAGAAAGTAATTTCACAGCTTTTGAGTTTTAAGCATTTTTTTACAGTTTTTTATAATCAATTTTTTCGAGATTCGAGTTTTTTGTAATAAATAACAGCACATTCATGATTTTCCCATTTTTCAAATTGATAAATTTGTGTTTGGTAGCCAGAAGAGAAATGTTTGGCTTTTTCATCCAGGGTGTGTAAAGCGTTAAACATCAATATCATCAAAATCTAAAATGTTTTCACTATTTTATGAAAACCATCTACACGGACTTACCCCCCATTTATCAATACGTTTTCATGAAAAGTTCTTGTGCAGAAAAAGATTTGTGAAAAAAAACATGAAAAAAATCTGAATTGTACAATATTTTCTGAATTGTCGCAGAAAACTGCAACTTTTTTGGATTTGACGCAGATCAGGATATCTGCTATTGAACTCTGCAGGTCTGAGTTGGAGAACTTTTTTTGTTGAATTTTAAGACCATCAGGGTTTAATAAATCTTGAAAAATTCAATTTTTTATCTACAAAAAAAATATGCTCTTTAATGGGATACTGTCATGGGAAAACACGTTTTTTTCAAAACGCATCAGTAAATAGTACTGCTCTAGTAGACTTTTGCACTAAAATCCATTACTCAAAAGAGCAAACAGATTTTTTTTTATATTCAGTTTTGAAATCTGACATGGGGCTAGACATTTTATCAAACTGAAAAGAAGTTGCCGAATTACACACATATATTTTCTTATTTTTTTATGGAATATACATTTAATATTCCATTGGCAATTTAAAGTACACATTGTTTGACAATTACCTTTTAGTCCCAATGATCCCAATATATCTAATATCCGGGAAGATGTATATATCAATCATTAGTTCTTCCAGTAGCAAGGTCACACTGGAATCAGACATAACAGGATGCTCTGGTCGGCAGTTTTTTTTTCCAGCTCTTTACATCTCTCCCAAAGTTTACTGTGCAAACAGTCTTATTTCTCAGCAATCAATCAAAAATACAATGAGGGACAAACAGCCTGTCTCTAGTACCACCAGTAAATTATTATATTACACAGCACCAGAGAGCTAGAAAGCCAGCCAGACCATGCAACAAGGAAAAGGAAGTTATGTAATCAGAAATGCTCAGCCTGCCTTTCTTTATCTGTGGTTAAACTTCAACTCCCAGTACCGTATAACAGCCATCTGCTGGAGGTTAATAGACTGGACATCCTTGATATTTACACTGAAAATATGTAGCAATTGTACCGTATACAATCTGAGCATCAGCCATCACTAAATAAAATAAAGTGAATACTGTATATATCAATTCATTGATTTTAGGCAATGGTTTAAAATTTCAGCAATCCCTGGGAAGAAGCTCCTCTTCTTCCAAAAATGGTCTTGGTACTATTTTTTTCAGCACCATGGAAATGTAGGGGACTGTTAATTTAGTCTTCCAGTACTATTTAACAGGCAGTTTCGTAGTGTAATAGACTCCTAAACTGGGTCCTAAAATACAGTTAGGAGGCTGTTTCCTGATCCCACCTTCAGCTATACCCCTGTAGTGCTAAAGTATGCTTAAAAGGGAAGTCAACCCCTCCGGAGCTAAACCCCTCCCCCCGTAGGCCCCCATCCCTCCTCTCCCCCCAGCCTACCTCCTCCCCCGGGCTATTGCCCCTAATTTGTTAATTACCCCAAAGTCCTGGTCCCCTACAGGCAGGATCACATCTTGTCCCGCACCGTCTTCTTCCTTGATCTGGCGGAGCATGCGCAGTAGGATGCATTCACCGGCTGGTACTACTGCGCACACACCGTGTTTTCCAATTTCACTTCGAGAAATTCTGGCGCATGCGCAGTAGTGACAACCGGCAAATGTGTCCTACTGCGCATGCACCGCCAAATGCCACTGGATCAAGGAAGAAGACAGTGCGGAACAAGATGACGCTTTTGAACTTGTCTGCAGGGGACCTGGACTTTGGGGCAATTAACAGGTTTGGGGCAATAGCCTGGGGGGGAGGTAGGCCAGAGGGGGGTACGGGGGAGGGGTTTTGTGCAGGGAGGATTGACTTCCTTTTAAGTATATCCCTCATGCTCAGGGTTCTTTTTGTTAAGCCCTTACCTGAGCAGGCAGAAAGGGTAAAGTGGAACCTAGCCAAGTCTGGTCTAGTAAGGATACGCTACTCACTTTCATAGGTCACTATATGAGTGACAATCAGGTTGTTTAGCTGAGCAGCATGAGGCTCCACCGAGGAGTGTGAGTGGGATTAGGATCACTTAGGGTAAAAACTGAAAGCTGGCTGTACCTTCATTGCTGCTGTGTATGTTCACTTCCATGTGGGGACTAATACTCACCATTGGTGCATTTGAGTATAAAAACCTATCTACTGTGCTATATGTTCCTGCTCATTATTGTGTGAAGTCCTTTTGTGGGTTTTACTATAGCGTTACACCACCATAGCCCAACATTCCCAACCAGTCGTTTCGCTTGTCTGGTATAATAAATTGCTAATGCTTTGACAAAATTGATCAATATTTATATAATCCATCATACTGACCTGCCAAGCCAGTTAGAATGATTCCAGTTCAAATGCCTGGGAATGTTTTGGAAACCTACATGATTCTTGAATAGAACTTCAATTCTCTGTGAAATGGCGAAAATTTTGCAAAACTTTTTGTTTTACGCTGGCAATTTTTCATGTGTGATTTGCAATTTTCGCCAGCGGCGAAATGTGGGAATTCACTGGCAATTTGCGCCTGCCGGATAAAGTCGCCCAACACAACTCAGCATGATTAATATAATAGCTCTGTTTAGGAGAAACATATAGGGAAGGCAGAGGCAGATGCTCCTCTGTGAGGACACTGTACTCAGGAGTTTTACACCTGTTAGTAAGTGCTACAGTACCATTGGTTATACTACTATCATTTCTGTGCCACTACCATCAAGAAGATACACATGGCATCTTAATTCACTTAAAGGAAAATTTTACCCCTAAACAATGTAGGTCTCTATACTAATATATTGCATTGAGTAAATAAACCATTTTCATAATAATATACTTTTTTACTAGTATGTGCCATTGGGTAATCCTAAATAGAGAATTGTAATTTTAAGAACTATTTTTTTTTTAATTAATGAAAGTTAAAAATGTACATACATTTGAAACTGTTAATATTGAGGAATTCAATAAATTCAGTTAATGAAGTTTGAAGTATAGATTTTTAAAGGGGTTATAGTCATCACATATATACATGTATTCTCACCAGTAGCGATGGGCGATTTGGTCCCATCTCACTTTGCGGAAAAATTATTGAAATGCAGATTTTAATGAATGCCTGCGTCAATTCGCTGGCGTCAAAATTGATGCTAGAGACAATTTGCCTGTTTTGTCCAATTTAATACTAGCGTCCAACTTGATGCCGGAATCAAAGAAGTATTGATGCTGGTGTTTTCACTGGTGTTCAACACTTTTTTCGCTGCAGTTTCACAAATTTATTTGCCAGTGGTGAAATGCGGAAATTTACTGTGAATTTGCCCCTGGCGCATAAATTTGCCCATCACTACCCACCAGGCCATATATAAGTTGGCATAAGAGGGTGCAAATTAGTCCCCATTTAAGTGCTCTTTTTTTAAAGAAAGTATTGGTTATTGACGAGAAAAAAGTTATGTGTAAGCAGAAACTGTATTGCTTCCAATATCAAGATCTTTTATTGATCTAAATCATTATTGCTTTTACTACTAAGGCATGTAGAATGCAGGAATATAATGAACAAACGTCTATTGTGGCCCATGAGAAAGTGCCAAGTACACTTTTATGACAACCAATGATCATTTTGTATTATATAATAAGACATAGGACAGGGTTAAAGGAATATCCAGAGAAATCTGAGACGACAAGACAGACCCCTACACTGTCAGGGTTTTATGTGCTTAAAATGCCAGGACTCTTAGGGGGCAATGTAATTAAAGTTGCAAAGTAAAAAACATTGTGCATCAATAAGAGTTAAAATCCACATCTCGCAATGTAATATTGTTCCTTAAATAGTTATTGCATTGAGAATCATTATTGAACATTGCGGATTGTAATTGCGCACTCTTAAGAAGTGCTTGAAGGTCGGAATCTTTTGGAGCAAACATTGCGACTTTTTCAATAAGAAGTTTTATTACATTGACATTGCATTAGCGCAAAGTATAAAATTTGCAAACGACCTTCGGCTGGTGGAAGTGGTCGCTAAACAGTTTCCGGGTTCGCAAAAGGTATATTGCATTCGCGCTAAGCAAAATTTGTTCGCGCAAAGGCTTAACTTTTCGCATTGCAAATAGTTTTTGCGTTACCTATGTATATTACATTCCTCTATTAGTCTGTTAATGATTCAACACTGGTACTTGCCTGCATCCCCCCCACCGAACCTAAAAGGATTTTATACAGAAATGAGAAGCCAATGACTTCATATAACTTGCATTTGGGTAATGGCAAGCATTAGCTCTTTTAGTGAAAGTTTCTTAAACATTTTAAATAATCTACAGGAACATTTAAGGTTTAATAGAAGTCATACATCTATCACTCTGTCTTTTGTTTTTCTATCTCTCTTTATTTGTGTCTCTTTCTGCCTAGAAATTAATTAATCAAAGTAATGCAGTAAAAGGTGCTATATTTGCCGAGCTCTAGCAACCCATAGCAAACAATAGGATATTTGGATTTTTGCTGATTTCTTCTTCTTCTTCTTCTTATTATTATTATTAATAATAATGATCATAACATTCTAACATATCCAGTTAAAAATACTGTATATGCATCTTGTTGCACTTTGACTACAAGACTTCTCTAGGAGATCACCCTAATAAAGATAAAAATATGATCCAAAATATGATCCAAATATTCATCAAAAAAAATGTACTGACCATTTAAATAAAAATAAATGACACTACTTACCAAAGTTCATGTCACTTTTCACGATGTAATCTAAGTCAAAATATTTTTTCTATTCACTTATAAGTATTTTACAGTGACCTTGAATTTGAAGTGTGAAACTGTTTATTTACAAAACATTGTGATATGCCATTTAAACCATTATCTCTAATCCAAATGGACCAATGTGGAAAATGTGAAGCAGGGAGCTTTTAAAATAAATTTGTATGGCTCATTTCCGATGTGTAACTCCCAGATAGTAAATACTTTTCCTTCAGCAACAAAAAAAGGTTCTGGTGGAAAAAAGAAAGAAATGTCAGTTTGAGGCTCATTAGTTTATTTTTAGGAGTAGAGATCTGAGGGATTTGAAAACGTTTCCCTTTTCTAGACGAACATACCTTCCTGTGAACCAAGGATGTTCTATGACCTCCCTCCCAGTTGGAAGGTGATGCTGATCTATGACAGAATCCACTGGGAGGGTTGAAAGCCAAATAGAAACCAGAGTTTAACACATTATTATGGGTTATGTGTATGCTGCACCTCAGAGCTAAATCCAAAGCTAAATCCAAGATAGGAAACAATAGCATTTGGAATAGATGAGAAATACCTTCGTTCTATTATAAGAGACTAATCACCGCATAATGGGCACATTATTGCAAATTTACCACCAGCTCCAAGAGATTTCTGTTTTTAGCTGAAACCTGGTGGCAACAGTTTTGTCTTAAAACAAGAGCTGAAATGCTGAGAAAGCAGCAAGAAATAATTGAGAAGCATTAATGGCAATTACCTCTTTTTTTTCCTTCATTTGTCATTTTGACAGACAAATCCATTACCTTTACTTTGTCAAACTGTTCAACGCACATGAGGAAATCCATAAGAGCAGTGAAGAAAATGACTGTTTGCTCCCTGAAAGTGTTTGTCAAAGTGATGTGATATTTATTGCAATATTTCCTAGAGAATTTCAAACTTTATTTTAATTGGTGCAGACATATTATTCGGTATAGAAATAAGAATAAACAATATTCAGCATCTTGAAAAACAGGAAATTATCACAGTGCCTGTAATTTGTGTTGATTGCCTGTAGAGTTTTCCCAGAAACATCTCGCAATGTTAGATCATTCTCTTGCGTATAGAAAAACTAGATGAACAACTTATCCCTGGCAGGCAGAGTAGCATTTGCTCCCTAAGGATGTTTTGCAAAATTATACTTCTCACCAAAGCTATTCACCTTAGATGCCTTCCTTTCCAGTGCCATCATTTATTTAGAAGCATAGCTTTCACATAAAATGCCATCTGGACAAAATAAGTTTGGAGATGGTCATACTGCCACCACAATAGTCCTCACAAAAACCAAAGGAAAGTATGCAAATTGCAAAGTGATTGCTAAATTGCACTAGGTTCATTGTTATTTTATGACGTGTTTAGGAAGAATAACATGTAGATTCATTTTTTTTTTACACAGAATCATGGTTATTCCCCCTAATAATATGTTTCTAGCATGGTCTCCCGAGGCCAAAGTGCATGGAGTTTAACTGGGGTCATTAGATCTGAAGCCATAAGATTAACCATCTGATATCTTTAACACCATTGCCCCACCTAAGTCTCACTATAAGGGAGTTTTTCTTTCAACAAAAGTACATTGCAGCAGTACCTAGTATCAATCAATTTTCCTTTGTTGCTTTCTTTGCAATTTTAACATGGCAAATCTAATTACATTCATTGCAATTGGGTTTAGGATGCAGCAATTAATTCCTTGAAAAAGAAGGAATTCTGGGAAGGGGTTCTAGTGACACTTTTAAAATGTCCATTTCCCTGGAATATCTACACTGCTGGGTTTTACACTACAGTCAGAGCAGTATGCTAATAAAATACCCATCTACAAATTGTCTCTTACTGTGCTTTATCGGTGCAGGGTTTCCTGATCAACATATGCGAAGCTGGGGAAGTACAATACCCTAGAGTAGTGATTCCCATCCAGTGACTTGTGAACACCGTGTTGTTCACCAACTCCTTGGACGTTGCTCCCAGTGGCCTCAATGTGGTTGCTTAGCACCCCCAGGAATTGTGTTGTTCTCAAACTCTTTTTTGCATTTCGTGGCCATAGACGAAAAGATTTTCTATATGATGAATAATCGGACATCCCAATCTTTCAACCTGCCACAAACCATTCAAATTAAATAAAGTAGTAAAAGAACAAATCAAATGATGATCTGGCAGTGACAACAATCGTACGAAAATTATGTCCAACAAATTCTAGTGAAATTTCTTAACCTGTCTGATCACCTAAACGACCTATCACCACTGTATGAAGAATAACAGGACGATCCACACATGACCTGAAAATCGTACTAAACTTTGATTCATACGACTATAACTTTTGAGTTGGGAGTCCACTATCACTCTTAAAATTTCCATCTTCATGGACTACCCTAGATGCTGAACCTCACCAACTAGGTTTCAATGTACAGCTAGCTCAGTATGCTGATAAAATATTTATATTTATAGACCAGATTTGTTGTTGATTATCAGTGCAGGGTTTTCTGATCAACATATGTGGAACCAGGGAATTATTATGCCCTAGACACTGAACGTCACCCAGTGAGTTTTAAAGTAAAATCCAATTAACCTTTAATCTGTGGATAAAACTGCTATCCAGCTCTATGTTGGTCAAGGAATTATCCAATTAGTCAACTTTCTGTTCATGCAATAGTGTGCTGATCACTGTATTGGCTAACTTCTTGAGCATCATAAAGTTGGTTTATACCAGCTCTATGCATTGGATAGAAATGATGAAAACAATTGATACAAGGTTTACATTTCCCTTCAGAATGGCCCTGTTATTTTCCAGATAGCATGCTTGCAGGGCAGAGAACAAGAACCAAGAACTTTCCTGAAGGCAGAACATTGAATTACATGATGCCAAAAACATTGTGTTCAATAAGGTTTGCTACATTATGATGTAAGTTTTCTGCTACTGTGAGCATCATGTTCCCTTTGAAAGTGGTTGCCTTGGGATTCCATGACACCTGTTCCCAATTACTTTGTATTTGGAGTTGGTTATACGCCTCTGATTCCTGATGGTCTATGGTGTTGCAACAGCTGTGGGTCCGTTAAAGGCATTACATGGACAATTTTAACCATTATAAATCACTCAGTGGATGCAAATGACGTACACTTCATGGGAAGGGAACTCTGAAAGTTTCTCTGTGCTTATTTAACATGATATACTTTGTTAAGAGAAAGAAGGAAATGGGGAGAACTACCAGGATACTTCTTATGAAAACAGTCCATAGTTTTTCCTATTAATAAAGACATATTAGGAATGCTATAGATGAGCTGATCTCACAGTCTGAAGAAATTCAGGTTACATACTCTCCAACCTGATATGGGGGAATATGGAAAAACTGCCAAAACTTTAAACTAAACATAAAACCTGAACAATTCTGCTAAAAACTTTTAAAATGCATTGTAAAAATATGGATAAAGATATGATTCTAATAACAGTTTTGGTGAGAAAAACCCAATTTATGATTTACAAATTGTTCCATTTTGAAAAAAACTTGGAACATTTGCAAACATATTAAAAATTAATGCAAATAAAGACAAGCAAAGCAGGGCAAAATAAAAATGCACCAAAATTCAGATTTTTCATTTGTATTAATTGTTAATATTTAGTGAAATATTTTAAATAAGTCACATTTATCAACCATCAAAATGAGGATTTACATTTTTGCAACAATTTTTTAAATAACATTTGAAAGATGAGCATTTAAAAATGTATTAAATACAAATTATATCTATAGTGTATTTGAGTAATTGAGTTCCTTTTCTCTAGTGTATTTGAGTAATTGAATTCCTTTTCCTCTGGTGCCTGCCTTTATGAATACAGGGTCCCTTGTAGCTTAATTTTAGGGTGAGACAAAAAACCAACAAAAAGACTTTCAAAGGGCTATATGATGGTGGTAATTGTTCACAGGCGTTGAGGTCAATTTGAATAGGAATGGGAGGTCTTATAACAAACGTGAAGTACCTCCATAAATATTTATGGTGTCTCATTATTTTACTTTTTAAAAAAGAAAGTATATGTTAAGAGTTATGATAAGATTAACATGATGAACCTTAAAAAATCTGAATTTATTTATATATTCTCATGAACATGCTCCAGTCTGCTGAATGGTTGGAGAATGGTTTCCTCCAGGATAAAATATATATTAACTTGTGAATTTTTATTTTTTATTGGATATTGGTAAGGATGTCCAAGCTGGAAACAATTTTATGGCTTGTGATAGAACATAAGATTAATAGATAGTGACAGTGGATAGTGATAGATACTCTAAGATATGTGTCCCAGCTTTAAATGTAACATTATTATCCACTGTGCTTTAAACTAATGCTGGACTGCTAATGGAAGGCTTCACCAACAACTTCTGAAACTATTATAGTCTCGTTATTATTTACCTTCAGGTTGATTCCTGGTAACCATGTGGATAGTGGATCTATAGATTATCTGATGACATATAGAACCAGATTAAATTCCATAAAAATTATTTATCTCATGAAAACATAATAGATGTCTATAGGAAAATCTGGAATTGAATAATCTAACACCTAGGGGCAGATTTATCAAGGGTCGAATTTAAAATTTGAATTTCGAGTTTATTTTAGTGCAATTCGACTAGGGAATAGTCCAAATTCAATTCAAATCTTAAAAAATTCAAATTTCAAATTTTGAAATTTATTATGCACTGTCCTATGTTTTATTCACTTTTTTTAGAAACTCCCATAAACTCAAAATTCGACCCTTGATAAATCTGCCCCCTAATCTTACCACCCCATGTAAATAAAATATGTATCATTGAGCATGTCCAAGTTGGCCATTTCAGTCCAAAGTCCTAACAAGAAAATAGCATAAAAGAGGTAATTAAGATATTGTGAAAACGTGACTATAGATATTTGCTTTGGACAATCTGACAACAAACAAATGTGGTGGAACGTAAAATAAATAAATGATAATACTGAAGTTTGTTTGGCTCAAAATGAAAGTTGAAGTTCATTTGACTGTTAAAATAATATCTTTAACCATTCAAGTCTTAACTAAAAGATTTAAATGATCTATGTTCAATGTGTTTGTTTGTAGTTTCAGAAGCTGTAAATTTTGTATTCATTGTGCTGTACGATGCAAACATTCCCAAAGAACTAAATCAATGTCAGCATGATGGTGCAACACTTGTGGGATATGAAGGTTGCAGTTCTGACGTCAAGAGGAAATACACCCGCCCTGTTTATTTGTTTTTTTGTTGTTTCTGCAATTTGGTGTCCCCATAAAATTGTTGGCAAGTAAAGGAAAATGCATAATGATAAAACTTTCTTTGAGAAAGAGATTAGTGTTTAGCAATTTGATTACCAATTTAGAAACATGCATCAGTGCAAAATAACAATGCCTTTATCTTTCTAGACTAACTTGACTATTCTAAATAATTGTAGTTAAATTTAGTCGGAAAATGGCTAGATTTCCTTTGTGAATTCTTGTTTTATTTAGACATCTAAAACACCATTATATGGGCCTATGACACAGCAGGGAAATCTACCCATGGACACCTAATAAGACGTCTAAAATCCAAATAATTTGTAGCACTACTCATGGTAACCTTTATTGGAGATTTTTCCTTCACTGTATTGCTCTTCTGCTCCTGTAACAGCAGAATGTTGCTGATCATCCATTTTGCTGTCCATCATGATTTTTACTGACATACAGTATGGGGCAAATTAACTAAGGGTCAAATTCGAGGGTTAAAAAACCCTCGAATTCGATCATCGAATTTTAATAGAATTAAAATCCTTTGAATTTGAATATCAAATCTGAAGGATTTTAACGCTATTTGAACGATCAAATTCGATTAGAACAATTTTAACCATTCGATCGAATTTTTTTAATTCGATCTAAAAAACTTAAAAAAATGCTATGGGAGCTTCCCATAGGGAAGTATAGCAATTTGGTAGGTTTAATCTGGCGAACTAGGCAATCAAATAAAAAATTGAAGGGCAAGTGATTCGACCATCAAATGGTCATCAAAAAATAGTCAAATGGTCGAATAGATTTTTATTAGAATCATTCGATTCGATTGAATTTTCAAAATTTGATGGTCGAAGTGGCCAAAAAAAAGTATTCTAAAATTCACATTTGAATCTTTTACTAAATTTGTGTGAATGATTCGAAATTCGATCTAATTTTTAAATCTGCACCTAAGTCTATAACATTGGTAACATATTTAAAAACTGGAAAGGTTAAGGTGAGGGGGCAACAAATTCCCTTCACTATCCTAAAATGCAGTTAAACCCTTCTTATAATGTATATGTAACAGGATAAATATAGCATTCCCTAATGGAATAATGGCTGAATACTCTTTATGTCCCTCCGGTCAACTGTGCAACCAGAAGCACTGGTTTAATAGCACAAATAGCTTAAATATTCAGAAAGACAGATCCAACCTGCCTGTTAGGCTTCATCACTACAATATATTGGTCATGGCTTCTATGGGGTAAAAATGGAAGGCAGAGGGCTAGATGGAGACAAATAGAAATTCCACAATGCAAAAAATGCTGTAAAAGTTGAACTTCTTTTGAATAAGGCAATGTGTGTATTGTTATGTCAGTGGTATTATTCTTTCTAAAGATATCACATCTGTTGATTTCCTGCAAATGCTCCTTCTGTTCTTGACCTTTGTGAAATGGAAAGTTTTTGTGATAGGTTTAGCTAGAAATATTCCTCCACACCCTGATCTGACTAATTAAGTTTCCATTGTGATGCTTTATTACTTCTTCCTATGTTTTTCATCTGTTTCTTAAAAATACAGAAAAATACTTTGAACCCCTTTCTGGAATTTGCCAACATAAATGTTAGTAAGTTACCCCCCCTATGATAAACTATAAGGATATTATAAGTCACAGAGGACTTCCATGGAACTCCAAGGTTACTTCTAATGGCCTCATAATTTCCAGCATGGAGAAGTTTATTTATTATAATACACAAGTCACAAAAATTACATCACTAAGCTCCCTTTATAACTAAGAGCCATTTATATAGTGAATAAAGTACCCCTTATTATAAAATATAATGATAATTTAAGACACCGAGGAGTTCCATGACTACATAAAAGCACAAGACCTATACAGATCATGGAATTCCGAGGTTACTTCTAATATCTTCTTATTTTCCAAGAAGGAGTACTTTATTTATTGTAATACACAAGTTTTAGTGAGTCATGTGACAAAAATTACATCACTAAGCTCCCTTTATAACTGATGACATCACTAAGAGCCATTTATATAGTGAATAAAGTACCTCTTATTGTAAGATATAATGATAATTTAAGTCACCGAGGAGTTCCATGACTACATAAAAGCACAAACCTATACATCTTGATCTTGAAAAATGACATCATCAAGATCTGTTTATAACTGATAACATCACTAAGCCATTTTTATGGATATAATTTACAAGATATTAATTGTTTTTGTGCATTTTATTATAATTATTACAGTGCAAGTCTGTGTACTTATTGCAAATTCCCTTTGCAAAGCATCAGCTGGGATGCTGGTAAATGCAGCCCCCCTGCTTATGTTCTAGTAGTACCAAGGGCAGAAAATATGCACTTAGAGGCACATTTATCAAAATTGTTGATTCATGAGTTGTTTAAAACTCTCACAAACTCAAAATTTGACCAATCAAAATGTATTAATAAAATCACATTGACACAAAAACTCGAATCAAATTCAATTCGAACTAGAAAAACTCGAATCAAATTTAAAAAAACTTTAGAAGGCTGCAAACATCAACAAATTGATCCCTGGATGTCTCCCATTGACTTTTACAGCAATTTGGCAGATTTAAGGTGGTAAATAGTCAAATTTGAGTTCTTAAAGGACCATGGGGCCAAGGGAGCATGATAAATTTCAAAATTCAAATTAAAACTCAAATCAAGTTTGGATAATTCACAATTCAAATTTGAGAGTTTTGTCCAAAACATTTTTTTTTGAAAATTCTAATTAGAATAATTTTCACTTCTAAATCTGCCCCCTAATGTAACCTTTGGCTGATTATCCAAAAAACATAATTCTCACCTAGGGTTGTCACCTGGCTGGTATCTTACCGGCCTGGCCTGTATTTTTAATGGTTGATCCCAATGTTAGTAATAGGAAAAAAAGATAAATATATAGGACTGCTGGTATTTTTTTCAAGAAAAGGTGCAAACCTCATTCTCACCTACATAGTACAATGGTATATTTGTTTTATCTTTGTAAGTTAATTGTATGTATAAGAATCAAGCCAGGCATTACATGTGTTTAATAAGAAACAATATTATCATGCTGGGATATCCAGGGAGGTTAGTCAAAGCTACTTATATATTATTTTATTTGGGTGAACGGGCTAGAAATGGCCATCATTGCTGTCAAAACAGAGAAATCTCAAACTGTTATGATAAACATCCCAGCAGGGGTGAAGGCAGCTTTTAAATTGCTTCCATTAAGTTACAATTATGAAAACTGCTGGTACTGTTGAGAGGATCTATTCAGTTCTCTATCGTGTTTATTTAAACAAGACATGCTGAGGAAAAGCTGAGGGGGAAAGACAAAAAGAAACCCATTGTAAATTGTCTACGTTTGTCAATAAATTAGTGTGCGGGATTATTCCAAGCAGGTCATTCAAGATACGGATCTTTGTAACCCTTTTTGACTTTAATTTCATTAATTTAATACATTTATTGTACAGCGTATTTTGATTTCAAGTTTAGTTCAGAATTTCATCCCAAATTCCCTCTCTTTCTGCACAAGAATAGATACTTCTAAATCCTGCAGATCTGTTTCAATTAGGTTTAATTTATTTTCAGCTGAATTGTTTACATTCCAGGTGAAATCATTTATTTCCAAATATAAAATGAGATTATTTATATTGTATCATCGTTGTCAACTGTGCCGTGAAGCTCAACTCAAAGGTATTAAAGGTCTAAATGCCTGAGGTTATGAGCAGTCTTCAGACTATGATATCATATTGTTATAGTATAAATACAGTATAGGAACATAAGCCAAAAACAGAACTAGCTACTACTGTGCTCATTTTGTTTACACAAGCCTGGCAAGCATATGGGACGTTCCTATGTCAGTACGAGTTTATAAGCCAGAGACATATATATATATATACTTGAGAAAAATGCTGCTGCACATCAGGATTTATCATGAAAAGTTAATCATTTATTAGATTGACGTTTAGGTCCACACCCTGGACCAGGGTGAGGACCGAAACGTCGATCTAATAAATGATTAACTTTTTCATGATAAATCTTGATGTTAAGCAGCAATCAGACATGGAGCTAGACAAACTGTATTGTCAATTTCCCATATATATATATATATATATATATTTCCAAGCTTTGAGGTTATTATCAGCTCAAATACGCCACGACTAATGTTGAGATTGGTCTTGCTGAGTCATTTGGTTAATGACATAAAAATTTGAAAACTAAATCCTCTCTGATTGTTTAGCATTTCAATACAATTTATCGTGCTTCATGCTTCTTAAAATCCCAAACTGTGTTCAGGTGTCTTATATTCTTCCCCAGAGTATTTTCTGTCCAGTAGATTGAAGAACATTTAACATATAAATGACATAAGCATGTAGGGTGTCTAATTCTTGAAATTGTCAGATGATCTTGTGAATTAGAGAGAAATTATTGAATATTTTGTTTGATGGTAGAGGATTTAAAGGGAAGCATGTTCAGATCTTGATAGGCCTAGATTGGGGTTAAGCTCTTACTGTGGCACTTCAGTATATGTCAGCCTAGGGGCATTAATAAATATACTGATACTACGAGCATTAATAAATATATATAGGAAGATGGTTTACAGTAACAATGAGCTCAGCATCCCACTGGAGCTTATGTCTATCTTTGACTCACTAGGGGGTTTATCTTGGACCCTACTCCACTTTAGGGTCTGTTGTAAAGCACAAAAGGAACCTACTCTACTTTAGGGTCTGTTGTAAAGCACAAAAGGAATCATTTACTGAGACCCCAGATGCATAAGGGCCTGTCTAAGCACTGCTGGATAAAAAAATCCAACGCAAGGCAGAATGTAATTCAGTCTAGGTGGGGGGAATGAGGAACGATGTAAAAAAAAAAAAACTTAAAAATTTCCAGGACTTAGAAAAAATTTCAGGAAAGGTTCCAGGAGGAACCCAAGAGGCTACAATGGCAATTTGGCAGCTTTAAGGTGGCAAAGTGTCAAATTCGAAGTTTTTTAAAGAGTCAGTGCTTCGAAATTCAATTTTTTTTTTTATTTTTCTATTCAAATCGAATTTTGGGCTATTCGAATTGTCGAAGTAGACACTTTTGGTCTGGAAGCCAGCATCCTTCTCATGATTTTCACAGAGATTAAAAATCAAGCAAATTAGCTTGGAGTGTCCAGCTAGCTTGACTTTATAGAACTTTATGATTTTCTTTTTCCATTTCCATTGATCTTGCTGTAACCCAAGCCTTATTGTGACTAGATGTCTTCTTGACATAGGATTTTACAACATTTCTTTTCGCTGTGCCCTCCAAGTGGTTTGTTTCAAAGCAATTCAGTAATTTCTAATAGAAGACATGTGTAAATATGGGGTTTATTGCACTGGATGATGAAAAAAAGTACTGCCAAAAAAAAGTACTGTCAAATGTATATGTTATACAAAATAACGCAAACCTCAATGCAAGGCTATGAAGGACCCTTTCCACCCTCAGTAGAATAATTAATGGCATTTGCACATAAGAACATGTTCAGTTTTGATCTGTCTTTGCATTCCCCTCAAATTCCATATAAATTAATGTATATACACATCAGGTAGTCTTGTGTCTTTCTGTTTGAGCCATTAAACATTTAAAGGAAGCAAGGTAAAGCCTTCAATTAAAATGCCTATTGCATTACCAATCTGAACAAATTTTCCTGTCTTACGTGTGCTTATCTTGTGTCTGTGAACATGCACAATTGTTTGTGCAGTAATTCAAGCTTTGACTGAAAGTCAGATAAAGGTCCCAGAAGAAGATGGAATAGACCAGCTGATAAAACCAACAGAGCTTTTAAGTCAGACCCTAAGGAGAGGAAACTGTTATTGTGAAGTCGAGTTGAAGGTCTCAGCTTACTTAGGAGAATGATTTGTCTGTGGAATTCAGTGCCACACACAAAAGCACTGGACATTGAAGCTAAAGGCAGATAAGTGAAAATCCCAGAGTGCTCAGCTTCTTTTCAGTCAAGTAATTTGGGGATATGGGGTCATGGTATGTGAAGAACGATAAGAAGCAAAACTGTTAGTCGGCCCATCTTTGAAATTTGGAAAGTGAGGACTACATTAAGCTATCAGTTTAAAACAGTATTGGTATGGGATCCATTATCTGGAAACCATTTATCCAGAAAGCACGGGAAAAGGCCTTCTCCCATAGACTTCAATTTATACAAATATTCCAATTTTTTTTAAATGATTACCTTTTCCTCTCTAATAATAAAACATTGTCTTGTACTTGATCCAAACTAAGATACAATGAATCCTTATTAGAAGCAGAACCATCCTATTGAGTTTATTTAATGTTTACATGATTTCCTATTAGACTTAAGTTAAGAAGATCCAATTTACAGAAAGACAACCCCAGATCCAGCATTATAGATAACAGGTCCCGTACCAGCGTTTAAGTGTAGAACTTCTGTGTTTAAGTGTATTTGTCTTTTGTAATATCATTATTATTTTTGTTTCTTTGGGAAGTGCCAGCATATCCCACATTGAGCCAGATTCTGCATAATGGGAAAAATATATCTTGAGGTTTATCTCAATTGAAGACAAATTTGAAGAAGCACTTTTGTCCTTGAATTGAATCTGGCTTTTAGTTTGCTTTCAAGGTATGGGCCAGATTGACAAGCCCGGAATTGTGGCAAGGCCACAAAGGCCAGGGCCTAGAACGGCTTGTTGCACAGCCACATGTGGGGAGTGCTGGGGTCTAGCAGTGCAGGTCTCTTCACATCCTGACCCTTCTACAACTGATGTAATTGCACATGATCCTGTGGGGATGGGGGAAAAATGGAGGATACATGCGTGTGCATCGATCCAGAGGGGGGTGGGAGAGGGGTTGTGGCCAGACATGTGTGCACAGGCGGGCGGTGGATGGGGGGCAGTGGATATCTGGCCTCAGGGTGCCCGTAGACATATTCGACCCTGTAGATTCAGATGAGAAAGACTTGTTTGCTCATTCAAGAGTTGCAGAGTTTCCCATAGACTTCAACTGAGATTTCATGATAAAACCATGAGATACATTTTCTCATAGTTCCCATATACATAGGGCCAATTTCAAATCACTGAGGAATTTTTATTTTATGGTTTATCAAAAGAAAATATGTGGGTAAGGTTGAATTTGAGGAGAATTTTTTTTCTTCTTATTCAGTTCCAGTGTGTCCTGTAGACTTCAATTGAGTTTTCATGTGATAAATAGCGAGATAAGTTTCTGTCAATGAATTGCATCTGGCTCTGTGGTTTCAATCTCAAATTGAATAAATAGATAAGTCTGATTGTAGTCCCTGGATCAACTTTGTATTAAGATTTGCTAACCCTGTATTTCCTCACTTTCTAAAAAGGACTTCTTGAAGCTATTTTATCGTCCAGTACAACTGAATGGTATTGAATTTGACTCTGTCGGGGGATGGGGGTCTTTTGCCAAGTTTCTAAGTGAACATAATTCTAATGCAAAATGCTAGTAAGGGTCATGTGATATGGTACCTATTTATAGATGAGAATATGATTGATCTGTAGACTGGTAATGGCAGTGCTGACCCCCCAAAACATTGCTTGCAGTGGGAAATTATTGCAACATATAATGACACAGGCTTTGAGGCCACTGGGAGCAATATCCAAGGGGTTGGCTGCTTTTGCAGCAAGTATCTGGTAGGGAAGGAGGGCTCTACAAAGGTTTAGAAAAAATATTTCCATATAGGTACCCAAGGGCCATAGCTCTTAGCTGCCACTAATATAGAAATGGCTGCACTGCTTGCTGGCCTCTGTGTAGACAGAAAGCAGTCCTCTTCCCATTATATCCATTGACCAGCACTTACTTAATAAATCAGGCATGACTATGGACCACATTGCCTGTTGGACAAACTTTTAAGCAGAATTACATTTTAAATATTGGTTAATGAAAGTATGTGTTTTCCAGTTATTCCAGAGTGGATAAATGCTGATTGATTATTGCTGAGATTGCTCCATTTTATTTCTTAAAATGCACTGTGGAAGTGGCAAAAAAATTAATTTAGGAGTTAGCCTTATCCAGTGCCGTTCTGTAGATGCCCGAGTAACAAGAATAAAGAAAAGAAAGGAAAGGAAAGATATCTGCAGATGGATATCAGTAGGGTTTTCTACTCTGTATCCAGAATATTGAAGCAAACGCTTGACCTGCATTTCCAAAGGTGTGGCCATTCAACATTCTGATACCAACTTAAACATTATTGTAAAACTTAATAATAGATAATGCAAATTCACTCACAACTTCACCAGGCATTGAATAACCATCCTATGACCTGTAACCAGAGAGGATGTTATGTTTGGATGAGATCCAGAACAGCAGGATATGTGGCAGAGTCCTGCCCAGTCCAAGACTCTATGCTGCCGCCACAGCTACTGATGTCATCTTTATTCATTTCTCTTTCATTAGAGAAGGCAATGCAGCCAGTATACAAACACTGTGAAAAACATTAGGAGACAGCTGAAGAGCTGAAAATGACAGGAAAGGAAGAGATGGAAAGGAAGAGAGGGAAAGGAAGGGCACAGAAGAATGGGAAAGTATGCCATAGATGATCAAGACAGGCAATGGAGAGTGTAGGAGGATTCATGTAGAACTTTGTGCCACCACATTTTTGTTAGCTGCCCCCACTCACTAGTACCTTCTATGATAAAAGAATAAGTGAAGAGTGCAAAATTTGGTTTTAGTGAAGTAACCAGAACCATTCAGTAAAGGAAACAAAAGAACATATACAAAATCCCTGCCATTTTTAGCCATCGGGCTCAACTGGTCACTTTCTGAACTACAGTAGGTCCCTTATTGGGTTTACAGTAACAATTACCTTCCAAAAAAGTAACAGTACTGCTCCAGTAAAGTGAGTACACTGAGACCATTAGCAAGCCCCTAGGTATTTTCACTTCAAATGAGCATCTTCCTACAATTAATCCTTCTGAACACTGCTCTACAGGAAAAGGAGAGGAACCTGGGTACTAAACCTCCATTCACCTTGTCCGCTTACCAGCTCACAGAATATATTGATATCGTTAGCTAGTCCAAAACAAATATATTAATATGATATGAAAGCAGATATGAAGGCAGAGCACAAAAAGTTGACTTTAAGTGAAGGAATGGAGATGGCTACTTAAAGAAGACATGTGCATAAGATTCTTTGTTAAGAATATATGCACTGATATTTTCTATATAGTATGTCAAAATCACACGTAAACACCCCATGTGTAGTAAAGCACATTAAGGGACACGATAATCCACTCTGTTCTCTTACATTTTTTAGGCTGGAGCCAGACAAGTTGGATAATCCGATCCTCAGCTTCTGCCCAAGGTGCCTGCACCCGGAAACATTACATCTGCTTGGGTTCAGGCAGATGCAGTGTCTCTTTGCCAAAATCCACTGCATCTGCCTTCAGGCACATTAGGCAGAAAGGTAGTGGCGGAGAAGTGGATTTGAATTGTCTGGCCTTAAGGACTTCACCCAACGGAGGTGTAGTTAACTCTATAATGGCTTTGCTAACCATAGGTTCTGTGAATTACTTCTCAAAGGGACTGTAATTAATTGAGGTAGTTACTGTAATAATCAGTGAATGCTATATAACTATATTTCCCACTGTAGAACAATTAGGGCTGTGGACCATTTTGTCCTTTGCAAAACCTCAGGCCACATAGGACTACTAAATAGCCAATTATATCATTTATTTGACACCACCA
>CM044440.1:123277212-123290779 GCA_024363595.1 Xenopus borealis | reverse complement strand
CTTAAATATATTGATAATGGGTTGAGTGCAGAGGACCTCTTGTATTTGTCTATATCCATTATTTTTTGACCCATGCAACTTGGCGCATACAATCTATTGACAACTGTCCAACAAAATCTCCCATGGAGTTAGTTTCAATGTTAGAAAATAAAAGCCCTGACTGGTTACTACTGGCACCTGCACTTGTGGAAATTGGCACCTGTGTTTTCAAAATTAACCCTAAAAGGTTGGGATTTGTTGAGTGAGTTGCTTGGCTGGAGACGTAGAGATGTGGCTTTGCTGCTACAAAAGGTGCAACAGGCAAAAGTAGTTTTATATATCCAAGTGGCTACAGAGGTGCTCACACTAAAGGGGACTTTTAAGATCTCCACAGAAGACGTGCCCCTTAGTGTGTATTCTCTTTTATTCGGGGGGGCACCGGTCTCTAGGCTTGGAAATGGAGCACAGCTTTTAATTAACATTTGCACTCTGCTCAGAAGATCATAAATGACTCCTTAAGACTAGTCAACATTTTGATATCTACTTAGAAAGAAGGCAAAAGGTACAGAATATTGGAAATTATGAAGGGAAGACACCACTATATTTCCATTAGCACAAGAAGAACATAGTCCATAAAACAATATTAATATCTTTTTCCTCCTGGTCTGTACTGCTAATGCTGCAGGAAAGGTGCCAGCAATGTGCTTGCTCATGGTATTTTTACCTTGTTTTTGGTTTGAATGGACAAGACTCCTGTATTATTATACATATAAGAATCTGTCTGTGTGGCTTCTTATACCAACAGGGCAAGACTGAACTTTATACGTTGCTCAGTTACCATCAGCATTAGGTTTACCGTTAGTAGAGGGCTGTGTAAACAGATGCCCCCCATTGTACAGTTATCAAATCATAACATTATTGTTCAACTTCAAAGTCACTTTTCCTTGAACTCATAGTAAATAGCAGTGGCGTGATGATGTATTTTCGTAAAGGAAATAGTCTGTACACTGCGTGACACAGCACATTTTACGGTTTTACAATTTTGTGGTGTTATCCTGATCCATTATTATAAAAGCTATCAACTATACGGCATACTAACATCTCTAAATGTATCTCATATAAACACCTCTGATACGTTTTTTATGTACTTCCAATTTAAGCCAGATACAGTATATATTCCCTATGTAAAGTAGATATTCCCAATATACATATATAAATATATTTCTTGGACAATTGTATCTGAAATGCTGTGTTATGAAGACAGCTTGAACCTCAGCCATAAGCTTCTGTTTCAGGTACTATCTTCAAAACAAAAATAATATGCCCAAGAGCAACTGATTTATATGATTGAGGTTATCCCCCTCCACTTACGTTTTCCACGGCTTTAGCAGTATTGCAGACTGTGTACTGAATGCAAAATGAAGGAGAAAAGTAAAGCCACCATTCTGACAAGTCATTTAAAATCCACAGCATGATCAGTTATGGGTCCATAGAGCAAGGTTTAACTTCCAATAGACATTGAAAAGCATTAGGAAACTAAGACAGGTCACAAACAAAAATGGTTGAGACAGGTCTCTTAATAACAATGTATTATTATTACTAACATAATTATAAAACTCTCACATATAGCAGTGCTGTAAAGTAAATGGGTGCATATCTTTCACATATAAGAAAACAAAACAACCAATAACCAAGAGCTAAAGAAGTCCCTGTCCAAAAGAACTTACAATCTAAAGAAAAGCCACTCGCTGATCGGCTGCTATGGGCTGGGCTTCAAGCCCTAAATTGTCTATTGTTTATAAATGGACAAGGTATAGCTTTGAAAAAGTGCAGCAATGAGTACCTAAATACTGAAAGGGAGGTCATCATACATCTAGTGATGCCATTTGGAAGTGCAGCGTGCATGATGGGTATGAAGTACCCAACTGGAAGACCTGGTTATCTGCATTCCTACACACATCTGTATATCATTGCTGAAACCCGAACTATACCCACATGTATTGTGGGCACCTAAACTGCTGAACATTACTGAATGCTATGAATGTTGCAATATAAACACAAAAATATAGAGATTTATTTTCTCTTTAACAACAATGTGTGAAAATGGTTTAGTGTATACTTGGTGTATTTACATTTATACAGACCAGAGGCTTATCTGAGATACATTTAGAGATAGTAGACAAAGGCTATGAAGCCTATGATTAAGTACCAGGGGGTACGAAACGTGTAAGGTGAAGGATCAAGGGGTCTGTATATGAATTTTTTTACTGACTTATATGATGAATAAATATTGAAATTTTTTAAACATTCCAAATGGGACTCTTTGGAGCTTAATCTTTTTGAAATTATTGCAGTATTCTAAACCTTGCATCAGATTAGAAAGTGTTGGTTGAAAAGTAAGCTGCTGAACACTGCCAGCACTTTATTCTCTGGAGAAGCTCAGGTCAGCCCAATGACCTTTGCCTTTGGGTACTCACTTATGGGGCAGGGTACAGTGCAAAAAGAAGCATGGCATGTGGTATGTTTATGGTATAATGCACCTGTATCTAAATCAGGAATCTGAGGGTTTACTTACAGGTTGCAGCTGAGTTCCAGTTGCAGCAGTATGAATTCGGAATCACTGGCTTATCAGTATAAATGTAATCTGAATCCCAGAAAAGGATTCCCTGAAATAAACAAATAAGCAGCCTTTTTCACTTGATGGGGGGGTCACTTAAAATAGAGTTTCAATGAGATAAAATGGTATTGTTACAAATGAGGTTGATAATTATGGGAGCTGTTCAACAGAAGCTTTGCATTTGGATCTGGCTTGTCCTGAGTCTGAGGAAGAGGAAGCCATCAGATTTAACTATTTTAGAATGTTAATTTAAAACATGGAATGACCCTTCCACAATGCTTAGTTTATTCTGGGTGGCTTTGGAATTGCACTCCTGCTCATTTCCCAATAATTACTGATAATTCTGCCATTCAGACCAAAAAAAGACAAGAGAAAAGAACAACGAGCTCTTTCAAAGGGCTGTCCAGCAGCAGGCCTTTCCATTCAGAGGTGAGAGGAAGTGTACAAGTAATTATTGGAACATGAAGGCAACTTTCTCATTGACTTGGGTGGAAATGGCTTAGGGACAGCATGGGGAAATAACAGATTCCTCTTGCCGCCATCTTTTAATCTGCCAAGGGGGACTTTGAACTGATACCCAAATGTGCAGCACTGATAAGAGTAACCAAATTATGTCCCTTCAATGTTGCTTAAAGTTGTTATTAGTTGTAATCATTGTTTAGTTATGTAATTTGTGTCAGAGGGATCACTGAAACATATTATAGCAAAAAATTATGTCCTTTTGTAAAAAAATGGTTGATATTAGAAGTCACCTTGGAGTTCCATGACCTATATAAATGCACTCTGCTTTTGGTCTTGTACCCTTATATGGTCATCCAACTCATTGGTGACATATTTAAATTTTACAGTAGATGGTATATTATTCCTTATTGCTTCTATCATTTGCATAGACTAAAGACACATTAGGCATATCTGCCAAGATATAGCACCAGATTCCCAGAAACAGTGTCTAGTGCGTGTCGGGGTCCATCACCATTTCTTCAACGTGAACGCCCACTGCGCTGCTCTTTCTCCTTCTGTAGCTGGTTCCCCTATGGCGCATGCGCCCATGCATTTCCAGGTTTAAGCTATGGCGATATGACATCATCGCGTGTGCCACGAAATTCAATAATATAAAATGCCCGTTGTTAGGTTCTATTAGAAAGTTCCTGGGTGTTAAATCCTTGTGATTCCTGCCTGATCCATTGTGTATTGACCCTTGCTTTGCCTGTCTACTCTGATCTCTCCAATCCTGACTCTTCTGCTCTCCAATCCTCACCCCGGCCTGTCTGATGATTCTTCTCTGCTTGTGCTGACCCAGCCTGCCTGTTCCACTCTGTGGTGTCTGGTGGTGTTCTTCAATCCAGTATCCTTGGTGAGATGATTGTGCCCCTTTGCTCGTCCAGAACCTTTTAACATTGCTCCTCTCTCAATTAAGACCTGGTGGCATCCAATTAGCCAAGTGCTCCTCCCGAGGTGAAAGGCAGTGGTTATAGGCTGAAGTGAGAACCAAGACCAGGGAGCTTAGCCTGAGTTCTGGTTTTAGGGTGCCGTTTGTGACACACCCATCCCAGTCCATTACCAATTGACTGTCACTATATGTGCAGGAGGACTTCAACCAGAAATAATACTTTTGTGCTTGTAAATGGAGTGGCGAAATTAAAAATAATCAATAGAAAAACCAAAAGCTAAAAATCAACCTACTTATTGTTATGTGACCTTTCTAGAATATTTTGCAGCCTAGTAAAATTATTTGACAGCTTTTAGGAAACAGGGTACCTTACGTTCTTAATTGCTCCAGATGGATTACCTTAATCCTGACATCTACTCTTAAGGTCTGCCAAGCACAATGGATCACCTGAAAAGAAAACCTATCAAACCACATTTTGCAAGAACATACGTTAAAACTTTACCAACTGAAGCAGCAGGTTTTGTAACCATTTAATCTTATACTGAGGTTCCATGACTGAAGAGCATGGACCCGAACCATTTGGGACATAGTCCCAATTCATTACCAAACATATTACTTTGCACTCAAGACATATCACCTCATGTCGTATTATAACCTCTTCTGGCAACTCTGTCTAGTTCATGCTGGCATTTCTTTTTTCCAGTCCACTCAAAGTCCCAATCTACCCACGGAATAACATGGAAGGTGAAGGGGATTTATACCAGCCAAGCTAAGCCAGGCCTTAAACTCAGGACCAGTTCATAATATAAAACATTTCAACTTTTGAACTTTTCAGTTATCTCAAGCCATTACCTTATCAGAATGACGTTAATTCATTCTCCAGACTGCTAAACAGAAATAACCCTCAAAGGTATTAACAGAACAGCTCCTTCCCAGGAGTTCTCAGACCATATATAAAAAACACATAGAAACATGCTTGTATGGGATGCAGCACTTTGGATGGGACTTTTAAACATTATGTCCATTGGGGAAGATGTCTTTGATATTGAAGAACCTCAGCTTAGGGTTCTTCCTCTCACAATTGTGCACAGTGTACCTTATCACAGTATGACTTCACCACCGTTCTTTCTCAATGTCTGTCATGAATCACCAAGCTGCCATCCTTTTAGACTGGTCTGGGTTGGTCAGTGTGTTCCCCACTGATATCTCTTTATGGAAGATATTGGTCATGACCCAGACATCTGCCACCTCCTGCACGCTTTGCTGCTTTTGTCTGGAGCCCAAAATCTGGGATTCATTTGATACAACCCCATCTTACTTGATGCCTTCTGCATTCTCCTCCCATCCAAGAGTAGTCTTTATTAATGCATTTCCCTTGTATGGGAAATTCACTTTCAATTCTACACCACTGTGCAAACTAACCTTCACAAGTGATGCGTGGGAGAAAGAGATTAGATGGTAGTTCTTTAGAAAGTTTCACAATCAATGCAGTTTTTTGCAAAAAGGAGCACCAGCCTGGAATAAAAACTTTTCTTCAATGGGAAGGTATAAAACATTTTGGCACCTCAAGTGAACCAGGTTTTCCTTTTCTTGGAACAGTTATCCCCCAGCATAGAATGGCAATGACATTGAAAGGCAAGCATACTAGCATGTTGGTGGCACAAAGGTATTGTGATATTACTTAGGGGCCGATGTACTAAATTCACGTGAATAGATTGAAGTTCGATCAAATCCGATCAAATTTCGAACGTAGGATTTATTTGTTTGGTCGAATAGGCAAATTTTGGCATATTTGATCATTGAATAGCGAATGGTCTAATGATCGAATACATTCGAATAGTTTGTGATCATTTGAATCGTACGAATCATTTGACTGATCGAATGATTTATTCGACTGATCGAATAAATTTATATTCGATCGACGAATGATCGAACATTGAATAAAAGGTAGCCTAAAACTATTCGTTTAGCATTCGACGATAGGATGCTGATCGAATATCGAATTTGGTCGAACTAATTATGGGGAATAATAGTAAATTTGCCCCTAAGACTGACATCTGATTTCCTAGGTAAAGTGGCTGGTGTTTTGACAGAGAAAAAAATGAATCTGTGGGATATTAAAATGTCTTCCAGCCAAACTATTATTTGTCTCATTTGTTTTGCATAGGGGTTGATTTTATATAAGAGCTCAGGTATAAACAATGGGGTTCTAGGTTTGTGACCCCCGTGGCCTGACTGGTTTCTTATGAAAGTATAACATTTTTTTCACATACAAATTGCATTCTGCCTCCATCTTTTTGGAAATAGAAAATCTGCATTAATCTTACATAAAGTTCTTCAGGAGTTATTTACTCACAAAGAAAAAAGAAATCATACTACTGCATATTAAAGTGTGATAGATGGACAGCTTTGCATTTAATTGCTATACTCTGTCTATGTGTGTAAATATTCGTATTTCATTGGTGGAGTGGGAGCAGTCATGCATGGTATTCTTGTGCAAAAAATCTAATGAAACAGGCACCTGTAGGCAAAAGTTAATTTAAACATGTTTACAGTAAGAGGGGCAGATAGTAGTTACTTATTAACAAAAATAAAGTGCAGCTCTGCCTGGGAAAAGTGTGACTCACTAATACATTCATTAGGGAGAGCGGAAGGGTTCCTGGGAAGGTACTCCACTGAGAAGAGGGCTTCCTAACTCAAGTGTCTTTTGGAAACTTTTTTTTTCTCAAACACACAAAATATATTAAAGTGGTTGACTCTTACATGTAATAATATAGTAAGTTGTCCAAATGACACAATGGGGGATGCATGGTGTTTCTCACACAAGTGGATGGAAGCACTGAAAGGTGATCATGGACATCTTTCAAGAAGTCTTCAGCAGTTAATTAGAAATGTGAGCACATTCAAGTCACAAAGAAAAGGGCATCTGCATAAAAATCCATTGTAAATTGCATTTGATTCAATCACTGATCCCTGTAGATTAAAATGAATGTAATAGTATGTACGCTCTTGAACAGTAGGGAGCAACATTCTATATACAGATCTGCATGTAAAGTTATATTTTTTACATAATATATAAATAATTATAATATGTTTTGTGAGATTTAGCTTTGATTGCCCAGAGTGTCACCTAACAAACCATAAGGAACTGCAGGCTTTAATAAACATTTCATATAAAAGTAGAAAAGAATGGACTCTTTGTATGGAGAAGAAAGTCTGCTTTCCGCCATCTGTTCTGCATACAAACTTGTAGCCATCATCGTTCCACATGCCACTCAGAAAGTATGTGAATAATTTGCTGATGATTATATATTGATTAGCAGAATAGCCAGCTCAGTGGTGGGACCCAACATGACCCTTTGGTGTCCTTCCTCAGGATCACTGTCCGGTAGACTCGTTCTCTGTCCGGAAGTCTTTGTGTAACAAAAAATGTGATTTAAAATATAATTAATCTGTAATCTGATCCTAGTATGAAATAATCTTCAAGGGCTTGTCAGCCAGGAGGGGGTCCAGATTGCAAGTGTAGATAGTGGTATTGCTCTTTGCTTCACTAGAAATTTACAGTAAAATGGAGGAAATTGAAGTTACCAAGGTTAGCATATTGGCACCCTTAGTGCAGATCCTATCTCGTCATGGTCACAGTGCAGATGCCCCTTCTAAAGAAGACCTTCCTAAACCAATGATGATCATAACTGTGCTAAACAGAAATAGACACATACGTAAGCCCCCTAGGCCCCAGGAACCAATCTTTCATGTAGCAACTCAAGGTACATTCACAACAGAATCCTTTCTTCTTTAGTCCAACTCACTGTCATCCCCATTATTAGTTCATATCTATGGCTAATGCAGGAAGTTCTAAATCCAGAGTAGCACTGGATCTACGGGCTTGTATGAAAGAGGTACAGTAATACCAAAGAGAGAAATGCACTATGCTGCACCAGAGAACAATAACTCAAGGACAGGATATCCTGCCATATCACTGGGCCGGTGGATGTGACTTTCCCTTGTGAGGCTGTTTATCATTTTTTTTCTTTGAACTTGAATTGAAATAATGAGGTATTATACTATGCACAACAATTATTTTCCTGGGCATGTTTCCTCCTTTCAAAGATATTTTAGAGCTTAAGTGGCCCATCTGTTCATCCCCCTTTCTATCTGCTATTGATTATTTGTTTATTTACACTTGTTTCCCATCATTCATTAATCTGTGCAAAGAGATTGATCTGGGAAAGAGGAATAGTTAAATAGCTGCCCTCTGGAAAAGGAAAGGGCTGGTAAGGTGGTTTTTGGTGGTAGATGGAAATGTAGAAGTTTTATGGCTAGGCACTTGTGGTTCCTTTGAGACTGAAGGACCCTGACCTAATATAATATACAAGACATTAAAAAATGCCCTCCAGTCCAGGTTAGCAGCGTATTGGCTTGGGACCTTCCCAATGGCCTGTCTGGTTTTAACGCAAATCAAATTCGAATTTGGCCAATTTGAATTGAATAAAGGGCTATTCGATAGTCGAATTTTGCAAATTCGATGGTTGAAGTAGCCCAAAAAATAATTCAGAATTCAAATTTTTTTCCATTCAAATCCTTCACACGAATTTAGTAAATCTGCCCCTATGTGTATCGCATGAGACAAGTAAATACCCTCTAATTTCAGAAGGCTTCACTTTGCATGTATTTGCTTGTGAAGGGCTTTTTGGCTCCTTTCAGTCCTTCTCACCCTAACCAGGTTCTGTTTTCCTTTAATTTAATGGAAAATAAATAGGTTATGTCAAAGAGTCCCTATAGAAACCTCACAGACACCCAACTTGTAAAGCTCTAACACTTCAGGGAATTGTTTCCCCTTGTACTAATAGTAAGACTATTGCTGTCTGAGGAAATGTATCCATTACCTAATCCTGAGTTTTGCTACAAGGAACTTGTTGACTACATGAGCTTGTCTCTTATGAATGATGAATGCTTTGTTTAACATTACCAGTGTTTATTTTTTAATTCTCCTCCTGTTTATTTTCCAGATTGACCACAAGGTTCAATTACCAAGAAGTGAACAGATGCTTGGAGGGAAGTGTCACTTCTTATCTGTGCTGGATCCTTTGAACACTGAACACTTTGACCAAGACCTGAACTAGGTAGTAGTAGCTGGAACCAGAGGCATTTCCACAGAATCCCAGAAGACCTCAAGCAAATAGATATAATGCAGTGCAATAAAACTCAAACTAGAGAACATTCCTCACATTGTTTATGACTGGGAACCTTTTGCTTTGCAGCAGATATGTGTTGGTACTATTTGCATTGACGTACCAAGTGTCACAATAATGGATTAAATCAATGGAAGGTGAAATTTTTGTTTGGGGCGGCTACAAAAAGAAGGCTTTTCATTGGAGAACGTAGAATTATACATTAATATCTAAGGCTAAATCGATCTAAATCTTCATTGTTCTCCACCTATGACTTCGATGATAGGAAGATATTGGCTTAGTCTTTACATTTCACGCCCCTAAACCTTTAAATATCAGTGTATTTTGCAAGATAATTTTCCAACGTGTTACCTAATTAACGTTAACCACCCCAGTTATGCCATTTTACATTACGATATCTCACTCTATTGTTTAAAATGCTTAAAAATAGATTTTTAAACACTTCTGCTAATGATACAGAATGATTGAATATACCATCCGCTTGTTATTGAATGTTTCACCTTCATCTGATTGACTCAAAGCAATGCTAATAAGAACTCATTTGACTGCATTTTTCAATGGTGAGTGGTCATTGTTCAGAGTGCTTTGAAACAGCCAATGAAACACCACCTTCACTGTGAACCAATTATTACTGATGACTTTGTTAAGAAAAAGTTCCATTTATAGATTTTACCCAAGTTACCCATGATTTTTGTATGTATATATGTATATATAAATACACTTACTGTTAAAAGTAAAATTCACTCAGGTACTTCAGAATCATGGTCCAACACTAATTCAATATTTATTCAAACTGTGCATCGGGTCAACATTTTGGCTGTTCTCAAGATATATCCATATAAGTATAATGAATAGACGTCTAAAATATAAATATCCAGTTTTTATGTCCTCAGATGTTCATCTTGCACTGCTAGTGTTTTTTTTAAAGTCCTGCTAATCCTCAAGTATTTTAACTGTAAACAAACATATACTGTTTAGGCACTTTTTCCTCCTTTCAGTCACCTGAAGGGGCAATAACTCAAAAGTGAAGACAGAACCCTGCCAGCTTCTGGAAATAGTCTCCCTTGGTGTCAGAACGGGACAGAGTTATGACCTTTTTTGGTACATAAACACAAATTTCAACAACAGCTGGTTCCTTGTTCCAGTAGTTTAGCTTGATCCAAGGTCAGTCATTAAAACACAAAGGGTGGCCTTGTTATCTCTTGGTTTTAAAAGCCACGCCAAGAATGGGGGGTGGGGGGTGGTGGTTTAGTGTACAGCTATTTCAAGGCCATTTTAACCTACTGGTTAGATGGGAAGAGATATTTGGTCTCCCTGAACAGGAGGTTAAAATAGCACCTAACATTCTTCATCATGACATAACTTTAAAATGAAGACCTAGGATCTGACTTAGAATCTGATTCCCAAGTCCCTTTATTGCCTCCTTTGAGCGGAAACTCAATGGGATTAATTTTAGCACAAGGAAGGCTGATAGAGTGTTGGTTGTCAGTCAGTAATGTACAGAATTATATAAACCTGGTCACGGTGATTATTCAGGCCTTTCAGAATCCCCCCACTGTTGAAGTGGAAAGTGTAAAAAGCTATAATATCTGCCTGTCTTCACATGTTTCTTTTGAACAAAAAAGCCCTTGTTATATGTGGCACAGACAATTAGAGAGGATAGGAGAACACAAATATGATTTTAGAACAATCCAGGTCAATAACTGGATTATTATAGTGGTCTGAGACAGGCCTGGCGCCCTAGGCACTCTGGCCTCTTGCGGCACCAGCTTAGCGCCCCTGCGCATGTTCAAGGTGGCACTCACGTGCACATGTGTGAATTGGCGTTCGCGAGCACATGTGTGGGAGCAAAAACAAAAATAGAAAACGCAGTACATTTGCCGGAGAGCAGCCCAGAGAGCAGAGCGGACTGGGGGTAGGTGACAGAGGAGATATGTGCCTTGCGCCCCCCCAGCTTTGCGCCCACGCACATGCCTACTCTGCCTACCCCTTGGCCTGGCCCTTGTCTAAGAAGACCTAACCTGCCTGGTGGAATTTGGAACAGTCCAATACATATCCAGATTGATATCAGTTGGGCAGGTTGTCATTTTGGTTCTGGACAGAGGGCAATAAGGTGCCCACTTGGTTTTGAGGGGCCAAGCATACATGCATACAGGGGCATAACTACATAGAAAGCAGACCCTGCTGCTGCTGCAGGAGGGGCAAGAGGCATAGGGGCCCCATGAGACCCTAATTCAAATGCAATTTAAATAAATATTGGTAATACAGGTCAACCTCTACTCATTTTGGAGGCCTGAAAAGGCTGTGGGGCCCCATAATGTATAATTACACCATTGGCTACATGTCAATTGGGCAACTTTAAAAATCCCATCAGACAAGGGCCACAATGGTGCATTGATGAGACTTTTATCCAATAGGTCTCCCTAAGCACCAATGCATGATTGTTGGCCTTGGGGCTCAATTTGACCTTGCATATCGCTTTGCAATATGAAATTGGGTCAGATACATTCATTTGGAGACCTTGCCATACAAGTAAATTTGGAAGCATATCACCAACTTTAGAGACTCAAGGTTACATGAGAATGAAAAGCTTATGAGCATGAGTTGCTTCTAGGCTATAACATACAAGGCAATTCCCCAGTGTCCCATAAAAACATTTATAGCTAGCAACAAATAGCAGCTACCGATCTCCTTCTGAGACAGAGGCACTGGGAATGGTAAGGGAGTATTAGAAAGCATCTCTTAAAGGAAAAGGAAAGGCAAAAAAATAAAATCCCATTTTTACTTTCTTTAATGAAAAAGAAACCTATCTCCAAAATACTTTGATTAAAAAATGTGTAACATTTTTATAAGAAACCTGACTGCAAGCAGTGAAATTCTCCCTTCATTTACTGCTGTGAATAGGAATTGTCAGACAGACCCTTAATGCAGGGCAGGGAAACAATCATACTTATGAACAGCAGGGGGAGCCCCCGCCTTACTTCCCAGCCATGCACAACTCCAACAGCTTTGTTTGTTTCCCTGTTTTGATAATTTTTGACTATCCCTAAGCAGCCCAGATCACACTGAGCATGTGCACAGTCTTGGTCTTGCAAAGATTTATAACAAAGTAACAAGATGGTCAACTTTAAAAGCATAAATCATTTGTTTGATTAAACTTTGTGCTGCAGTAAGTTCATGTTTATGTTTAGTATACAAAATACAGCATGTCTAGCCTTATTCTATATTAGACTTTCCTTGTCCTTTAAAGAACATTTTAAGGTTAAATATACCCCATATTTTCTTGCATATTTATTACATTTATAACCTTTAGATTATAAGGCCATAGTTTATTTGTGCCTCTTCTTATAAAATAATAGGAACCACTAGTTATAAAGATATGCAAAACTCCTTGTCCAGTGCAATCAATATGGCAACTTACCCACACTATGAACTGCAAGAATACAGCTTTGTGCAAGTAGCAAGCAATACCCTGAATTAAAAAAAATGGAATATGTGCCACATTTACAAATCTGCTGCTGATTGGAATCACACTGAGTGTATTTACTGCTCCTTACTATGAAGTTTAATAAGAACCATGGTTTTGTCTCCTTAAGTCCTCCAGGTAATGAACTATAAAGTTATTGTAGATGTTAATCTTCTTCTCTGCTGTTATTTTTAAGCTTTCCTCTATCGACTTTATTGCAATTAAACCTGTCATGGATATCCGCTTCCCTTTATTCACTATAACAACCTCCTTTCCTGGCTATATATTATTGCCATTGGTCTTCGGACCCTCTCTGAATTCCATTCCAATAGACGGCAGGGTGTTCCACCTAGTGGTTGTTCTAAAGTTCCCTTTTTTTAGCCCAAAATGTTCAACAGACTCTAGGAGACACAGCTCAATGGGAGTCAAAGGGTCAAAGACTCTGTACCCTAAAATTAAAATCCATAAAATGGTGTCATCATAAAAAAAAAAAAATGGTATGATTTCTTTACAGTACTGCTAGAATTATGCATTACATCTAGAATGGATAGCTGTAAGGAATAGTCTGCCTTTAAATATGATGTAGCCAGTACCATACTGAGCCAGTTTGCAATTGTTTTTTTGTGATTTTTTTTTCAGCAGCCCTCCAGTTTGGAATTTGGCCAGCTATCTGGTTGTTAGGGTCCAATTCACTCTAGCAACCAGGCAGTGGTTGGAATGAGAGATTGGGATGTGAATAGGTGAGGCCTTAATAGAAATATAAGTATTAAAAATAAACCAAAAAATCTGGAAAGACATCTAAATGAATAAATTGGATAAGTGGTTCAACTAAAACTTTTTTAACTTTGATTTATTTTCATACTTGTGAAAGTGAAAGAGGCCCAAACATATTCTGTACAAGGTCAGCATAAATATTGGTTCTT
>CM044440.1:123056288-123069769 GCA_024363595.1 Xenopus borealis | reverse complement strand
AGAGTTGCTGAAGTAAACACCAGTTTTACCAGTCCAGTGACCAGAATATCAGTACTGCACGTGTCCCCCAATTGAATATATGGGAATAATTATTGGGTTATTGGGCGTTAAACACAGGCACTATGCCAGCTAAAATAAACAGGTTTAAGGTGACAACAAAATGGTTAAAATATGTTTCTAAAAAATAATGCCTACATATACTGATTCCTTTTGGTAACTACGTATTATGGATATCAGTTCATTAATAGCGGATGTGTGGAAATGTCTCCTACTGAAGACCCATGTTAGCAAGTTCATGGTGCATCACAAGATGAGAAATGGAAAAGGTGTTTCAGTTCCTTTCTACTTCCAGTCAACAGCAAGGAGGAAACACCGTCCCTGGTCCCTCAGGCCTCAGGCTGGAACATAAATGATCGGTTCATTGTATGTCCAAGTTAAGACTTTTCCTTGAGACACATGACTACTTCCCACATCCTATTGAGTATCCATTGTGCCTGTGCCCCACGTAAATGTAATACAACAAAGTAAAAGTAATGATTTATATACCCATATCCCCTCTGAGAAAGACACTCCAGAATGTTGTATCAGAAGGCAAGCTGGTCATCTCTTCCACATACATAGACTGACTCCAGGGCTTTAACCATCAGCTGGTCCTGGTCAGAAATTATCTTCTGTTGGCTCTAAAATAAAGAGAATAACATAGCAGAGCCTCAAACACTGCCCTGGCATCGATATTCCAACAAGGGTTAAACAAATTCATGAAATCCTTTAATCTCCATAACTATAATAATTCATGTGAAATATGATTTATTGGTTCCACGTTTGTAGAACATCCTAATTTATAACTCCAACACGCTGTCACTGCTTAATTATTCACAGCTGCGGCTCCACTGAAAGAGGGGGGTAACAACGCAAAGGGAAACCAGGTATTTTACTTTTTTATGCTTAAATCTCTGGATGATCATAGGAATAGATGGCAACATCCTCCCCAGCCCCAGGAGAACATCAATCTCTTAAATGAACAGTTATTAAAGCTTGCTGTCTCAAACTTACGGCATATGGAAGAATTTCTCAAGATCCCCTGTGCTTTAAATATGGTCATAATGTATAAACAGGGGCAAAGCTTCCCCAGGGAAATCAACAATGACAACCAGCTAGGTTTTAGAGGTCTAGTATAGTCAAAATAATGTCCTTAAACTTTGGTTGGTGGTAGTTTAAATAACTAACCCAGCACAAAACATGATACCCCGGGCCGTGTTCCAGTTCCCTAAACAGTTGGTTACTCCTTTAGAGGGTGCTTTTAATTTCAGCCTTTCACTCTACTGTGCATGCACACCTGTCCCAGAAAGTAGAGAAGACAGAAGAAGCTAAAGAAGATGGCGGCCATGAGCTACTACAACCCCCACAGTGATTGTACCTTTAATTCTCCTCTTAACTTTCTATCTGGCTTTGATCCATAAAATGTGAATGGAAAACTGATGGATTAATTTCCAGCATGCTGAGTCTATGGTTGTAGTCCCGGTGGAACAGATGGCTGCTAAGTGTTCCCAAAAATCAAACAAAGAAGTTATTAAATATACAAAAGCATTTATAAGGACATGAGGGACAAATAAGTCTTCCACGTTTTGTACCTGTAATTATATTTTAATTACTTTAAAACACTTTTCTTTTTTGGTGTTACCATTCCTTTAAAACTACAAAAGCATTTATTAGGACATTTGAGACAAAAAAGCCTGACGCATTTTGTGCCTGTTGGGGCACTTACTCATAGGCTGCCTATGAGTAAGTGCCTTAACAGGTACAAACACGTCATGCATTTTGTCTCAAATGTCCTAGTAAATGATTTTGTATTTTTAATTATGCGGACCGCAAGGAATCGGTACACATAGGCATTATTTTTCAGAAGTGTGTATATTTTTAAAGGCAGCCATGAAAAAGACAACTTTTATTGTCAACTTAATTAAATCTTTTTATTTTAGCTGGCATAGTGCCAGTGTTTAATGACCAATAATTATTCCTATACATCCAACTGGGGGACACTAAGGGGCTAATTTACTAAAATTCCCTTAAAATCCCTCGAATCCATTCGAAATTCGATAAGCTAAATTCAACTATCGAATGCTTATTGAATAGTTCTTGGCTATCTTTTTCCTCGATATTCGATTTCTCGATGATTTCACAAAAAAATCGTATTGTGCACAATTGAACGATCGAGGCGTTCGATCGTACGAATGGTATTCGAGCAGGTCTTTGTAAAAGAAGCCTATGGGGGAGGTTCCCATAGGCTTTTATTGGTATTCGATAGGTTCAATCTGGCGAAGTAGGCATTCGAAGAAATTTCAAATTTAAAATCCTTCGATCATAGAATGGTTGAATGATTGAATATTCAATCATTCGATCTATTCGACAATTCAAATATTCGGTATTCGATGATCGAAGTGGCCAAATTGGCATATTGGAATATCCGAAAAAAATCATACGATTGGTATTCCATTGAATTCACACTAATTTTGTAAATTTGCCCCTTAGGGATTAGATTTACTAAATTCCCGTGAAGAATTCGAACTTCGAATTTGAATCTTCGAATATGCAAATTAGGCAAATTCGACTATCGATTATTCAAATTCAAATAATTTGAATAAAATTTTATCCGAATATTCGATTATTCGATGGTCGAATAACTTCCCCTTTAAAATTTTATTCGACCACCTACTTCGCCAGAATCAAGCTACCGAATTGGGAATCATTACTTTTGATCGACTATAAAAAATTCAGTCGATTGATTCAATTGTTTGAATTGATCGTTTTGAACGATTGATCGATCGATCGAATTGCGATAAAGTCCTTCGAATTCTGTAGTCGAATTCGAAGGATTTTACTTCACATGGTCGCATTTAGAATTTTTTTTAATTCGAAATTCGACCAATAGTAAATCTGCCCCTAACAGTACTTATATTCTGGTCACTGGTGGTATTGAACCAAAGACAACACCCAACTTCAGTCCTCCTTCATTTTACTGGAGAGTCAGTGTAGGAAGTGATTTAATGTTCTGTATACTGAGCTCCAGTGTCCCCTGTGCTGCATGTGCTCTCAAGCATAGAATGTAATGAAGGTGCTTTAGATGCAGGAAATACTAATACTTATTTTAAGAGGTTGCCATTTAGGGATGTATAGCAATGTCTTCAGATATCTTAGATGGTGTCGCCAAGAATTCTTATGTTTGTGCCCCCCAGCAATTAATAAGAGTAACTGATTTGCAGCTATCTGATTTTCACTGCCGCTAGCTCTTCTTTATTCCCAGTTGCGAGAGCGACATGACTAAATCCCTGCACGATAAGGTGGATCAGTAGGAACAAATCCTCAGGTTAAGTATATCCCTTCAGTCATCAGTGTTACGGAGGCCACTGCTATGTCATGCACAGGTAATTAGCTGCACAGACCAAACACTTAAAGGGATACTGTCATGGGAATTTTTTTTTTTTAAAGACGCATCAGTTAATAGTGCTGTTCCAGAGGAATTCTGCACTGAAATCCATTTCTCAAAAGAGCAAACAGATTTTTTTTTTCATTTTGAAATCTGACATGGGGCTTGACATTTTGTCAATTTCCTAGCTGCCCCCAGTCATGTGATACACTTCAGTCACTCTTTACTGCTGTACTGCAAGTTGGAGTGATATCACCCCCTATCCCCCCCAGCAGCCTAACAACAGAACAATGGGAAGATAACAGCTCCCTAACACAAGATAACAGCTGTTTGGTAGATCTAAGAACAGCACTCAATAGTAAAAACCCATGTCCCACTGCATTCGATTCAGTTACATTGAGAAGGAAAAACAACAGCCTGCCAGAAAGCAGTTCCCTCCTAAAGTGCTGGCAAAAGTCACATGACCAGGGACAGCTGAGAAATTGACAAAATGTCTAGCCCCATGTCAGATTTCAAAACGGAATATAAAAAAATCTTTTTGCTCTTTTGAGAAATGGATTTCAGTGCATAAGTCTACTGGAGCAGCACTATTAACTGATGCATTTTGAAAAAAAAACATGTTTTCCCATGAGAGTATCCCTTTAATTTCTAAAAGATACCAAGGCTGCCAATAAACACTATAAGCATGACTGTTGGAAGATCATTCATATTCTTTTCTATCATTTTGGTCTGGTTAATTCCTTGTCAGAATTTCAGAGTTTGCATATTGCAACCCAAAAATATAGTTCAACAGTATGCACAATGCCCCAATACTAATGCAAATTAGCATCCATGTTGTTAGAAAATTTGCACACAAGTTGCAGCATGTGTTTTATCCCCTGCATGTAGCGTTAAAGGACAAGGAAATCCTTCTTTTCAATAAATCATTAAAACTTTTGTCATCCCTTCTGCTCCTAGACCGATAGGTTTATGTCAAGCGAATATGAAACTGGCTGCTTCACTCAAGAATCCTCCTTCACTTACTTCATTCGGGGCTGCCATCTTTCTTGAGCTGACGTCATCAAGATGTACAGCATTAGTGTTCCCTTGATTGAATGCTTGCACTTAAAAGGGTAGTTCACTTTTAACTTTCAGTTTGATGGAGTGATATTCTGAGACAGTTTGCTATTGGTCTTCATTTTCCAATTTTTGTGGTTTTTGAGTTATTTAGCTTGCTTTTCAGCATCTTTGTAGGGTCTAATTTACTCTAGTGACCAGGCAGAGGTTAGAATGAAAGACTGGAACATAGAAAGGAGAATAGAAAAATAAGTAGTTACCTCCATTTTAATGCTGGGAAAAGGCAGAAGATGAGGGCAAGTTATTAAAAACAATTAATAAAAAAATGAAGACCAGTTGAAAAGTTGCTTAGAATAGGGCAACCTATATTATAATAAAAGTTAATGTAAAAGGAAACTAACTTTTTAATGCATCAGAGTTTGCTGAAGATGCCAACTTTCCTACTTCAAAGTCTCCAGTTCCCACAATGCCTTGCATGTTTACTCAGATGTGTTTTCATTAGCTGGCTTCTGCTGCATTGTTTCAAGAGTCGGATCTTGCAGTGCAGTGAATAGCAAGGCACAAAGAGAAACTGCTTCCAGTTGCAATTATATTGACACATGTTCATCTCTAAAACTTTGTAATAAATGTACACTGGGAGATTTATCCATTCTGTTAGACCCATACCTGCAACCCGCAAATGTCCCCAACTAAACTGCTACCCAACCTGACTCCCAATAGCCCAACTTACCCTGATCCAGTTCCCACAAAACCGGAAGTGGCGTCACTTAGGGCGAAAGTGATGTTGATTGGGGCTGGTGTCATTTTGAGCTAGAAGTGACATCACTTTGGACCTGAATTGCTGTAACTTTGGGCTGGAAGTTATATTGTTTTTGGCCCGGAATTGACGTCACTTTGGGTCACAAGTGATGTTGCTTTGGCCCAGAAGTGGCATCCCTTTGGTCTGAAAGTGACATCCCTTTGGCGCAGAAGTGACAATCCGTTGGTCTGGAAGTGACATCCCTTTGGTCGTGAAGTGACCCCACTTTAGCCCGGAAGTGATGTCACTTTGGCCCAAAAGTGATGTTGATTTTGGCTGGAAGTGCTGTTGTTATGGCCCAGAAGTGCTATCACTTTGGCTTGGAAGTGATGTCACCTTTGCCCAGAAGTGATGCCACTTTAGGATTTAAGTGCCGTCACTATGGCCCAGAAGTACCATCGCTTTGACTTGGAAGTGATGTCACTTTGGGTTGGAAGTGATTTACCAGAGTGCCGAAAATACAGAAAACTGAAGAAACCTCCTGTGACCACAGGGGAGGGTGGGAAGGATCAAACCCGCACCTAAGCCGGGTAACCGACCCAATGCAGGATTCTACCAGATGGACCCCTATTTAGCATTTATCCCTGTGGGGACAGACACCACAATGAAGAATGAGCTTAAGTAACGCATGCATTACTATGTAAATCAGAGAAAACATTCATGGCTGTACACACACATTTATAAATCACAGTTTACCCTCACCTTAGTGGTATATGTTCACTTATTATCCCCATAAAACCCCAAGCTGTAACTTAGAAATGAATAAACGTTAGTATTATTGACACCACCAGCTTGTTCTCTGGGAGAGAAATATTCCAGCAACTCTGCATTTCATATAGTGATAAACTCTACCAGGCCGAGTCGTATCCAAGCGTAAATATCCGAGTTTTATAAAGTCAGTGGAACACTTTACCTGATGCAAATAGATGTACGATAGGAGCGAACAGCAGGACCAGGGACGGTACATTTTTCATTTCTGATTTTATATTAAAAGATAGTGGTACAGCAGTGTATTAAAATTTGCCAGGGGTGTATTGATAGAGGCTTGACAGATAAAAGCACAGAGGCGTGCAAGTCTCTCTCTCTGCATATTAAATTGGGAAAGGGACTTAGACTTTACACAATTTCTTGTGACTGTGCCAGATCCAGCCTGTTTATTCTGACTGGGGGCATTTTTATAACTGAGGGTGAATAGATCAGAGGTGCCAGATGAACGCTGTACCTGTGCCAGATGCTGCCGACACTGTTCTTATGCTTCTGGGGCCAGTTGTACATTCATTATTTGCTCAATGTTTGTTTGCTTTGTGCTCTTATTTAGATTCCGTCTGCCCCATTTGTCCAGCAGAACTACATCCTGGAGCTCGCAGTAACATGGGGCAGTTTGGGCCCTTTCGTTTTGGAAACTTGATCCCTGGTACTAGCCGTATAGACCAGCAGTTTGGCATTCGTGAAGCTTTTAGTGTAAGGTACTCTGGAATAGTCACAGAGTATAAGCGGCAAATTTACAAAATTCACGTGACGAGATCGAAGTTCGATCGAATTCGACTGAATAACGATCGTACGTTTTTTTCAGAGGATCGAATATGCAAATTTGGCCACTTCGATCATCGAATACCGAATTGTCAAATAGATCGAATATTTGAACATTCGAGGATCGAAGGATTTTAACTTTTAAATTTATTCGACTGCCAGATTGAACCTACCGAATACCAATAGAAGCCTATGGGAATCCCCCGCATAGGCTTCTTTTGCAAACACCTGCTCGGATACCATTCGTACGATCGAACGCCTCGATCGTTCGAATCGTACAAATTTTTCGGAGGCTCGTGAAACGAACGATCGGTATTCGTTCGTACGATTTCATCGAGAAATCGAATATCGAGGAAATAATAGGCTAAAACTATTCGATAAGCATTCAATAGTCGAATGCTTATCGAATTTCGAGGGGATTCGAGGGATTTTATGTGAATTTTAGTAAATTTGCCCCTAAGCGTATTACATGGATTTGTCATGTTGCAATATTGTCAGAAGTGGAAATGGAAGTTTCCATAACCAAAGAGAACACAAGATGTATAAAATTGCCCGGGCTGACAGTGATTGACACATTGGTAGAATACACGGGTGCAGCTTGTCATTAATTGTAATGCAGTTATTTCACGAATTCATTAATGTTGACACTTATTTATTCTTACTAGTTCATTGCAGATAACTCTCTCCCCTATGTCTCCAACTATTAGTTTCATTTGGTTCTCAGTTAATAGTACGGATAATGTATCCTTTCCCCGACATGCTTTTATTTTGTAATGATACTTGTTTCTCCCACATCAGTAGGAAGTATCATTAAACATCTGCTACTCTTTATAATAATCTTCACTTGGTCATATTTTGGCCAATATCATATAGAATCCAACATTAATTTACTATTCTGGCCAATACCATACGTAAGCCAACATTACCTCACTATTCTGGCCAATACCATACGTAAGCCAACATTAACTTACTATTCTGGCCAATACCATAAATAAGCCAACATTACCTTACTATTCTGGCCAATGCCATATTGAATAAAACAGTATCTTACTGTTCTGGCCAATTCCATACAGAATCTAACATTGCCTTACAATTCTGGCCAATACATATGAAATCCAACAGTAACTTCCTATTCTGGCCAATACCAAACTGAATCCAACATTGCCTTACTATTCTGACCAAATACATACAGAATCCAACAGTAACTTTCTATTCTGGCCAATACCATACATCATCCAACATAACCTTACTATTCTGGCCAATACATACAGAATCCAACAGTAACTTTCTATTCTGGCCAATACCATATAGAATCCAAAGTCACCTTACTATACTGGCCAATACCATATAGAATTCCACATTACCTTACTAGGGGCAATAAATGTATGGACACATCCTTTTCAGTCAGTCTGAACAATTGGAAAAGCAGAACATAGAGAAGATCTGTGGCTCCACTTTCCCCTTTATCATGGCTGACGGTGCACTGGCCACATTTTTAAATCTTCCCAAGAAACTAACTGATCATTATCTATGGCTCAGGATCACTAAAATATTGATTATTATCAGTACCTTTTTGGTCATAAAATTACTTAAGGCTTCAGGTCACACAATGGCCACATCCATTCGCTTATTGAACACCCTTCCAATTAACAACATATCCATAGGGAAAAATCTTCTTTAAAAACCTTTGTTTATGAATTATGATCAAGTCAAGCAACGTTTCAGACAAACATCAGTTTTTTATCAAGCTATTGGTCAGAGTTAATAAATAAAGAAGATTTTTGCCTCTGGTGGTGTTGTCAAGTTGAATTGTGTTCGAAACAGGGTCAGGATCATCAGTTTCTGAATTTTATTGGTATGTGTTTGATCAGTTATACAGTTTTAGACTTGACTACCTTTTGTGTATATATTATTAGGAGGACATACGCCCTGCTGCAACCTGACAAATGTCATAGGATAAAAAAAAAACTTTTTGCTAGGTTCCCAAAATCAAGAGTGTTCAGCCAAATTCAACCTCTTATTATCATGTAACTTGACATCTTAAGTCTGCAAATTTTCATTCTGAGATCCTACTTTTTTTTTGTTTTTGTTCTACAGTTCTACCCACATTTTATTATGCAGAGGATTTGGAACTGGGTTTGATGCTTTCATTGGTATTGCTCATTAACCTTCTATACCCTTAATGCATTTCTCTACTGATATACCATACTGTCAAGGTACATTATTGTATCCATTCTTTGTACTTAAACCTTCATGTCTTTCTTATCATTTCATTCATTCTATTCCCAGGGTATCCGAGATATTGGAGTCTGTAGAAGCCCATATTATTTGTAAAAGACACTCAGATGACTACTAAGGAAGCCTGGAAGCTGATTATCCAACTCACTAGGCACACGGACCCAAGATAACCACAGTATTGAGACCATCTTGAGAAACTCTTGTATCATTTAGCTGCAGAGAACTTTTTCCTTCCTGATCTCTGTCTTCTGTATCTCTGTCTTCTGTGGGAAAGTGACACTTACAATTAAGAGCGATGCTTAGTTTTTGAAGGGAAAAGCAATCTAATTTACTTTGTTTGTTCTGCTGAAGTAGCATTTCAAGCTTGTTGAATGAAAATGATTGGAATGCAGTTTACTATTGTAATGAGCAGCTCGGAGCTCTCAAGGCTCTTATGCTCGCCAAAGTCTAATTAAAGCAAGGAACATTGGAAAATAATGATTAGGGCCTTCAACAGTACCTTTTATGTATGTCTCCTATGGCCCTTAATCAAAATTGCATTGGATGGCTGAATAACCTAAATCATTGTAACATTTCAGAACAAATCCAAGAATATTAAAATTAAATGTATGAAAATACTGTATATAAAATGTATTAGTTATGTTAACGGTCTGTTGGCTTTTCAAAGTTTGTGTCTATTTCCAGCACTTTCTACCTAATGAACATTGGCAGATCAAAGGAAACCCATTTGTGATGCTTTGATTCTACCCTTAATAAGCTGTGAATGGATAGTAGCTACAGCCTCCACACTTTTAGGAGGGAATTCCACTAGATTTTGGAATGTTATTAGTAGATTGCTTCCATTTAGCCACAAAAACATTAGTGAAGTTGGACACTAAAGTTGAGGATCAGGCTTGACTTGTTGAGGGATTTAATTTATTCCAGAGTCAACAAGCTGTGAATGGGTGGCACCTACAGTCTCCACTCCTATAGAAGGGAATTCCACTAGATTTTGGAATGCTGTTGGTAGATTGCTATTATTTAGACACAAGAGCATTAGTAAAGATGGTTGGGCATTAAAGTTGAGGGATTTAATGTATCCCAGACTACAGCACCCACTCCCCCAGGAGGGAATTCCACTAGATTTTCGAATGTTGTTGGTTGCTTGCTTACATTTAACAATAAGAGCTTTAGTGAAGTTGGGCACTAAAGTTGAGGATGAAGCTTGACTTTTAGAAGGATTTAATTCATCCCAGAGTCAAAAAGCTGTGCACCTATAGCATCGACTCCTCCAGGATGATATTGCAACTAGTTTTTGTAATGTTGGTAGATTGCATTTATTTAGCCAAAAGAGCATTAGTGAAGTTTGACACTAGAGTTGAGGATTAGGCTTGACTTGTTGACGGATCCAATTTATACCAGAGTTTTTTGAATGGGGTGAGGCCAGGGCTGTGAGCAGGGCAGTCAGGTTCTTCTTCTCTCATATCAGGAAATCCATTCGATTTAGATATTGCTTTGTGCACAGGGTTACTATGGTACTGAAACAGAAAAGAGCCTTCACCAAACTATTGCCACAAAGTAGGAAGCACAGGATTGTCAAAACTGTCATTGTTTGATGTAGCCACACCTGGGTCATGAATGAAGGTTTTAAATTCCAATAGTTAGATAGTGTATGCACAACTTTTTGGCTGTTGACTGGGGACTGTCTTGACTTTTCTTGATATATTCCCTTCACACCATGAATTTGTCATTCCTTCTACTCTAAATTCACTCACTTTCAAGTTCTCTGAAATTCAGTTCACCAATCAATCTTTCTTTACACTATAAGTATATGACCTACACTCATCTGTTAACGTGCTGAGAAGTCCCGTTCTTTCCACTGGAGAGCAACTTTGATTGATCTGGCTGGTCTTCTCAGGGAAAAAGAAACAAAATAGGTTTTGATCTGTATTAAAAGAAAATAGAAGATTAATTAATAAATAAGTTGCAATAGGACAACAGCAAAGTTTCAAACATCCCTCACAACCTTGAGATTATGTACACAGGTGGCCCTCCAATGACTTCCTTGTACAGGTATGGGATCCGTGATACAAACTAAGATATAATTCATTCTTAGTGGAAGCAGAATTAGCCTATTGGGTTTATTTAAAGGAGAACTAAAGCTTAACTAAAGAAGTAGGTTAGAAATGTTGTAAATTATGTTTTGTGCTTGTGTACCAGCCCAAGGCAACCACAAGCATTTAGTAGTAAAGATCTGTGTCTCCCCAGTAGATGCCCCAGTAGCTCCCCATCTTCTTTTCTGATTCTGATTCACTGATTCACATGCTCTGTGCTGCTGTCACTTACTGAGCTTAGGGACCCACTCACAATATACAGTACACATATAATAGAAATATAGTCACAATATAAGGCTGATTAGTCATTAATACAGATAATTACTACAGGGCAGCACAGACACCAGTGACATTAGCATCAAAATGTAATAACCACCCTTTAGAATCAGCGTATAAGAAAGGGAAACCTCATTTTCTGCTTGAGGATTTCTGACGATCCCTACGCTTAGCTTCTCAACAATTGTTTAGAGCCCACTGAGCATGTGAGTGTCACCGACAATTCTAAAAAAATCCAAGATGGGAAATTCCTGTGATAAAGTTGAAGGCATGGCTCATTAATATTCAAGGGATACTGTCATGGGAAATTTTTTTTTTCAAAAATGCATTCTTTAATAGTGCTGTTCCTGAAGAATTCTGCATTGAAATCCATTTCTCAACAGAGCAAACAGATTTTTTCTTTATATTTCATTTTGAAATCGGACATGGGGCTAGACATATTGTCAATTTCCCAGCTGCCCCAAGTCATGTGACTTGTGCTCTTCTAAACTCCACTCACTCTTTACTGTTGTACTGCAAGTTGGAGTGATATCACCCCCCCCCCCCCCCAGCAGCCTAACAAAAGAACAATGAGAAGGTAACCAGATTACGTCTCCCTAACACAAGATAACAGCTGCCTGGTAGATCTAAGAACAACACTCAGTAGTAAAAATCCATGTCCCACTGCGTACTATTCAGTTACATTGAGAAGGAAAAACAACAGCCTGCCAGCAAGCAGTTACCTCCTAAAGTGCTGGCACAAGTCACATGACCAGGACAGCTGGGAAATTGACAAAATCTCTAGCCCCATGTCAGATTTCAAAACTGAATATAAAAAAAATCTGTTTGTTCTTTTGAGAAATGGATTTCAGTGCAGAAGTCTGCACTGAACAATCCCATATGTGGAAACCCCCAGGTTCCGAACATGCAGGATAACAGGTCCCATACCTGTATGAGTAGTCCATGACATAGTTGGGGGGATCCCATATCCAGAAACCCATTATCCAGGAAGTTCAGAATTACAGATTGGACATCTCCCATAGACTCCATTACAATCAAATAATCCAAATGTTTAAAAATTATTTCCTTTTTCTCTGTAATAATAAAACAGTAGCCTGTACTTGATCCCAACTAAGATATAATTAATCCTTATTGGAGGCAAAACCAGCCTATTGGGTTTATTTAATGTTTACATGATTTTCTAGCAGATGTAAGGTATGAAGTACCAAATTATGGAAAGATGTGTTATCCAGAAAACCCCAGGTCCCCGAGCATTCTGGATAACCTGTATGAGTAGTCCATGACCTAGTGTTTTGATACTGAGCTGTACCATAAATTAGAACAAAGCCATATTGCAGTTTATTCTAAGGTTTTCCATTTTGCTTTGATTTCTGAACCTTAAAGGGATACTGTCATGGGGGGGGGGGGGGGGGGGGGGGGAGGTGATATCACTCCAGCTTGCAGTACAGCAGTAAAAAGTTCCTAAAGTTTATCAGAGCACATGACTTGGGGCAGCTGGGAAATTGACAATATGTCCAGCCCCATGTCAGATTTCAAAATCAAATATAAAAAAATATGTTTGCTCTTTTGAGAAATGGATTTCAGTGCAGCATTCTGCTGGAGCAGCACTATTAACCGATGTATTTTGAAATTATTTTTTTTTCCCATGACAGTATTCCTTTAAGAATATCCATTTTTTTACTTTCTGCTTCAGAAATCCAAATCCAGCCATTTACACTTCCCATGATAATATATCACTATCACCTCTGGTAATAGTGTAAAACCTTAGCTGCTTTTAAAGGGAAGATATTCTTGTAAAATGATTCTCCTTCTTATGGTGTCTGTAACTTGGTTGGGGATAAACGTAGCAGCTGTGGGAAACATCCTTTCCCCCGTCCCCTTTGCCTTTTTGCTATGTACCCTGTGCCAGCCTTCTTTCACAGTATAGGAGGTGGCATAAATAACATTGTTTTTAATGATTGTTTCCTGCATTCAGGGCACGTGAAGAAACAGCATCTGACTATAGATTAGAATGTTTCCAGTGGCCTTGGTGTCAGAATGGAGTTAACTTGACTTTGATCAAACA
>CM044440.1:122989808-123000929 GCA_024363595.1 Xenopus borealis | reverse complement strand
TGACTGATGTGTGAGTGCTGCATAAATATGTATCTAAACATAACAAAGCTTTCATCCATATCTTTTTCATTCTACATGCAAAAACCCTCCAGAATTGAAAGTTAACAAGCTGCTGCCAAATCCATATGAAGACAGCTCTCAGTGATGAACAAGTTAGGAACCTAGTGTAGGGGCTTTCAGCACCTTGGACAGCAGTGAAGACAGAGTGTGGTGCTTTCCAATCAGGGAGCATTTGACTTGTCAGCACTGTCCAAGGTGCTGAAGCTTAACCACTGCCTTGGATTGCTGCAAGCCTTCCTATGGATCTGTTTATCTAAATGTACCTGCCCTCCTCACTCGCTGAGCTACTGTACATGAAAAAAATCACTTGTAATTTAACTTTTAGTATAATGTAGAGAATTCTATTCTTAGACAATCTACAATTGGTTTTAATTTTTTATTATTTGTGGTTTTTGAGTTATTTAGATTTGTATTCAGCAGCTCTCCAGTACCATGCATTGAATAGGATACTGGAATATGCATAGGAGAGGCCTGAGAAAAAAGATAAGTCATGAAAATACATTTGTAGCCTTACAGAGAACTTGTTTTTAGATGGGTCCAGTGACCCCAATTGTAAAGCTACACAGAGTCAGAAAAGAAGGCAAATATTTCAAAAACTATAAAAATAAATAATGAAGACCAATTGAAACGTTGTTTGATATTTAAAAAGTTAACTTGAAGTTGAGCCACCTCTTTAAAGTCCAGTAAGAGGTACAATATAAAGCAACAGCTTTGTGAGTGGGAGCTGCCAGACTGTTTTATCTCTCACCCATGGGAAAAAAATGTCAGGATATTTGATTGACAACACGTCCCACTATGATCAAAGCCATGTAGCACCGCACATAATTTTGCAATAAAATATTGTGAGATCTTATCTGTCATAGAGATCAACCCTTTTGTAACGGCAACTAGTGATGAGCGGAAAATTTCGCCATTGTTGAGTTTGTGGCTAATTTGTTCACAAAACCGTAGCAAAAATTTACCACGAAATTCATTTTGCTGTGCGTAAAAAAAAGACAAGCATCAAAAACCAATGCGTGCATTAACAAAAACCTGGCCCACACGTCAAAAACGAAAATTTTGGACAATTTTTTTTAATTTGCGACAAAATTGAAGCACATGGCAAACCAGATTCCGAATTTTTTGAATTTTGAACATTTCTCCAGAAGTGTGAGAATTATTCTGCGAAACGCAGCAGATACGCCCATTACTAAAGGCAACTAGTATAAAAGCTTTCTTTTTATACAGTATATAATATGCAGAGTGCTGTGCATACACAATAAGCTAAACCCTCAAACTGGTTTCAGGATAAAGTGTTATGTAGATCATAGTGACCCTTTAGCAACATCAGTAAAACTCTAGTATCTAGCAGTATAGCAATTTGTTATTTGGTTCATCTGAAAAATATTTTTATTTCCCCCCAAAGTGTGGGAAAGATGCTCAGTTTAACATACATATATTGACATTAGTTAAGGTGGTGATAAGCAGCTCAATAATACCTATTGGAACAGGATGCTGTTCTGATTGGTTTCCCCTCGGCCTATAACTGAATCAGCCTAATTTAACCCATCATGTGGGTAACCAAATTGGCCAGAGACCCTTGTCAAACAAGTGCCTATCCATCAGTATTTTCCTGGACACTTTACTTTTTGGTTGCCTCCACTAGCCATTAGCTCTTTTCCCTTGGACTTATATCATTTGTACAGCAGGAAGAGATAATAAATGTGTAGCAAAGAATGAATAGATTTTTGCCATCTTTTTCCTCAAAGTGTTGGAATAGTCATTAAACAAGAAGACAGCAGTCAGAGGGAAGAACCTTACAATATAATCTTCTCTTACATACAGTGAACCGATATAATTGAACAGCCTATAAGTGAGCTTTAATCATTACATCCTGGCAAGACTAATAAGCACAGCAGTAATGGAAACACAGACCATAACGTCTGCAAAATTCTCTCTTCATTGCTTTGGGTTTTTTCCTTTCCTAGCATTCTTCACTTTGCATACTGATTACCTATTACAGCTGCATATACTCCGATGTGTAATTCTACATTTATTCTCTTTACGGAACTCAGAGCATCTGCATAGCTCTTCCCTTTATGGTCTGTTTGGAACATCTGTTTCCGAATTCTCTGTTTTCCGATTGTGATAAATGTCATGTCTTGATTGTTTGCCATTCTAAAGTTCTAGCACCCAGCAGCTTAACATGTTCTACAATCTGCTATGTCTGTTTATGTGTGGTTGACTTTTGACAGCACAACGACTTTGTGCCAGAATATATTAAGGAAATGGTTTGCTTCTCACCTTAAGTAGGTAGAGCTGTCAGTAATGTCTTCTCTCTAGTGACCAAGTGTTTACACACTCGTAACAAACAAACCTGGCCTCTTAAGTAATATAGTTATTCAGGTATGGGATCTGCTATACAGAAACCCATTATCCAGAAAGCTCCGAATTACAGGATGGACACCTCCCATAGACTCCATTTCATCCAAATATTCCAAATGTTTAAAAATGATTTCCTTTTTCTCTCTGAAACAATAGAATAGTACATTGTACTAGATCTATGAAGTAGAATATGGCAGAAGCAATTTTGATTCTGTTTTGGTTTGAGTAGTTGAACAAGTGATTAAATCCCTTGAATGTTGTTTCCTTAAAGTAGAAGGTAAGTCAGTTTTACTTGGGGGTGCCAAAAGTTAGTCACCCCCAAGTGATCTCATTTATTTATCTGAGACCTCCCGCCAGTCCTCCTATCAGGAGAAAACTGCAACGGTCTTGGGTTATCCCAGTGAGCCCCATGGAGCGATTGGCTTCCGATTTCTTCTTTCTTCTCACGTCTGAGCATGCACAGTAGAGCGGAAAGCCGAACTTTAAAGTCGGCTATTTCATTATACTGCACATACGTTTGCCCAGCAAGTACCATGGAGCAATCGTCTTCCCACTTCTTCTTTCTTCAAATTTCCCAGGAAATTTGACGAAAGAAAAAGCTGTAAGAGGATTGCTCTGTGGTTTTTTCTGGTATAAACCCGGGCCAGTGCAGTTTTCTCCTGATAGGAGCACTGGCCCAGGGTGTCAGGTAAGTAAAAGTAATCACTTGGGGGTGCCTAACTTTTGGTTAGGCACTATGATACACTTTCAGTTTTTGGTGTTACTGTTCCTTTAAAAACCATAAAATTGGGAGTCTGGGTCAAATGATTTATGTACTGACTCCACAGCCTTGGCAAATTAGACAAAGGTCCACTTAGAGTCCTGCGTGGAACCAATTTTTGCGATCCGGACCCAACCCGAACCTGCAGCCCACAACCGAAATTGCAACTCGTATATTTACCCACTTGGATCTGCTACCTGACCCTGGCCTGCAACTTTCTTATACGCAACCTGATCCTCAATCCACCGACCACCATTAAACAGGAAGTGCTGTTGCTGCTACAAAAAGTGTTGTAAAATGTAGACAGTATAACATAAGATATGAAATGTAGATGAGACCCTCAGACCCACATCTATACCTGTACCTGAAAATCCTACCCTCAAAAGTGAGGTGGCATGGAATTGTCGGAAAACTTACATGAGCAAAGGCAGCCATAGACAGGCCATAGAGTTTCAGACTTATTGGCCCATGAGCTGAATAGACAGATATTGTATAAAGGACCATACAAAATATGGAAAACCTTTTAATATCTACTTGTTCTGACCGAAGGTCCTTATCGCTTCTCATCTGCTGATGCCCCAACATGGAACATCAACAGGAGCAATGTTTAAACATTTCTGTCCTGAAAATTGAACTGAAAATTCTCGGTAGGTGCATAGCCAGCTTCAGTTTCCAGTAGCAGTTAACTAGAGAAATGAATCAATCTCTGTAACAGCAGTGTTACAGAGAAAGTAGCAGCAACACTTTTGCTGAAGACTAGTGATACCCCACATCCACATCTTATTCAAGCATCTCTTGGTTACTTCTTTACTTTACGCCATTAACAAACAGGCCTACTGAGGAGCATTTATTTATTGCACCAGTGCTTCCCAGTCATAATTGCCTCTAGAATTCTTAGATAAATTCAGCCTCTTTTATCTGCAACCCAGCTGTAACTAATTTCTTTCCGTAGCTGCTTAGACCCTGCGCCAACAGAAAGATAAATCTATTGATTCACTGTCTTCTACTGAAATGGGGTTGCTGTGGGCTCAATAAGTGCTGTGTTTACTTTGTTGCAAATTTACAATATATGATCCCTGCTAAGCCTTACAATTTTAGAGAAAAAGCAAGGCAGAAATTATTCTGCGCTTTATTATGGGTAATGGGTAAAATAGGTTTTGAGAATCCTTATATAAAATATAAAGATACTACAACTTAGTTGTTGCTTAATTTTTTATAGTTGTCAGGGGTGTAGCTATAGATGGAGTAGCCCCAGGAGCAACTCCTGATGGGGATCAAGTTGGATTGGGGGTCACCATGGGACACTGACTGGGCTCTTCAATATACAGTATGTTAATGACACAGTATCTTATTCCCATAGGTTTGGGGCCTTTTGTTTTGAATCCTGTTAACCTCTTCCTATGCTACCTTATGGGTAGAAGTAGCTGGCTACTATTGATCGCTGTCATACAAACACAACTCCATACACACAAACACATTTTACAGTACTTTGGTTTGGGGTGTTTCTTTCCCTTTTCAAACCAAGTGAAGTTGGAAGTATGGTAGTATATGTATATGCAGCTTATTAGTAGGTGCTGGTCCAGTCCCATTTCTGTGTGGGAGAAAATTTCTTCCAGCAACGGTGGACAGTGGCGGTGATTTGTGAACCACATTAACTTCTAAATGAAGCACCTCTCAGAAACGACTTCCTTGCAGCAGAGTTCTTGTCAGCCACAGTAAATGAGCCCTAGGAGAGGCCGCTTTGGACATTTAATCTCATTTTCAGTTTGCAGTGAGCACGTTACATTTGTGGTGGGAATGAGAATGTCATAAAATGTACAAAGGAAAGACATCAAAAAATTTTATACACTTGCCGAAATGTATTCTCGTATGATATCGATGGTTCATTATTATTAATGATTTGCAAAAGGTTAAAATGGGTCATTGGAGGTGAATATGAGATTCTTTCCTTAGCTCCCTTTTTTCCTCTTAATAAAATAGATGTAAAGACTTTTTGGGGATGAACGTGTCTGCCAAAAAACAGAAAGCAGTTTATGAGTAGGTGAAACGCGTTAGGCCGTGACCTAGTGTAAAGAAACCTTAATGAGCAATGCCTGTGCTGTATTTAAGGGTTCATTTATATTGCAGACTTCCAGCATCTGAACTGAAGTTAGAGTATTGTGTTCATGGTTTACTAAAAAAAGGGATAGTTGTGCTCATCACTAAGCAAATGTGAACCGTTCGGTGGCGATGCAGCTCACAAATAAAAAACAAAAGATTCATAAAATAAAAGACATCCTCTTCACTTGCCCTTTACCAAGGACATTATGACATTTTATCATTAGGCTTCTAAATACGTAAATGTTCTCCCCTTTAAACAAAACAAGGATTGTTCGTCCACATATATTCAAGCTGGCCAACTACGTCAAAGTCATCCCTGGTCTGGCCAGTCCTACTCTGAACTTTCATCTGATTGATTATACATTTTACAGAGGGACTAAGTTTCACCTGCAGCCCACTTGCTTTCAAGGTTAAACCCCTTTTTATTGGGCACCCCAGGGATCACCTGACTATAGCTGCAAAGGGTGGGATCTACAACATGGAGCTGCCCACTGCTCCTGTTTAACTTATAGTATAAAATGGAAACATATGAAACATGTCTAAATATGACTATGAAGATTTTCATTCATCCAGATCATGGTATATCTAATATAAGTAATTCTAAAACAACTTGACTTACTGAGTAATCATTAAAGATGTTTCAGTACTCATCCGAGCAGCTTCTTCAGTTCAATGGACTGGGCATATAACTCAGCATATAAACTCTAACTCCACTAAAATAATCACACTCTTCCACTAATCCAATCTGAAGAGTTACAATGCACCATTGTGATTGGATTAGTGCAGGGGTCCCCAACCTTTTTTACCCGTGAGCCACATTTAAATGTAAAAAGAGTTGGGGAGCAACACAAGCATGGAAAAGTCTTATAGGGTGCCAAATAGGGCTATTTGGTAGCCCATGTGTGGACTGGCAGCCTACAAGATATTCTACCTGGCACTATACTTAGTTTTTATGCAATTAAAACTTGTTTTCAAGATTGGAATTCAAAAATAAGCACCTGCTTTGAGGACCATGAGAGCAACATCCAAGGGGGTTGAGAGCAACATGTTGCTCACGAGCTACTGGTTGGGGATCACTGGATTAGTGGAAGTGTGTATATGCCTAGGAATTCTTACACCTGTTGAACTGAAGAAGCTACTCGGATGAGTAGTCTTCAAAGATTAGTCCAGTTGTTTTAGAATTACCTATACTAGATAAACTAGTCTAAACTACTAACTGGGGGTGGAATGAGGCTGTGACCACACAATTCATACAGAGAAAATAGATCCTTTGTACTCACCCATATTTTGCAGTAAGCTACTAAAAAATGCCCTTCCCTTTAAATAAAATAAGTATTGTTTGTCTGTATATTGCAATATATTGTGTTCATGAGTGCTCACATTGGTATTATGCCCTTGATCTGCTGAATGATGTGGAACTGAGATCTAAGCCTTGAGTATGTAGTCTGCCGTGATCTGTTTGATTCTTATGTGTCACACATTCTACAACAGAGGTCGGTGCCAGCAAGTGGCACCTGTAATGCTTACAGCGGGGAGCTGATATCACTGAGCATAGCCACTCACTAGGAAGTGGGTATGGCGGACACCCAGGGGTGTACCCATAGACAATTGGAGACCATTACATATAAATGAAGTTTTAATGGCACACAGTAGACTGAAACAGGATCAGGCAAAAGCAATAATCAGGGTAAGGCCAAGGTCGCTACCAGGAAATCCAAGAGGGTCAGGAGAAAATGGGGAACACAGGTTAGGAACCAAGATAGCAGGAACAGGGAGCTCTGGAATAAGGAACTCAGTAACAAGATCAGTAGGAACAAACAATCAATGACTCAGCCCTGAGCTGGTTTAATAAAGGGTGATAGTGATGAAGATATGTATGGGAAATGTCTAAGTGCTGTTAAATGGACATGTGCCTTTGTTCTTCTCTATGCAATACATTATTAATCAACACAATCTATTAAAACTTTTTTTCGAAAGTATGATTCACACTTTTTAGAGCATTTATTTCCCTTCTCTTGTTTCATTTATTTGTCATTTTCCAGGCTGCGATGAGCTGGACAGGAAAGGTCAAGTGCTGATACTGCTAGCCGAACAGGCACACGATTCTCAGGACTACAAAGCCGCCAGTGGACACTGCCAAGAACTTATGACTGGAGGTAATATTTGATTGCTCTGCCTTTAGTTTTGGATGGAAATGGAAGTCGGAGATTGCTTGGATCATCAGAGGATGCAGGGATGAGGAGATTGCTTGGCTAGAGGGAAAGTGATGAGCTAGATTGATTAGCAGAGGCACAGCTCTGTGGCTCAGAATTTAGTGGAGTAATACTGAGCCAAAATACTGTCAGTTACTTGTGACCTTGGACAAGTCATTTTATGTCCAGTATCATATCAACAAAATTGAGATGCTCTTAGGGCATGCACAATTCTGAGTAGAAGAACATAACTTATCTATTAAACTCATTTTTACATTGAAATAAACCCAACAGGGTTTCTGTGGCTCCAATAAGAATGAATTATATCTTAGTTTGGATCAATGTACTGATTTATTATTACAGTGAAAAAGCAAATCATTTAGAAAAATGTAATTATTTGTCTATGGGAGGTTGCCTTCTCATAATTTAGAGTGTTCTGAAACATGGGTCTCCAGAGAAGAAATCAAATCACTTTAATTAATTCAGGTTCCAATATTTGGCAGTTTGGAAACCAGTGCAATCTGCATCAGAACGTATTAATGAGCTCTGTTGCATCTGTTTATATGAAACATGTAAGTTGCAGGGAAGTCCCTTTGTTAAATTTATAATGAAGCAATAGAATTGTTAGGCAGGAAGTAGGCTGGAAGATGGGGGTCGGAGTGCGCTGGGCCCCTCTGAAGATTGTTTTGCAGTTGGGCCCGGCGCACTCTAGTTACTCCACTTCTTCTGTTTCCAAAACAAGGTAAAACAATTGTTAAAGAGTTGGCTCCCCTGCCTTTTATACAGATTCTCTATCAATCAGTCAGTTACCAGATCCCGCCAGGGGAATCAGATGAGGGGGGCCCGGCGCACACTAGTTACTCTACTTCTTCTGTTTCCAAAAAAAGGTAAAACAATTGTTAAGAAAGAGTTGGGTCTCCTGCCTTTTCTACAGATTCTCAATCAATCAGTCAGTTACCAGGTCCAGCCAGGGGAATGAGATTAGCAGGAGTATTCCTATCATGCTGGATCACCTGCCTCGTCCAGCAAAGATACCTGTCAAGTAATAAGCAGCTCATTTTCTATCTGCCTTTCTGCAAGTTATTACCTTCCGCAGTTGGAGATGGAATGTCAAAATAATTATTTAAGCACCCATGGGATCCTGATTAAAATAAATGCACAACGGCAAACAAAAAAACTATTAGCTGACTGTTCATCTGTCCGGCTATTGTGAATACACGCAGCCACAGAGATTGGCAAGCACAATATATATACTGTATATAGATATATAATATAGACCACAGAATAGAAGGTAACCTCTCCAAAAGCTTTATATCAAACACAAGGAAAGAACGTGGGAAGGAATCAACATGCCAGAATTTGATTTCAGAGGCCAAACTGAAAGACCTTAAAGGAATTGTTCAGTATAAAAGTAAAAACTGGGTAAATAGATAGGCTGTGCAAAATAAAACATGTTTTCAATATAGTTAGTTAGGCAAAAATGTAATGTATAACAGCTGGAGTGACTGCAAGTCTAACCTAATAGAACAGAACACTACTTCTTGCTTTTCAGCTCTCTTTTGTTTACACTGACTGGTTACCCTGGTTACCAGGCAGTAACCAATCAATGACTTGAGGGAGGGCCACGTGGGTCATAACTGTTACTTTTGAATCTGAGCTGAATGCTGAGGATCAATTGCAAACTCACTGAACAGTTATGTCCCATGTGGCCCCCGCTCAAGTCGCTGACTTACTCAGATTTAGAGAGCTGAAAAGCAGGATGTTGTGTTCCACTCACTCCAGTTTTTATACATTACATTTTTGGCTAACTAACTATATTAGAAACATTTTTTATTTTGCACAGTCTATCTATTTACCCAGTTTTTATTTTTACCCTGAACTGTTCCTTTAAAGCATGCGGCAAAGCTTTTTGACAGCAGATTTTATGATACAAAATGGTTATTTTTAAAATCAAACTCAAGAGGTCATAACTAAATTCTCTGTCGCTAGAAATAAGTCTTGGGTCTTGCTGTCATGCCTAGAATTACCTCAAATAGCTTCTTCTTGTGGTTCATGCTAGGAGCAAAAGCACCATGATCTGCCAAGATTTGCCATGCTTTGTGTGAAGTAATTGGGGTGCTATGGAGAGGGCACCCCTTGTCTCCTTTGAGGCACATTACATATAACATTATTTATGGAGGCCAGATGCTCATGTATCCCAGTAATCTGTAAGGCACCCAGGGGCTCCTTTATTATTATTATCATAATTGCAAAGTGCAAAGTGCCCACTTAGAGTGGCATAACTAATGGGGTGTAATGAAACCCAGGCTCATCCCCTTCTTATCACCTGTTGGAGCATCTGCTCAAGGACGTTGGATAGAGGAAAGGTAAATGTATTTCGCTTGGGTCTTGTCTATGGGGTTGTGGTGGCCATGTGACTCAATTTAAGCCATTGAGTGCCATTTCCAGTACTTTTCCATCCTTGTGCTGAAACTGATATGTTGCCATTTTCTGCCTTGACTTGCATGCTGACATTATCTCTGGAAGCACGTGACTCACCAATCTGAGAATGATGCAATTTGCAAACTGATTGATGCATGATTTGTAGCTGTCTGCTGCATAACCAAGCCTTATGCTGTCCACAGTCATTCGATGCAAAGTTTTATATCTTCATCATTTAAAGTATAGAATGTTACCTCTTTGTATAGCAGTAATCTAAAAGGGTCGTCATCAGTAATCATGGGGCCTCATACTGTTGGCAAGGCCTTCACTCCCCAGAGGTCCATATTATTAGCCCACCAGTCACATGAGCCCCCTGAGAGGTAGGTCTTGCCACAGGAGGTGAGTAGGTCCTGAAATTTTTTTTTAAAACCACATTTTAAATTTTAAGTCACATGTTAAAAATGATCTTTCTCAAGACCATAAATAACAGTGTGGGTGAGTTTTTTTTTATTACTTTCACGTTTTTTTATTGTTATGTGTTGAATAAAACTTACAGTAGGGAGAATTTAAGTATTTTTCAAGGTTCCCAGTATGTATCTTCATTTTTATTGGATTTTTATATGCAGCAATAGTTGGTAGCACCTGGGTCATGTCGTTTTTTAACTTTGTTTATTTTTCTTCTCTCTTTAGCGGATTTATTTTTAATCGCTTTACTGTCCTTTCTTTATCCTCTCCTGGGTCCCCTTCAGTGTCCTTTCCATTCTCTGATCTTTTAAACATACAAATAATAGGCATTTTAGTAAACTGTTGGGCACAACAGGGACTCCTAACCCAACACTGTTTGAAGGGGATTTACAGTACTGTGCCCTATATACTCTTTGTAAAAGTAGCATAAAGGTTACTGTAGTCGTTTAAAAAAGTGTATGTATTTGGACCCCTGGTGTATATATGATTGGTGAATGGTGAAGCAATAAAAGGATATACATATATTTTTAAACTTCTAGCTTTGTTAACTCTAGTTTTACTGTTAACACATATATTAGAAAGTTGCTTAGAATTAAATTTTTTTATTGGGTAACATATTATAACCCTCTTAAAGATAAGTAAAGCCCTGACAAAGCCATTCAGTACTCTGTGGCCTCCATTTGTGACTCCACCATTTACATTCTATCTTCACAGTGGTTGAAGAGCTTTCGTACTGATGTACCCAGTGAGTAAGACTGG
>CM044440.1:122960534-122970862 GCA_024363595.1 Xenopus borealis | reverse complement strand
CCGACTGCTCTACAGGGAAACAAAGCTGCTGGAGTTCTGAAAGGCTGAGAAGGTGGGGGCATATCTGGCCAGTCCTACTCTCAAATTGTATCTTATTCATTAAGAATTCTATTTTATTTCTTCAAAATGTATAAAGAAGCAATAGAATTATTAATGCATCAGATGCAATTTGAGAGTAGTGACAGCCTTGTTTTAAACTTGATTATGGTTTCTGTCTACCATATGTTTCCTCTTATTCAGTTATATGTGTAAAGCATGAATAATTCAGCCAGTGGAGCTTATGGCCTTTGATTGTCTCAGCTTGTGCACCTCCTCAAGCTTCTCTGTGGGCACAATATATATTACTGTCAGCTTCCCAAAATAGCAAGTTATATTGCAGTGTCATAAAATCATGCACAGTGTACTGTATTAAGCCCCCCTTTCTTCTTTTCTTTTTCGTCTGCTACATACTGCCTGAAGTCCAAGAGTGTTCCTAATCCCAGAAGCAGAGCGCGTGGTGTGGCATATTAATACCGCCGATCAGTTTAATGAAGTGAGCAATACACTGACAGCCCCTTTCCTTTTCCCAATCAGCAAAGAGACAGAGGACTTTAGAGTTGGTTTTAAAGTTGATTTGATCCATTATGTGCTTCCTCTGGGTACTGTCAATTTCATTGCATCCTCTGGAGACCTGCAACTCTCTGTTCAACATGCTAACGAATGAGAACAATTTGTCGGCAAAATTTGCTGTGACAATGGCAGGCCTGCACCAAAGTGTTGATTTTTATGTGAAATCTTTCAGAGCTGTTGGATCATAGTCTGAACTCCCCAGCACTAAAGGCGTTAATGAAATAGGAGCAAGGAAATGTCTTGAAATTCTTTCCCTGCTTTCCAAGGACTGTCATGTTTCTCTTCCCTTGCTATTTGTCATTTGGCAACTTGCTCATTCAGGTTATATACAAAGTATAGTGAGTATTGCTTAGTGATGGAGGCTTCAGCTGAGCAAATATTTGTTTCTTAAAATGTTGCTATTCTGCTGTATATAGATAACTAAAGTGCAGGAAAGAAATGGGGAAATAGTGTACTTGTCTTGAAGTGTTTTATTAGTTTATCTACAGGAATTGACCTTGACTATGGGACTATCCACAATGAGTCTGATAAACTCCATAGTTAGCTGAATTTAAAAAATGAGACTATTGGGTGACATACATGGTCAGCTGACAGGGGCACTTTAAAGGAGAAAGACAAAGGGGGAGCCAAAAGTTAGGCATTTCTTTAAATTTCCTGGGGCAGACACATGTGCAGTAGAATGAAATAGCTGGCTTTTTCGTTAAAGTTTGGCTTTTTAGTTCTACTGTTAAGAAAGAAGAAGCCAGAATCCGATCACTCTGTGGTACACCCTGGAAGAATCTCAGGCTGGTGCACCGGCCTGGGGTCTCAGTTAAGAAAATGCGACCACATGGGTGCGCCTAACTTTTTGCACTCACAAGTTAAAAGACCTTTAAACACTGTTCTGCGCTTGAACAAAAGGGGCTCATACCCTATGGTCTTCTTTTTAAATTAAGTCACCTCTGACTTCTGCTACTTATGGGACAATGGTTGTACTTCAAGGTGAAGGGCCACTTAAATCTCCAGACAAATCAATACCTCTGGCTCCTTGCATTGTTATTTCAGGGAGAGTTGTATCTCAAGTGCCACTTAAAACTGCCAAAGTGCCCCTCTAGACGAAATCAGCAGCATAATAGATTGTTGGGTTCCTCCTGATCTTTGGGGGCCAAATTGGATGAAGATCTTCTCATTTGGAGACCTCGCCAAAGGTGCCAATGGCTTAACACAAATGTATGCATAAAACTTTATACCAGAAACCAAAGAACATTTTGAGACATTTTCTTTCTAAAGGTGTTGTGCCTCTACGAATGTTGCTTTTTTCACCACGCCTCAGAAGGTTAAATTTCTCCATTATACTCCCCTATACATGGTAATAATAATACTGCAATACTGGCAAAATATATGTCTCTGTACCTACTGCTAGCACTCGCAACAACAGATGTATAATCAAACATGCAATTAGCCAATAGCAACTAACAAGTAATTCATTTTGAACACTCAAGTTGCTAAGCCATGCAGTTTTAGTCTCTTTTTATTACTATTATTGTTCATTGACAGAAGATTCTTTAGGGCTGTACAATGAGAACACAGACAGATACCAATGAAAGACAGATACCAATGATGAAAAAGGTATACATCGGATGAGGTCAGAACATACCTCCTATGGTCCAGCTTTTCCTGGAATTCAAAAGAAGTCAGAAAGTGGGATTTCATTCAGAACAAGGATGTCTGGGTGTGGTCAGGTTGGTCAGGGGCTTAGTCTAAATTGTCCCTTTTTTAAACCCCAAATGTTAGGAAAATATAGTTTTGATGTACCTACTTCTAAAAATTAACAATCTGGAAAATGGCGTGCTGGACGCCCCCCTCCCAACAGCCTTACCTAGGAGACTAGTTGCTGTATCCTCAGCCACTATTGTAGGAGATTAGTACAGGCTAGATTTAAAGGTAGTTTTTCTCAGTTATGATAGCCAGCATATCCATTGTATACACAATAGCCAAATCCAGAGCCGCCAACCTTAAAAGATTGCACGCTGCCAATAAAATTTCTGGGTTCATGAGGAAGTGAGGTCACACACATGCGCAGAACCCCTCATTTCCCTAAAATGTAGCATTGCATTTTATTTTCATATATTTCTTTAATTCTCTCCCCCAGCCTTTATTTCTAATTATCAGTTTATGTCATGATCTTCGTGCCTCGTCATAAATGCAAATGATCCAAATATCATATATTCTCCTGCCTGTGGCCTTTTAGTTGGGTTGTTCATATTGAAGTTAATTAGGTTCATCTATTTCTTTCTGTACATGGAGCATAGAAGGATCTTGTTGACTAGGCGATTAGAGTGGGTAGCACCTGTTTTGACTATGTTCATGCTGTGACTACCAACATCTCTATCTGTTGCAATGAACAAGAGGAAAGGCAAACACATCGGTTTGCACAATTTGAAGTTACATTGTGATTTCAGAGATATTGCATTCGAGAAACCTCTAACCTCTATATTATGTCTCTTTAAAGGATTAAAATTTGAAATATTTGAAATAAATGTATTCTTGTTTGCCCCAGGATCTTATATCCTGATTATAACATGGTTTATTAATTTGGCTAATAAAGGGAGGACAGTTTACTACCTAGACTTCCTGAGTCTTCCAACTTAATCAAAAAATTGTCATCCTCAGAATGTGGGTCTAGGAGATGACTTGGGCATGATTTTTTAAATATATATGCATGATTTAAACGGCTTGCCTTCAACAATATAAATGTTATGTTTTCATGCATGTCCACATCTGTGGCCAATTCATATTCTTTAGGACAATCCTTATTTAATCTTAATCACTCCATTGTCGCTGTTGTTGACTCTCTCCAAGAAAATGTTTGTTCGTAAAATACATTTTCTGTATTTAATGCATTTAACCAAAACATCCCCAGTCCATTCAGGAGTAAAAGATTGCTTATTTCCTGCTTATTCATAGCAACTTGCTGCCATTCATACCCAGGAGGTTGGGCAGTATGTTCAAAACTGTCCTATCAAATCTGGCATGCAAGACCAGCTTTATCCTGACATATGAACTACTGGTTTCTGTGCATTTCTGGGACCTATCCTACAATGTAGTTGGCCAAGCATAAAGGTTGACATGGTTCTTTCTAAAGACTAAGCCCCCTATATAATTTGGGGTAGTTTAGTCAATGCTTTAAGACCCAGTCCAAGAGCTCATATTCATTATCAGTTCAATCTAGCTTTCCCATAGCAATTTGCCTTTGGCTTTGACTATATTTATGTATACTCTTTGGGACACTTTTTCTAATGGTGAATTTTCAAATAAAATTAGAATTTTTAAAATTTCTAAGTCATTTTGGGCTACTTTGACTATCGAAAAGCCCAAAATTCAATTCGAATTCAAAAGATTCAAAGATTTGAATTTCAAAGTACTGTCTCTTTAAACATTTTTTAATTATTGTAGCTTATGGGGGACCTCCTGGAAGCTTTCCTGATAATTAAATTTTTTTTTTTTAAAACCGTCTGAATCGTTCTGTTTCGAACAACGTGTTCGAATGATTTTTTTTAAATTTGAAATTCGACCGATAGTAAATCTGCCCCTTTCTGTAAAACACATTGCTATTCGTCAGTCTGCCCAATATATCTGTATATTTGTGTTTATCCTTAAAGGGGACCTGTCACCATAAGAAATAATTCCAAAATCAAGTTAGTTGAGCAAAATAAACTTTACTTACACTTTATTTATTATTTAATTCTTGGAATTCTACAATCACAGAAAGCAGGCAGGAACCATTTTGTGGACACTGTTATTAAGGTGAATTGAATCACCCCCAAATCTTGTGTATGAACCAGAATGGGTGACCTAATACCCATGTGAAGTGTCCTACATCAGGGGTCCCCAACCACTGGGCCGCGGGCAGTCCTGGAGTGGGCCACTGAGATTTTACAAGGTGCGACAAAATGGATACCGGCGCAACAAAATGGACACCGGCACGACAAAATGAACGCCAGCGCACCAGAATTGGACGCTGACCCCCTACTGAAACTGGGCACATGTGCAGTAGAGAAAGTGGTGAGAAAGTTCTGTACTCTTTATGCACTTGATCAGGTTGGTGAATAGGATGAATGGGACATGGAACACCAATGCTGGTGCATTTCTGAAAAACAGAAGAATTGTTCCAGGGAAGAGGCAAACAAATAGAATGGGGGGTGCCTTGCAACTTGGCATCACCACTCATTCTACCTTTCCTTCTCCTGAAATGGGTTTTGTTTCATGCCTTATTAGATATAACTCAAACACTAATTCAATGGAGTGGCGAGGTCTAGTGATGGGCAAATCGGCCCTGATTCACTTCACCGAGATGCCATATGAAAAAAATTGCAAAACAACCAAAAAAAGCAGAATGCTTTGAAGTCAATGGGCATCAAAAATTTTTGACACAAGCAATTTTTATACACACAACTCTTTTGTCCAAATGCATTAATGCCATCCAAATAATTTTGACGAGCAACAATTTTTACACGCGCAACACCTTTGTCCAAATGCATTAAAATCAATGGGTGTCCGAATAATTTTGACGTATGACAATTTTGACGAGCAACAATTTTCAGATGAGTGACTCATTTGTCGCGCAACTCCTTTGTCTAAATGCATTAAAGTCAGTGGCCTCTGAATAATTTTGACGTGCAACAATTTTTTACACGCTCAACTCTTTTGTCCACATGCATTAAAGTCAATGCGCGTCCAAATAATTTAGAAGTGTGGCAATTTTCTCCCAGCAAATTTTTGCAGCAGTAAGCAAAAACATTGGCCATTGGTGAATGAATAAATTCACCCATCACTAGTGAGTGCGTTCAACTCGGTATCAGTCATGGGCAGCGATACCTCTACATTTTTAGTCTCCTTAGCAATGAAGGAGTTAATGACCTCTATCCATTTTCCCAAATGCAAATGAATTTGCTCTTTTTTTCTCCTTAGAATGAAAACAGCTTTTTTTTTAATGACTAGGTATGAGAAACAACTCTCACGGTGATGGCAAACAGCCACAGACTTGAGTGAGCTGCACCTGCTACTTTTTTTGTTGATAAATCACGTAGGAGGAACTATAGCACAATATACAAAGCCACAATATCCTCAAACAAAACATTCAATGGAACAAACTTTGACAGCAATCAACTGGAAGTCGACATTTTACCAAGAACAAAGAGTCATTATGGCTGATAACAGTTACGCGTTTATTTAAATGCCACCAATTTTAACAAATCTGCTGCACATTTAGAATACATGCTGCTCATGCTGACTAGTAACTGTTGGCACCATCTTTAACTCTGCATAGAATCGTATTTTATTTATTACACTTAATGCATCTCCCCCTAATAGTGATGGGCGAATCTCACCCGTTTCGCTTCGACGAAAAATTTGCGAAAAAATTTGCGTCAATCGCGGCGCGTGACGTTGCGTCGCGTCATTTTTGTCGCGCATCGCGTCGTTTTTTTTTGGCTAATTTTCGCTGGTGAATTTTTGCTGGCATTTCGCGAATTTATTTGCCAGCCGCAAATCGCGGGAATTCGCCCCTGGCGAATAAATTCGCCCATCACTACCCCCTAACTATGCAGTTTAAATGATAAATGAGACCCAGTTAGTGTAGGGCAGGGGGAGTATTGTGTAGGTTTAGGTTACATATCATTACCTTGTGTAAGAATTTGTAAATACACGTACATATTATCTACGTTTACATTAAGAATACCCAGTCTCTGACTCGCATCTCTTGCACAAAATGGATGCAACCTGCCTTATTTCTTGCTCCATGTGTCCTGCATGTCTGTAAATTGCCACAGGTTTCTGCACTTCAAAAAAAGAGCAATCCTTTGATGAATTAATGAGGGGCAGATGAGGAGCAAAACATAGGTGGCCGTCTTATTGCCTCTACCTGTCTCCTAACTTGTCAAGTTAGGGAGCATCAGAGGGTGCAGGCCTCAGTGAAATCGTGTAGCTACCACTTATCTCTATGGTCTTGCTTTTGTCAGGTCAGTGCTATGTACCTACTGCCGGCGAAAATTCATGCGTCTAAATTATTCTGATGTCCATTGACTTTAATGGATTTGGACAAAATAGGCGTGCATCAAATTGTAGTGGGTGTCAAAATAGTCGGATGTGGGATATATGTCTAATTTAGAAGCAAGGAATAATGCACAAATGACTGCTGGGGCAGCTCCATGATGAGACATTGGTAACTCCATTGTTGCTTTAGTTTAACGGAGGTGACAATCTCCTTCTTATACAGACATTTAAGACTGCATGGATTTTTAAAAAGAAATGACTCAATAATTAGCTCAAAACCCTGGGCCAAACACTATTCCTTACATACAGAATCTTTATGAAACCTCAATGTTTTTGTTACATTACAATACACATTATTTGTGTCCATAATTAAGGAAGAAGATGGTGTGGTTATAGCCCCAGTTTACTCCCCTTGACAGACGTCACTGATTGTAGACTGTTCCATTCTTCTCCCAAGTTTGGAGATAGTTTGGTGTCCCACTGTAGCTTTTGTAGCATTAGTCTATAGCTAATAGCTAGTTGTCCCCCTTACTTTTTGGGCAATGGGTGTACTTAAAGCAGACAGATAAAGACTACAGAAAACTGTAGAGGAGTCGGCACTCACGTTACTCGGTTCAACTTGCCTAGGTGCAGTGTCCAAAATTTGAAATAAATATCCTGTACAAAGGGTCCGCACTCTCAGGCCTTAAAAATGAAATAATAGTTTTTATTAACAAAAAAGACTAACGTTTCGGCCTCTCCGATAATGATAATTTGTTGGTGTTATTTTCTTTTACACATAAGTCTCTTTATTGATATTTTGCACACTACATAAGGTAGTATTTATGTTTTAGTCCATTAGGCACCAGTGGTTACACAGGGGAATGAGGATTTATTGTTGGGGTTCATATTTGGTGCATACACACATTTTTAGGGTATATTTTTAAGGTTTTAGTCACTTTAGCAGTGGCGTTTAACAGGTTAACATGGATACACAATCTGCTGTCTAAGAATTATTTAACTTATAGTGGGGGAGCTCTAATGTTCCATTATGTGACCATTTCTATATTTTGTTTTAGAGCCCTGATTTATGTCTTTATATTATATTTCCCCCTAGAGGGGGCACAAAACCAGATCTTCCATCTATGCTCATATCAGATATTTAGTAGCTTTTTTCTACATTACTATTTAAGAGGTAAATGTAACAACTATATTTAACAATTGCTACTTTCATTTGTTTTTAAGGATCTCTCCTTATTTTGCTAAAAAAGGGGGGTTATTTTAACAGTGATTACTTATTACTGTCTTTAAAACAAAAATAACCACTTTCAACCTGCTTTTTTTTTAGCTAACACATTGCTAGGGATGGGCGAATTTATTCGCCAGGGGCGAATTCACGGCGAATTCCCGCGATTCGCCACTGGCAAATAAATTCGTGAAACGCCAGTGAAATTTCGCCTGGGGAAAATTCGCCAAAAAAAACGAGTCGCATGTCGTTTTTAACGCGACGAAAACGACGAGACGAAAACGATGCGTCAAAAGCATGCCTTGACTCGTTTCGCGAATTTTTCGCCAATTCGCAACTTTCTCTGGAAATTCGCTAATTTTTCGGCGAAGCGAAACTGGGGAGATTCGCCCATCACTACACATTGCTTGTTTTACGGGATTAGCTGGGGAGAAGGGTATATATCCATGACACAGTTTCAGATTTGGAGATCTTCTTCCACATGCCTACTGTTGCCTTTCTGACTATTCCCAAGTGCTTATTACTACACAGCAGCTAAAGAGAAAAGCTTGCTTATAGGTAGTAAGAGTTTTAATAAAGTCAAGATGTCTTAAATTCAGTAAGAAGCAAAGACAGAAATAATGAAGACACCTGTAGAAGACTCAAGGTCATGACTTGAGGAAGAATGATTAAAGGGCACATTCAGTGTCACTGGCAAAGAGAATTTCAAATGCATTCAAGGCCAAGCTGTATAAATAGCTGCTTAGTGCTTTTGCTACTTCCTGGCTATATATATAGAAAGCAGTATATTCATTATCAGTCATGTAACCAAGGCATTGAATAGTAATATTTTTGTATAAAAAATAGTAACAGGTTAGGTTGAAAAAAAGACTGATGTCCATCAAGTTCAAACTTTTATGTCTATGGATAACCTGCCTACTTGCTAGTTGATTCAAAGGCTAAAACCTAATTTGAAGCCTCTCCAATTTGCCCCAGAGGGGGAAAAATCCTTCTGGATTCCAAAAAGGCAATCGGGCTAGTCCCTGGATCAACTTGTACTATGAGCTATCTTCCATGACCCTGTATTCCCTCACTTGCTAAACACCATCCAACCCCTTCTTATACCTATCTAATGTATCAGCCTGTACCACTGATTCAGGGAGAGAATTCCTCATCTTCACAGCTCTCACTGTAAAACCCCCTTAATGAATATTTCAATGGAACCTCCTTTCTTCTAATCAGAATGGGTGCGCACATGTCTTTTGGAAAGACCTACTGGTAAATAAAGCACTAGTGAAATTATTGTCTGATCCCCTTATATCACCTCTTCTCTGGCATAAACAACCCAAAAAAGCAATATTACTTTCACTTTGCTTTCATGTTAGTTTTTGTTTTAAGCAATTAGACTATTCTAATTTTCTCTAAGCATTTCCATGTTTAACTTCATGACCTATATAATGGATCTTTCACAGATCTTTAATTTTTTAGATCTTTCCCAACATCATGGTCTTCTCCATTGAGTCCTCCCTTTGCATCATGCAGCTCATGTTATCAAGCTATAGTTTTCACTATCAGTCTTACCAGTGTGTATACTGGTTAAAATTTTACTTTCTTCTTATTCTATTCTATCCTGTCTATTGCAGATAGTTGTGAGAGGTATTTTTGTACTTTTGTATATGACCTCACTTTTCTTACATAGGAACAGGCTCTTCAAATCCTCATGTTCTCTTTCTGGGAATCTGATAACTTTATCCTGTCCTTTGGAATGATGTGTTCTTTATACATATTAATTGATACAGCTGAATTAAATTATTTCCCAATCCTGAACCAATCATTTGTTACATGTTCTTACTGTTGCTTTTTGGTCTGTATGCAGATTGCTCAGGAGGTAAACAAGATGTCCTATTAGCCTGCCATTACAGCTTGCTATGGTCTAGTCAACACAGTAAAAGGTATTGTTCACCATTTGAATGTTTTTAAATGTCCTTTTCTTAGAAACGTTTTAGCTGGCCTTCAGTTTTTATTTATTTATTTATTTTCAATTATTTCTTCTACCTCTTTCCTACATACTTTTCAAATCACTGTCACTGACAGTGACCCCAGCTTAAACATTGTTATTTTTAATACTTGTTTTTCAAACTGACTGGTTGCTAGGGTAAATTTTGAAGAATGGAAGAAAATATTGAACCATTTTTCATTAAGGTCATTTTGTTTAGATATTTCAAAGCTAATGGCTGATTTGTTGCTTTTGATGACTACACTTGAGCAATTTAGTACCTATAGTAGGAAATGAGACCTTAGTATATGCACTGTAGGGCTATTTGTGAAAACACAATCCACCATTTATTTCTGTTGGTTTTAACTTGCACTGTTTTTATGACATTTACCACAGCATTTGTTGAGCTGAAGTAATAAATGTAGCCGTAATCGATTTGCGGCTATGTTTGGCCTTCAGTCCGAGCAAAGAATGAGACTCAGTTGC
>CM044440.1:122862880-122882053 GCA_024363595.1 Xenopus borealis | reverse complement strand
GCCAGTTTGCCAACTTTGACCTACCGAATTGCTTTAAAACCCTATGGGAATCTCCCAGAGGTGTTTTAAAGTTTTTTGTGATCATATATAAAAAATTAGATCGAAGGGTTAAAATCGTTCGAATCGTTCGATTTGAAAGATTTAATCGATCAATCAAATTTTTTTATATTCAATCATTCGATTGATCGAATTGTGTTAAAAACATTCTAATTTCGCAATTAGACCACTTCCCCTTTAAATTTGAAATTCGAATGGTACAGTATCAATTATTTACATTTTTATTGAATGGATGTGAAGACATGATATTTGTTTTATTACTGGCCAGGCACCTTGGCATCCTACTTTGGGTCAGATAAATTCAAGGACCTACTGACTTATCAAGTGTTAATACGAATACAGCTCATCATTTGGGTGTTGGGTGAGAACTCTAGGGCATGATGGATTGTATTTATAACAGAAATATATTAATATAAAATAGGGAGCAATTTACATTACAGATAAAATTGACCCTATTGTGTGTGTGTGTATGTAGTAAGAACCTTCAGTTATAAGTTCCTCTGGGGCAAGAATTGAAGAGAATGATGTATAATCTCTGTAAAGACTCAAAATCAAAAAGGAAAAACCACACCTCTGATTTAAAAAGCTAAATATGCTTTTACACATTTTTTTTCTAATGGCAAAACAATAAATGATAAAAACGTTTTAAATTGGAGGTGCAGTTTTTAGTGATGGGCGAATCTGGGGCGTTTTTGGAAGCAGGCGTCTGTTTTTGGACGCTGGCGTCTGTTTTTGGACAGTATGTTGTATATTTGCTCAGAATCACATTTTTTTAGGTGTTCGCTCAGTTAATTAACAATTTACTCAGCTTTTTATACATGTACATTTTATATAAACCTTCCATTCAATAAAGGATGTGTTAATAGTTTATAAAATAACCTATTTGTGAGACAAAACCCTATTACAATAATATGCTTTCAATGTACATAGATATATGTGTTTTGTGCCTAAGAAAGAAGCCCATTATTTAACGCAGAATGGAAAAGTATGAATAATATATGTATAATGGAAAAGTTAACTGCTCTAATGCAGAGCTGAATGTGAAAAACATTGAGGCGTTTGGTATCCCTTAAATCCGAGGTGTTTTGGTGTGGATAAACTCGCAACAGGGTAAACAAACATTAAATCCGAGTCAGATAATAGCTGGTTCATATCTGAGAGATCATTTGCTCATGGATTAGTTAGGGGGAACATGTAGGCTGGGTGGATTCAGGTAGGCAGATGCTTGAAAGAAGCTAGGGATGAATGGGTCCATAGCAGAATATAAATCATAAAACAGGACTCTACCAATTGGGATTACTGAAGTTTTATAGCTAGATTAAGTAAATAAATTTATAGAGCCTGTTGGGGACTGTTAATTGATCTTTTTTTTTTTTTGTGGATTGTAAACATTTCTAATTAATCAAGTATCTTGTGACCATGGTGACTGGTTTTCCTTCAGTCCTCTTTTGTTCATTTCCTAACTTCAAATCAAATCAAACCACAGATACACCAAACCAGAGTTGGACTTGGCTGACACCAGGAAAAAAACAAGTGGGCCCCGGCCCTCATGGGTCCTGCCAGCCCAGACCTGATCCCTGTGCATAGCCTGCTGTGACTTCCGATCTTCCTTGCAGGTCCCCCCGGTGCACCCACTAGAAGAAGGAGATGGTAGTTGCAGCAGCCACCAGTAGGCCCCACAGTCCGATGTTGCACCAAAATAGACCTGGGCCTACTCAACATGGCTCTTAGAAAGGTTGTTTAAAGTTTCTAAAGCCTTTTCCATTGGCCCTCAACTGTGTATTGTTTTTTTCAGGGTTAACATTTTTTCAGTAATAATTATATATTTTTATCTTTTTTTTCTACAGGTTATCCACAACAGAAATAGAAGGAAGAGTCCACCATCTTGGAATGTTTGCCCCCTTAAAAACCAACCCAGAAATAATCCTTTTACAAACATGTCTAAATATATTTATCACACAATTGAAGGCAAAGACCTCCAGCAGTTGCTGTATTTTTTACAGTTCTCGAGCTACTGAAGAAACCGAAGGCAGTGGCATCAGGTATGGCTTTCCTTCGATGCCCTCAATTTATTTGATAACAAGCTCCACAGGGATCAGTGTCTATGGCTTGTCAAGGTCCCATTAATCGGCTTGCTCTCCACTAATACTCATTTGACACTGTATTATTGTATCAATTATATCAACATAGCAAGAGCCAGTTGATTAACAGTCATATGAAGAAGCATGATTTCTGCTACTTTGATTCAATGGACAGGACCAACAGGGCAATTTCATTAAAACAACTTTAAAACCACTTGAAACTCAATGTGTTAATAAAATTCTTTCATTAGGAACAAATAGATTTTGGGATTTACTTGCGTTTATAGGTTCATCCATATGAGTAATTTATGCAGAATTTAACGTATGTTGCCCTACGGTGAATTAAAACATAAATGCAAACTCTATTTATAAGTGATGGTTTATCACATTGTAAACATTTATTATCAATTGGGAAACATTTCTCACACTTAATAGAATTCATGTTGTTATTTTTGTATCTAGGGCTGTCTGACATTTAATCTGGCAGCGACATTTTTCCAAATGGCACAGGCATTAAGATGGGTTTAAAGGTGCGACTTGCAGGGCTTGATTTTCCACTTTCAGATGATGAGCACACTCATGCCAACAATAATAAGAATAACACATCTAGTGCAGAAATTGTTAAACCAAGGAAATTTTTAAAAATGACATACAGTTAAATTTACCTATATCAGGATAGCTGTGTATTATGAACATACATCCATTAAATTATTAATGGACACATATGGATGATTAAACATGTGAAATCAGCAGCCTACTGGCCTGTGTATGAGCCCATCCAACAGTTTGCCCTAATGGTGTCTGGCTGAAAATAGACCAGATACAGTATCTGTTGGCAGGTTAGAAAATGTTGTTGAGCAAGGACTGCATAAGCATGTTTCTGTCTCCATATGGGTCTCCTTAGACCCCCATTATGATTAGGCCTGAGGACCCAACATGTTGGTGACCAAATCAGGTCAAGATCCACTCATTTGGTGAGATCACCAGTCCTTGAGTACCTTTAACTAAATCCCTTAACATAACAAGAATTTGATCAGTAACACCCTTCAGAATGCATTCTTTCACTTTTGCATGTGCAAAGGGCGTCTCTGGATAATAGGAGGGCCATGAGCCCCATGGCAATGCCATTTTCTGTGTTCAGTGTTCCAAGCTCATGATGAGGAGAAACAAGCTGTATTTTATTTTATCCATAAGGACCAGTATATTATCGGCACCATAGCATCTTGTTAATGGGCTGGAGGTTTCATCCAATGCCTGTATGCTTTTAGATATGGGGTTGGCTTAAAGCTGCAAATGTGCACTGAACGTGGAGTTATTTTTGATACTGTAAAATGGTCAAGGGATTGATTTACTTTAAAAAGTCCCTTAAAGGCCTAATACAGTACTTTTTCCCCACTCCATGTGAACACTTCACTAGTAGTTCCTTATTGGCAATGACATGGGTTTTTACCACATGATTCTGTCTCTTTGAACTCCACTTTCAGAAAGGGATGAATGGTAGGCAAAACCAGTAGGAGATGATTTTTCTGAAGTTAAGATTGGGCAGTGAGAGGGCAGACCCTTGTATTGCTCATTCTAGCAGTGAGAATCAGACTTAATGAGGGAGAATCACTTAGAAAAGCATTTACAGGCTCTAACGATGAGATTAAAAGTATTATTGGTCAGGCTCAGGGATAGAGAACTTCCTGGAGGGGCACCAACGTGAAGACCTTGTACTCTGGGAACTGGTTACTTGTTAGTGATTACTTCCGCTAGTGCCAATTTATTCCCCAGTGTAAAAACCTTCTTCTTTATGGTTCAGAAAGGGCCTGTGTCCAGTGTAACACATGCTTTGTTGGAAGTTACAGGGGGTTTGTAACTTGCCAGGCCAGTTGGGGAAGGGAAAAGGCAGTGCCATTAGTGTGAAAGAGCTTGTAAATAGCATTATATTATTATTTATGTAGCAAATGAAGAATTACAGAGAATATTTGAGCTTTCACGTAGCCCCTGCTCCTGTGGAATTTACAATCGATTTCTAGAGGAGAACACCACGGGTTCATATTCATAATAAGTTTCTACAATTAAAATATCAGTGTATTTTAGGACTTTAGGAGCAAAGCCCACAAACACAGAGAAAACATACATATTCTTACTTACATATGTGACTTAAAGAGCAGGTTATTTTAGCACATCCAGAAGTTTATTTTTTCCTTGCCATGGAGCTACAACAAATAATATTCAGTAGACTAACAATGTTATTAAGGGCCCGCTTTCCTCCTGAATAAGCAGGTTTATTTGCAAAGGTGAAAATTAAGTGTCTTCTCCACTTCTGCAGAGAGCAATAGCAGGTGTTGGTGAAAACAATGCCTTGGCTTTTTCCAGGACTGTTAGTTATAAGGACATTTTGTCTCCTGAATAATATAGAATTACACTTATTTTTATTTCGCTCTACTTTCCATAAACTATTTTGGATCTTAGATAGTATAATGGAAGTATAATTAAAGTGAAAACAAACTTTATCCCCCAATAGACCTAATGAACATGAAAATGTATTGCTTTTTTATATGTTGTAGAGCAGTAGAAGTGTGTTATATATCTTGCATTTTCTCTCTGTGTTAGGTCTTTATTACTAAAAGCTGACAGATGCCAACATCAATCCCTTGGAGTCCCTAGAATCAATACTTACCAGTCAGAATGTTCTGGCTATTTCCAAACTGGCATCAAGGATCCCGGATGTGAATGGAGAGATGCTGATTTCTAGTGCTGTCCATTTAGCTTGGCCGAAGAAAGTCTTCTGGAATGGAGACCCTTGGGTCCTCGAAAAAGCTCCAGAATCTGGAACAGAATGGTCGCATGAATATGATACCTGCCAAAAGTACCTTGAGAGACAATTCCTTGTGACATCATTGCATTCACTGATGAAATGTCATTCTCCCCTCAAGCTGTTACTTAGGTAATTCCCAGTAGTAACATAGCTAAAGCAGATGCATCATATAGTCACAGTATATTTTAGTAAAGCTTTATTTTTAATTCATTTTCATATTATTTTTTGCCACCTAAAACCTGTTGGGTTCATTTACAAGTCAATGGAAGAGGTTGGCTGAGCAATTTTCCTAACAAGTTTATTTGGGAGAAAAACTTAATTAATACAAATCAAAACTGAATTGAATACATGACATACATCAAATATTAGACATTCAAATTTCTTTTGAAATAACCATATATTCAAAATAAAAAAAAATTCACATGAATTTGAAATTTGACCTTTGATAAATGGGCCTCTAAGCTTAACCTGGGCTGAAAATACTCTACTTTGGTCACTGCCAGATACTCATACAGATAGCTATCCCAAATTATATCATGATGCATCCCAATATGTTGAATGAATTTATGTTTTGTATAGCCATCTGAAACAAATGTATGTACTGTATTAATACAGATGCAAAGTGAAGGAATGTTCTACAATAATAAGCTGCCCTGTTATGTTAAACTTGGCTCCTTTTTCTTTAGCTCAACCTCCATTTACAGTATATGTTATATTTAAAAAATCTATAAAAGCACTTGCACACATACATCACTAGTGACCTTATATCAGTGTTTGTCTTTGAGCTTTCCTAACAAACGGCACCAGGGGAGTTTTTTGACGTTACTAGTAGCTCTGACTTTGATGCTTTCAACCTATCTTACTGCGTTTCCTAATGGATTCAACTCATCCCCCTCTATTTGCACCCTGCTGAGTTCTTTCTCTTATTTTGACATTTACTAGAGAACAGCAGCCAGCTGCAGATGCCTAGTATTGAAGAATTCTTCTACTCTTCTAGCTGTTAATCAGTTGAAGTGTTCTTCAGCTTCATGCAACAAACTCTATGGACTGCTGTCTTTGTGTAAATATAAATATCCAGGAATGATCCAACTGGTTGCAGTAGCAGGCAAGATTAGTGATGGGCGAATTTATTCGCCAGGGGCGAATTCGCGGCGAATTCCCACGATTCGGCGCTGGCGAATAAATTCGCGAAACGACCAGAAAAATTCGCCGCCAAAAATTTGCTGCGCAAATACGAGTTGCGCGTCGTTTATGATGCGACGCGCCGAAAACGACGCGATGCGCGTCGAAAATGACGCAATGCGTCGGAATCGACGCGACGCGCGTCAAAAACGACACGACGCTTGTCAAAAACGCAGCGCGACTCGTTTCGCCAAATGGCGAAAAATTCGCAAATTTCTCTGGAAATTCGCGAATTTTTCGGCGAAGCGAAACGCGGCCGTTTCGCCCATCACTAGGCAAGATCATCCACCTTGTGTTAAGTGTATCTTCAAAAAGATATTGAAATGAAGGGCATGCATTATTTGGTCATAGAAAAGTCCTTAGGGCTCATTTAATTGGGAAGAAGTGTAAGAGCGCTATGAAGCATAAGAGCATGCCCCTTAGCACTCATTCAGCAAATACTTTCCTCACTATGTCTGCAGGTTTTCATCAGGGGGTGCAAAATACCATAGGGTACATACCTTCCCTACCTGCCCCTCATGAAAACAGCATTCTGAATGTGGGCAGTATTGCATTTGTTGGTGCAGGACTAAGTCTCTATGCTCTGAAATGGACCTGCACTTCACACACTGTCATGGAGGCTGTGAATGACCCTTGTTGTTTATTGAAATCTGATTGTTTCCCCTTTCCCCTTTGTACTCCTAGAACAAGTATAACTTTCCAATTATATGGATTGAGTACTCTTTATGTTATGTTATGTAATTCTTTTACGTTTTACATTTACATTTTACATTGTTTTTACATTCTTTTATCAGGTGAGGTGAATGATATATGGTATGAACCATATCAACATGCTTTATGCCCTTGGTTTGTATTGTATTGCTAACCCGTAGTATGTCACTAATACCAGAAATAATATGTTTATTCTAAAAAAAAAGTTGAAAACACGGCACAATTATAACTTCAAAAGCTTGATAGGAGGGTAGTCCATATTATTCTACCTTTGATATCATGGTGCACAGATCCTAGTTTGACTTAAATGGAAATCTTGCTAGATGCCCATTTCATGCAGAGTTCTGAGCCCAGCCAGAGGCTTCCATGCAGATTGTCAATTTACACATTGTCACTTGGAAAAATTAACCATCTACTGTACATATTTTGAGTTTTGGAACCAACCAAATAACGCTGATGGGAACAGAAAAAACTGTCCTCAAGCAACTGAGGTTTTTTTTCACTAAAGCTCTTTCATCTGTGCAGAAGAACGTTAAGATAAATTAAAAATAATGCAATAGTTGTAATTATTAAATTGATACATTAAAAGAGGGCATTTTGAAGACTTTATTTTGTTTGTTGGGATTCTCTTGGTAGACCAGAAACACTAAACAACATTTTGTCTTGTTACAATGGGCAGGAAAGAGGCTCAAGGGTATCATTATGTGCATGAAAGTCATGCTCCCATAGATATTACATGTAGGGATAATACATATATAGTTTATAACACAAAACAGTATCCAGTTAGTTCTTGGGAAGTCAACATGGTGCCTGTGTGTAACTACTCACCACAGAAAACAAGAGGGCAACAACTGCTTATGGAAGATGCATTGTGTTTTAAAATTCAAGATTAGGTCCCATGCCTTGCACCTTCTCCACAATCAGTCAGTTATAGTCCTCTCAATATTCCATGGTGAATTATAGATAATCTGTAGTGAATCATAACCCATTAAAGGAGAAGCAAAACAGTTATAGAAGCTCTCTTTCTGTTTGTGTAGGATAGCAGCTGCCATATTAGCTTGGTGTGACATCACTTCCTGTATGAGTCTCTCCCTGCTCACTCATAGCTCTTGGCTCAGATTAAAGCAGGTAGGGGAGGATGGATGGAGAAAAGGGAGGGGGAGAGAGGAGCAAACTGAGCATGCTCAACCCTGTATCAGTTATAGCCCTCTCAATAGTCTATGGTAAATTTTAGATGACCTATGGTGAAAGTAGAAGGAAAGCTACCGAGACAGTTAATTGTCAATAGATTAGTCACAAAAGTGCAAGCTAGAACGCTGTATTTATTCTGTAGAATGCTTTACCATACCTGAGTAAATATCTCTAGAAGCTATATCTGTTTGTTTAGGATAGCAGCTGCCATATTAGCTTGGTGTGACATCACTTCCCGACTGAGTCTCTTCCTGCTCACTCATAACTCTGGGTTTCGATTACAGGGAGAGAAAGAGGGATGGGGAAAACGGAGGGGAGAGGGAACAAACTGAGCATGCATAAGCCTATATCCAAGAGGTTTAAGCTGAAAGAAGGAAGTCTGACACAGAAGCCCATACAAGACAATATACAGTACAGAATGCAGTTTTATTTGACAGGGGACTCAGAGCAGCATTACTTTGAGAGTTTACTCAAATATTTATTATTTACAGTAATAAATATTTATATTTACAGTATGTAGAGCTTTCTGATAAATCTTACTAAGTTTTAACCTTTTCTTCTCCTTTAACCACAGAAGCACCAGAGAGATTTGAGCATTAGCTGATTCTTTTCTGGGTTCGACCAAATCTTCAAATCATTGGGTATGCCCAGTGTTCGCTTTGGGTGGAAATTGCTGATGTAAGAGCAGTAAAAAACTGTGTGTAGTGATGGGCAAATCTCCCGAGATTCGCTTCGCCAAAGAATTCGCGAATTTCCAGAGAAATTTGTGAATTGCGGGACACTTTTGACGTGCGTCGCGTCAACTTTGGCGCATCGCAAAGTTTCCGATGCGCGTTGCGGCGTTTCCGATGCTCGTCTCGTCGTTTCCGACGTGCGTCGCGTCATTTTCGGCGCATCGCGTCATTTTCGGCGCGACTCGCTTTCGCGGCGCGCGGCGCGACTCGCTTTCGCGGCGCGACTCGCTTTCGCGGCGCGCGCCGCGACTCGTTTTTATGGCGAATTTTCGCAAAGCGAAATTTCGCTGGCGATTCGCGGATGTATTCGCCAGCGGCGAATCGCGGGAATTCGCGGCGAATTCGCCCCTGGTGAATAAATTCGCCCATCACTAACTGTGTGCATGTGAAGCGTGTGCAGAAATTGGCACTCACAGAAAATATTATAAACAAAAACAATGTATAGGGTTTGGATTTGGTTTACCCAGGTTCTTGGATTCTACCAAAGCCTGCTAATATGGCTTGGATTCTGTGCATCACTACTACAAATACAAGGGGGGAAATTATTAAAATGTAAATTAAAGTTTTTGAAGGGATTCCAGAAAATTTCAAAAACCTTGAATATTCAAAAAAACCTCACAAAGTCAAATAAAAAAACAACCACCTTAAACCTGCCAAGCTTCTATAGTAAATGGAAGGTATACTTACAACATTTAGCATTTTTTTTTTAGTCAAATTTTTTTAATGAATGAACATAAATGTGATTGATTTCTTTTCTGAGCTTTTCTGTTAATATACTAGCTATGAAAGTTTCATGCATCTGAGTTTTGAAAAAACGGAAAATGAGTTAATCCATTTCAAAAGAGCCTGTATGTAACTTTGTAGGTACATGTTCCTGAAGCTGTTGTATTTGACTATGAGTCAGCATGAAGAAATATGTTATACATGTTAATAATAATGAGGGTCCCCTGCTTTATGCTTTCCTTTGCTAAAAATGTCCATACAAATATGACCTGCAAATGACATCATGAAATCACTGAAATTTTAAAATGTCAGTTCTTGTTTCACAAAAATTATCACCCCCAGCTTTTCCCTATAAAGTCCCCTCACCACTTTTATTCAGGTCCTCCCTCTAATGTGTATGTGTTCCAGACGGCTTTCCTCTTGGTATGGTATCATCTCCTGCATTACATGAATAGTAAGAAAAAGCCTAATTCCAGCAATGCAGTTGAACATTTGGTTAAAGGAAAACTATACCCTGAAAATGAATACTTGAGCAACAGATAATTTATATCAAATTAAGTGACATATTAAAGAATCTTACCAAACTAGAATATATATTTAAGCAAATATTTCCCTTTTACATCTCTTGCCTTGAACCACCATTTCATGATGGTCTGTGTGCTGCCTCAGAGATCACCTGACCAGATATATTTCAAACCTAACTGTAACAGGAAGAAGTGTGGAAGCAAAAGACACAACTCTGTCTGTTGATTGGCTCATGTGACCTAACTTTATAGTTTGTTTGGTATGTTTGTGTGCACCGTTGAATCCTAGGATCCCAGGAGGCTGTCCTTATTTTTTAAAATGGCAATTTTCTATTTCTGATTACCCAATGGCACATACTACTAAAAAAGTATATTATTATGAAAATGGTTTATTTACATGAAGCAGGGTTTTACATATGAGTTGTTTTATGCAATATCTTTTTATAGAGACCTACATTGTTCGGGGGGTATAGTTTTCCTTTAAGCTACAATTACCCAACTACCGAACAGTTGTCTGGGAGGGAAAAGTTCTGCCTACCCTGACAACTTTGTGTTTGCCATGTGAAATTGTTGTACAATAGATCAAGAAAGCAATTATTTTAGCCCACAAATTAATTCTGAAGTAAAACAGAATGTATTTCTTTTTCCTTTATTGCTTGGGTTTTTCTTGATCTACAGTTGATATTGGCATGGTTTTATCCTAAATATAGCAGAATTAAAGTGATTGTGCTTGAAGTGTGTTGAAAGTGGCAATAGCCAAATGATATACATGTACAACTGTACAATTGTATAACTGTATCTTCCAACCCCTATTCCAACCCTGTAATTATTCATCATAGACTTTGACATATGTTTGGGGTGTCATGTAAACCAAATCCTAAACCAGGGCCTCACTTGCAGGAGTAGGAGAGGTGTGGTATTGGCTGCAGCATGCGGTCTTGCTTGGAAAAGGTCCAAGAACAAGATGAAATAGGAGGGCAACAAATATTGGGAAGAAATGACTGGAATTTGAACCATCCTATTTTCCTTTGGACAGCCCTTAATTCTCTAATGAAAAATGTTGGTAAGGTTATGGCAAATGTACGTCTAATCTCTACTCACTGGGCATATGGCCAAATGTTCTTTATATTCATTTGTGATTTTGACCACACAAACCACAGTTGCATTGGATTATCCTTCTACTCTATTACTTAGGGCTTATGTTCACTAATGGTAATAATCAGAATTCTAAAGTAAATCCATTTTCATGGGAAGCAATGGGAATCATCTCCAGTAGCCCTGGCTCAGCATGTAATGTAATATAAAATATTTCATTTACATAATTACAGGTTGACACATGGCTTGTTTCTCAAGTGCTTCATATGAATAGACATTTCCCCTGTACTGCTTGCTAGTCATTTCTCTGTTAGTTCAACTTTCCCCCTGCCTTACATAGCAATCATGTTGACATTTCAAACCAAAGCTTTTCTAGAACAAAATGTGGCTTACAAGGGCAGTTTGGGGCTTAACTTTCATCAAGCTACCCAGAAACACTGCATATTGCCTTCATTTTCATTGTATGCTAATGACTGTTAAAGAAAGATTGGAGGCTAATAGCAAGATATTGAAATAGTCTGTGTGTGTGTGCTTCAACGATTAAACTAAAGCTTAACTAAATAAGTAGCTAGAAAGTTGTACATGATGTTTTGTGCTTGTGTACCAGCCCAAGGCAACCACAGCCCTTTAGCAGTAAAGATCTGTGTCTCCCCAGTAGATGCCCCAGTAGCTCCCCATCTTCTTTTCTGATTCACTGATTCACATGCTCTGTGCTGCTGTCACTTACTGAGCTTAGGGACCCACTCACAATATACAGTACAAATATAAAAGAAATGTCAAAATATAAAGCTGATTAGTACTTAATACAGATAATTACTACATGGCAGCTCAGAAACAAGTTCAGATAGTGTGGACCAGTAAAAATCAGTAAAAGTAAAGTAGATATCAGCAGCACACTGTAAATCTGCAGAAGCGTGAATTTTATTGTATCATCACATATCAAACAGGGCAATGTTTCGGGCCACCCGGGCCCTTTATCAAGCCAGTTTAAATCAGTAGTGATGGGCAGATCTGACCCATTTCGCTTCATAATGAAAAATTTGCCAAATTAATTGAAGTCTATGGGCTACAATTTTTTCGATGCATGACGTCTTCACCCATTGTAGTAATTTTTGGAGGCAAAATCTGGCAAAAAATTACTCATCATCACTAATAATCATCCCTGTAGCATCAGCTTATATTACAGACAAACTTCATTTTCTGCTTGATAATTTGTGACAACCCCTAAGATTAGCTTCTATAGAGCTGCTCAGAGCCCACTAAGCATGTGTCACTGACACTTTTGACATGACATTTTTATAGGTCTGGGTCATCGCTGTTATAGAAATTATAAACCTTTAGGCTGGTTTTAGTATGCTCAGTATGTAAAATATGGCATTTCTAGCCATATTCATTTTTAAGGTTTAGTTCTCATTTAATTCAATGTACTGTCTGGATTTTCTAATTTGGCAATCCGGACAGGCACTTTTCCCCCAGAAAGCCATTCCAAATACCAGGCAAAATCCAGACAGATGGCAACCCTAGAGTGGATTGTTACTTTAGTCTTTTTTAGGATTAAATGTGCCAGTGCAAAGGCCTAGTTCTGTATAGACCATACTGATTTGGCCAATGTTTGACCAAACTGGCTATAAGTCTGGTTGTTTGGGAGGTCAAGTTGTAAAGCTGCATCTGGCAGGATCTGGTCTGTGTAAGTCATATGAGTACATAATATTTTAAGGTAATATGAATTGAAGAAAATCAGTCATTCTACCCTAATAGGTTCATATATGTGTCCATTAACACGAAGCAGAGTAAACAGAATCAGCTCCAACATGCTCTCATTCAATGATATCTGCTGGACGTACAATTGATGGCCACAGTCCAATCCAATATTGAAGACCTCGATAGCAGTGATGTTTCAGGCTTGATTGTGGCCTGAAACATCTCTGCTATCCAGGTCCTGCCATCTGTACCAGAGGCATTTTATTATATTAAGATAAGGTGTTGTACATCATCCTTCTTCAATATCGAATTGGACTGTGGCCATCAATTGTACATCCAGCAGATATCATTGAATGAGAAGATGTTGGAGCTGATTCTGTTAACTATGCTTCATGTTAATGGACGCAATATGAACCTCTGTTAACATGAAGTACACAAAGTACTTGGTCCCCTGCGCAGATTTGTTTCCCACTGTGCCTAATAATGGGTGTCCACATTATTTAGAGTGGGTCTCCATAAACACTTTAAATACAGTGCTTCCTACAGTAAACAGTAGTATTTAAAACAAGGCACATAAATATGACAACTAATGATTATAAAGGCCCCCAAAATGTCTAGAGGTTGACCTGTTTTATCAATATTTATTGAAATAATTTATGAATAAATGCCTCATGGGGCCCCTATACCTCCTGGGCCCCCCTGCAGCCGCAGGGTCTGCTTCTGCCATAGTTGCGCCCCTGGTCACCAGGTTAATTCCCAAATATAATATGGGTTTTGAAAGTAAAGAGGTTACGAATCATTGATTTATATTATGGTTTTCCATCTCAGTATGTTGCAACTGTGAGAACCTTTTTATAATTATGATTTTTCTCTTCTTATAAAGCCCTGTTTTTCTACTATCTATATAGATATTTTCTCTGAATTACTAATAGGAACTTTCCGTTCATTAGCCCAGCAAAAAACCTCAAGAGCATCAGCACCACCCATCAATCATTTTACTCTTAACCTTTCCTATATCTACAGGATCCATTCCAGGGAGAATTGGCCATAAGCAACTTCATCACAATTAACAGAGATCAGCTTTGCCATTTATTTCATTTTAATGTGTATATATTTTTTTGTTTGTTTGTTTTCTTCCTAATGGGCCTCATATGTATTTTCAAAGTAAAAATGACCAGCTGTTCCAGGCTGGAAATCTTGCTCTCTTAACAACTTTTGAAAGGCTGAGGATGGCAGCTAATCCTTCCTGCGGAACGCCACCTGATCGCGTTCCTATTTGTGGCATAAATCACTTTCAGGCTTTTGAATATTCATGGCTGGAAACAACTTTATAAATGATGTATTGTAATTACAGACTGCAGCACAAACTATTTCCTTCAGTCCCAACATTCATTTTGCTCTATAGACGAGGAAGCAAAATTGAACGTTTTGACATGTATGTAAAGCAGAACAACAAATTAGTAGAAGAAACAGGAGTAATTGCAATAACTGCAAATACGTACAAAAATACAATACACATAAATATAAAGTACAATTACAATACATATTAAGTGCTTATTGTCAAGGAGACAAAAGGAAGGAGGCCCCTGCCCCACAGAGCTTACAGTCTAAATGGGAGGGAGGATTCTTTCCAGAGAGGTTCAGTAATTGCATTACAAATATAAGGAGCAGCAAGACAGAAGGGTTTGATGCTGGAAATAGCAGTAATACTGGGGGATGCAACCAAGTGGTTGCTCTGAGAAGAGTGGAGGATTCGGCCAGGAGTATATAGATAGATGAGATGTAGTTAGGTGGAGAGGAATGAAGGGCTTTGACGGTTATGTTTGTAGGTTATTGTAGGACATTCTCCTCTTTTGTTTGGTTATTTTTTTAATTAATGTGAATTTCCAGTTGGTATGTTTAGTCAGGATTTTAGCAGTTGTTTGGAACATGTGACCCTAGGTACAAGTATGGGACCCAGTATTCAGAATGCTTTGAACTTGGTGTGTTCCAGATAATGGATCTGTCCATAACATCATCTCTTAAGTCTACTAATAAATCATTTAAGAACAAAATAAGCCCAAATGGCCCTTCTGTAATTAGGAGCTTTCAGGATAATGGGTTTCTGGTTAAAATATCCCATATCTGTATAAATATTTAACAAAAAAGAAATTTGGAAATAACAGTATGCCCTAAATGCATACAGTGGGACATTGAATACATCATTTGTGTTCCCCTTTATGTTGTTCTGATCATACACAGAATGGAGAATTTCATATTAATATCCCATAGTCAATAAGCATACGGATTGCCAATTACTATGCTGGAAGCCTGAAGAACAGATTTCAGCACTGAGAAGGCAAAACCCTTCCCTGACTGTGCTCTCCCTGCTTCAATGACTGTGCACAGACTCTGCTTTATTGTGCAACATTTCCTACAAAGCACTTTATAAATGTCAAAACGTATCATGCAAATCCTTTGTGAGAAACCAAAATCCAAAATTGGATGGTCTTTTATTCGCTCTACCAGGTACCCACATTTAGGGGCAGATTTACTAAATTTGTGTGAAAGATTCGAATATTCGCTTGAATGGTCTCAATTCGAATATGCAAATTAAGTATTTTCGACCATCGAATATAGAATATTCAGGCGCATTGAATAGATCGAATAAATATATATTTGAGCGCTCGACTATTCGCCAGTCGAAGTAATTGCCCTTTAAATTTTTATTCAACTGCCCACTTCACCAGATCGAACCTATCGAATTGCAATAGAAGCCTATGGGAAGCCCCCATATCCTTTTTTTCCTTTTGCCTAATTTCAAGCGTACAATCGAACGCTTCGAACAATCGATTCTTACAATCTTGGCGAATTTTCAAGCATTTTTTTTGCGACTTTTCGTAGAATCGTTTGATTGCACCATTCTGGCGCATAGTCGAAAATGCGTTCAAAACTGTCGAATATTTTATTCGATTTTGGCAAATATTTATTCACAAATGTTCGCAAGTCGAATTCGAGGGCTAAAAACCCTCGACAATTCAACTCTTAGTAAATCTGCTCCTTAGTCAAGTTAAGTTTTTTTGCCTTTTATAGGCATACATAGTAAATATTTTGGCACAATATTTATGCCTAGGACCAGAGAATGGGACCAGACATTTGCCAGCTGTTCTGCACAGCTCTTGAAGAGACACAGACCTATGCAGGTTCTCTTTGTTTTTTTTACACTTTTTTTTTTTTATTGGTTTGTTTTCCAGATTCCAGAAATCGAAGACAAAACACAAAACAGTGAAAAATAAATGGGAAAGATTAAGAGAAAGAGAAAGGAAGATGTGGACTGGATCTCCGTCCCTAGACTGAAGGGGGTCTGGTATCCATGATTGAGAGGGATAGTAGGAAAGCTGAGTGTTTGGCGAGTGTGTTACTACTGATACAAGACACACAGATTTATACTATAGTTTGTTTTATTACTGTTTGGCAATAGTATCCAGGTTCTAGTGTCCAGGTTCTAGTGTTGCCTTGCTTGGTCTCATCATCATGCCTGTTAGTAGTGGGAGGGGAGTTGCGTATTTGCCCGAGTCAGTGGCTCAATAGCTCTGCATTTATGTGTTGCCATCATTTTCTTTTCCATTGCAGCCAATAACATTATTGTTAGCAATTGCTTACATTTTCTCATACTGAGAGTGTTCATTAATTAAAACAATCAGTTCTGCCCAAGATGGAATTATGACAGTTTTTCCACTTTTTGGGCAGTAAAATTCTTACAGCTGTGTGGAAAATAATGGGCCTGCCCTGTTTTGATAGCGTGGCCAGTTCCTGATTCAATAAGATTCAATATGTGTTGTGAAATTAAGTTTCAGCCCTGTAACTCCAGCTCATAGGCCACTCTTGGATTTGTCTTTAATCTGATGACGTCATTATTAGCAGCCTTAAATCTTGCATAGAGAACTTGTTGTGTTGCATGGGGATCTGGTTGGCTTGGGGGTCTCATGAAAATATGTAAATAATGGTGCACTTCATCTTTTAACAACACAACACTAAGGGGACGATTTTTACTAAATTCATGTGAAATGATCGAAGTTCGATCGATGTCGATCGAATAACGATTGTACGAATTTTTTTGTGAAATCCGATATAAAAAATTGGCCTCTTCGATCATCGAATACCGAATGATCTAATAGATCGAATGATCAGATATTCGATCATTTGATCATTCGGTCAGTCGATGATCGAAGGAATCAAAGTTTTAAGGTTATTCGACTGCCTACTTCGCCAGATTGAACCTGCCGAATTGCAATAGAAGCCTATGGGAAGCTCCCCACAGGCTTCTGAGACTAAGTCCTGTTCGAGTACCATTCATGTAATTGAAGCGTTTGATCGATGCTCGAAGATGCTCAAATGAAATTTTATGATTTTTTTCGTGAAATCGAACGATCGGTATCCGATCGTACGAATTAATTGAGAAATCGAATATCAAGCAAAAAGCCTAAAACATGGTCGAATGCTTATTGAATTTCGAATAGGGTCGAGCAAATTTTTGGGAATCATAGTAAATTTGCCCCTATGTATTCTTGGAGATTGCTTTTAGGTATAAAAGGAGCATATATCCAGATGGCAAGCCTTTTAAACTGAAGTAAGAATGAAGCCTCATCTACATGATGATGATACCACCAAATAGAAACTGAAAGTTCTACGCCATTCACTGAGAAACACTGTATAGTGATCATTATTTGTTATTACAGTAAGTTATTTCTAAAGTGCCTACATTCCCAAGCTACTTGACTTGATATTAAGGTTAAAGTATCCCCTGCCGTGAATAATAATGATATTAGATGCGGCAAAGGAAAATGGAATTCTAGAGGCACAAGGTCATAGATTATTGTTAATAGCCTTTTTATGCTCAGTAGGGATTTTATTAGAACATACTTTTTATATAATAAAGTAGCCCTGTGAGCTTTATATATACATACAGGCTGATACATACAGGCTGGATTGGTATACAGCAGCTCTCCACAAAAATTCACACTATTGGCCATTTACAGTTTTATGTTCTTCTCCTAATTACTCATTGTAGTGGTAGAAGTACAGGTTAATACATATACTGCAAACAAAAACAATAATCATCTGCATATTTTCAGCAATGCACCTGATGATGATTGCTTATTTGTGCTAAGCATCTTAATTTGTATTATCTCTAATGGGAGCAATCTGAGAATCTGGCATTGTCCTTAGTTTCTTTTATTCCTTCCCCTGAGAAAACAAAACCTACTGTATCTTAGGCTATTACCCCAGATTTTATATATATATATATATATATATATATAAATATATATATATATATATATATATATAGTAATACATGTTAATTTTCAATTTAACAATCAATTGTTATCTGTTAATTGTCAGTTTAGCATGTGGATGTACTTAGCACATGACACTTGTATGTACCTGAACATGAGTTCAGCTCTTAATGATAGCAGTCTCCTTTCTGCAGAACTATTACCTTAACTCTGTGCTATGTGCCAGAAGTATTGGCCTTATCGATTATCTCTGCAAGCTTACTGTCACTAAAGAAGACACATTAGGAGATCTGTTCGTTTGGCAAGGTCGCTAGATGAGCAGATCTTTGCCCTGATATTCCCATCAAAGGGCCAAACAATCCAATTAATCCAGTGAGAAGATCTAACCTGCCATGCTGCAGGTTGCCCCTATGCTCTGGACACATAAACATAAACTCTGCTGCCTTATAATCCCTATTAATGATTAATGCAAATCTGACCCATTTCGCTTTGGCAAAAATGAATAAAACTTGAAAATGAGCTAAAATGCATTGAACTCTATGAGTGTCATGTGACGCATCAAATTTATTTTTGATCGTCATTTTTGAGGCCAAAAAGTTCACTCAACACTAGTCCCTATTCATTTAGTTCATTTACTGGCCCCATTAAAGCAAAACTCAACAAGACACAACAAGGTAAACATCTCCTCTTGTCCCATACTGTTACGCACCAAGGGTAATATTAGATATTAAAGCTTTATTTAAAGCTTTAAGTACCTTGCAGCCTTTGATTCAGTAATTTTTGTGAGACACCTGTGTTTTACATTTATGTGTGGACACATATCACTGTATGAACAATATTGTGTCAATAGAACACAAGTAACTGGTGTGTATTGTCCATGGGCTCCTGACCTACTTCTTAGTTTATGTATTTGATGTGTAATCATACATTTTGTTCAGGAGCTGTTGTGTGGTATGAATAAAACAGGAGATGGGAAAGGACCGGAAGATGCTCATATAAACAGGTAATGGATGACAGGATATACAATTTTATAAATGAAGAGAATAACAAAAAAGGTCATGTGTGAAGTGATTAGTGTGGACACAAATTCTATTT
>CM044440.1:122805640-122819887 GCA_024363595.1 Xenopus borealis | reverse complement strand
GTACCCTGTTTAGGATAGGTAGGAAGGATTAAACTCTCATTTATCTTTGTTAAAGGTCAGTTTTCTGGCCTTATTTTATGTGAGAGTAACCTTGGTTGGCTGGTAGGATGCCAAGAATAAATAATAACTGTACAATCCATCATCACTTGAGTGCTTTTTACTCTTCCATATGTCACATTATGTTAAATACAAGGATATTACATTCTGGTTTTGTGTCTGCAGGCTAAGTAAATGTATCATCCTGTAAGATTAAATCAAATTATGATAATATGGCATTTGAATAACATTCCTGTTTGTCATGAGTCCTCCTGGAGCAGGCTGAGAATGAACTTCTGAGAATGTGCAGGATGTGCAAGTGATTTCATAAAACAAATTGGGAAATGTTCTCTGTGTTTTATGTCAATTGATGAACAAATATAATTGTTTTTTTCCCTGTGTGTTGTCTCTGGCTAAATTAACTGCAGCAGGACCTTTTTGGATTGTTTATTTTAAGGCACAAATAATAAATTATATGTACTGAAGTTGCAATTTTTTTCTCAGCATAAAGGAAATTGTGTATAAAGGGAGATTATTTGAAGAAGAGTTTCTTCTAGGTGTGTCATTTGAAGAAGAATAGTATATCTACTTTGAAATTCCAGCATGCAAGCCCAGCCATGCATTAGGGATCTTGATTGGTTTGATTTCTACAAAACAATATGGGAGGTGCTGGGGAGTGATTGAGTAAAATTTATTACCTAATTATGTAATTATTACAGCCTACTTACTGTATGTGTTCCACAGAGGGGCATATTTAGCTACATGTGATAACACTAAGGAGCACATTTACTAAGGGTCGAATTCTTGAGGGCTAATTAGCCCTCAAATTCGACCCTAGTATGATTTTTGAAGTAAAATCCGACAAAATCGAACATCAAATTTGAAGGAATTTACTGCTTTTCGATTTCTCGATAAAATTGTACGAAAAATCGTAAACTTTCCTTCGATTTCTCGAAAAAAAACGTATGAATCGAAAGCTTCCCACAGGCATATATAGCAATTCGGTAATCTGGCAAACTGGGTCATCGAATAAAAATTTAAAGGGCGAGTACTTCGATCATCAAATGGTCGAATGATCGCATACATTTTTATTCAATCTATTCGAATCATTCAATACGATCGAATTTTACAAATTCGAAGATCGAAGTGGCCAAATTTAAATTTAATTGAATTTCAAATCCATTTGAATCCTTCACACAAATTTAGTAAATTTTAGAGTTTGTGCCAGCAGGTTATTTTGTGTAATAAATCTTGCCAGATCAATTTAATTTCTTTTTAAGAGATGGTGAGCAGGGTTATAGATCCTGGGATGGCAGTGGATGTGATCTACTTAGACTTTGCAAAAGCATTTTATACAGTGCCACACAGAAGGTTACTGGTTAAAATAAGGAATGCTGGCCTGGAACAAAGTATTTGTACCTGGATAGAGAACTGACTGACAATATAGATTTCAAAGAGTGGTGGTAAATTGTGGAACAAGTTCTAATTGGGCAAGTGTTGTTAATAGAGTACTGCTGGGCTCTGTACTTGGTCCTTTGTTTTTCAACTTTATTAATGACCTTGAGGTGGGAATTGAAAGTACTGTTTCTATATTTGATGATACTAAATTGTGCAGAACTATAGGTTCCATGCAGGATGCTGCCACTTTGCAGAGTGATTTGACTAAATTGGAAAAGTGGGCAGCAAACTGGAAAATGAGGTTCAATATTGAGAAATGCAAGGTTATGCACTTTGGCAGAAATAATATAAATGTTAGTTACATAGTTAAAAAAAGACAGAGTCCATCAAGTTCAACCCATCAAGTTCAAGCCCCTCCAAATTAAAAAGTTACAGTATACACTAAATGGCAGTGTGTTGGGAGTTTCCTTAACTGGGAAGAATCTAGTTTTTTTTCTGCATAAAAAGGGCATAAATGCAAGGTATGAAAACACAATTTTGCCTCTTTATAGGTCCCTGGTAAGGTCTCACCTGGAGTATGCAGTTCAGCTTTGGGTTCCAGTCCTTAAGAGAGATATAAGTGAGCTGGAGAGACTGCAGAGATGTGCAACTAAACTGGTTAGAGGGATGGAAGACTTAAATTATTAGGGTAAACTGTGAAGTTTGGTGGTGTTTGCTCTGGAAAAAAGATGCTTGCAAGGGGACATGGTTACATTTTGCAAGTAAATTAAAGTGCATTATAGACAAATATCAGTGGACCTTTTTTCACATAAAAAAGATCACCACACCAGAGGCCACCCCTTCAGACTAGAGGAAAAGAACTTTAATTTGACGCAAGTAGGAAGTTCTTCACAGTGAGGACAGTGAGGTTGAGGAATGCTGGGTGATGTTGTGATGCCTGATTCTGTTAATACCTTTATAGCTTGGATAATTTCTCGGACAGACATGATATCCAAGGCTATTGTGATACTAAAAAGAGAAAGAGAGTTTGGTGCAGTTTATGTAAGTATATGGAGGGGTCAGTGTGAGTGTGTTTATGTATTGACACTGGGTTTCATTTGGAAGTGTTGAACTTTAGTCTTTTTTCAACCCAACTTAGCTATGGAACTATACATTGGTATGTGATTCCAAAATATTATTACATCCACGGCAAATGTTCACAAAAGCAATTTGGTCACAAACATTCATAAGAACCTGTGACTTGTTAGTAATCCCGTTGCTTCCTGACCCAAATACAACCTAAGGTTCCCTTTATTACCAGCATCTGATCCTTATCCAGACTCCTATATCTGTGACCTGCACATAGGGGTCACCTTCATTACTTAATCCACTCAGTCTGTGTATAGACCTGGGGGTGCCATTGGTTTTTGGTCAACTTTTCAGTGAAGGCCAGTGCAATGTAACTGAGTTGACTGATTCCACAAAGGAAAGTCTTTTTATTGGACTATTAAGTCTGTTTATACCCTTTACAGGAAGATAGCATAAAATGCATTTTTATACAGGTATGAGCAGTGATGGGCGAAACTACCCCGTTTCGTTTCGCCGAAAAATTTGCGAATTTCCAGCAAAATTCGCTAATTGGTGAAAAATTTGCGAAACGAGTCGATGTACGTTTTCGACGTGCGTCGCGTCATTTTCGACGTGCGTCGCGTCAAAAACGCCACGCAACTTTTTTTTTCAGCGAATTTTCTCTGGCGTTTAACAAATTTATTAGCCTGTGGCGAATCGCGAGAATTTGCCGCGAATTCGCCCCTGGTGAATAAATTAGCCGATCCCTAGGTATGAGACCTGTTATCCAGAATCCTTGGAACTTGGGGCTTTCTGGATAAACAAATATTTCCTTAATTCGGATCTTTGTAACATTAGTCTACTAGAAAATCATGGAAACATTAAATAAACCCAATAGGCTGGTTTTGCTTCCAATAATGCTTAATTATATCTTAGTTTATATCATGTTCAAGATACTGTTTTATTATTACAGAGAAAAGGGGGTTTATAGTGGTTGCTTAGGTAGCGCTATTAAAGATTTTGTGCTGTGTCTTTGCTTTGAAAGGGAAGTATTTGTGGTTAGGCTATTGAAGATCACATAATTAAATGCTAAAATGTGAGAACAAATTTGAAGTTTTTAAGGTAATAATGAAAACACAAATATGCCATTAATGACTTTTATTATAGGCTCTTGTAATATTTTACCGCTAATGTTTTATTCTGCATCAACAACCTATTTGTACACAAGCATTGTGCTGTAGCAAATTTAGTTCTTTTTTCCCCTTACTGCAACACATGCTGCAGCTTTTTATCATCTGAGGCTAATTTCTGTTTTTTTTTTATAGAGCATTGCTAGTATGGCAGTCTGTTACTGTTCATTGTATTGATATCCTTAGGTGCTCATCATTAATCTAAATGAGTGCCTCAGTACAGGTTGATATATTGAATATATTATCGATGAGTGTTTTTGGTGGTAACACTGTGAGGATTTTTATTAATCACTTTTGTGAGTAAATTAATGAATGCCCTGTGGATCTTTCTTCAGTTATAAAACTATCTAGTTACAGTATATGCAGTGTGAAGGGCTTTTTGGGTCCTTTTAGCCCATCTCACCTTAAACAAGTTGGTTTAACTGCATTAAATTACACTACACATTTGAACTAATAGCATAAGTTCCATTAACAGGGTTCTATGTTTGCTGATGATGTTCAAACAGTAGGATTGGTGCAAAATGAGCTAAAATAGAATTATATAGAAAGAACAGAGGCGCCAAAAGGATAAAAGGATATGAACGAATTTAAAAGCCAAAAATTTGGTAATCAGAGGAGGCAGTGGTGGACTTACCTCCTCCAAGCAGACACAAAATGACTGTAATTAAGCAGTCAAAATTTATTAACGAACTCCAATCAGTACAACACTTTTCACAGGCTCAGACCCGCTTCTTCAGGCAATAAACATAGGAGTTACAGCATCTGGCAGTAGTATACACACTTAGTGCCTTTTTGTCTGATCGGAGGAGGTAAGTCCACCACTGCCTCCTCTGATTACAAAATTTTTGGCTTTTAAATTCGTTCATATCCTTTTATCCTTTTTTCGCCTCTGTTCTTTCTATACAATACTAAGTCCACCCTCGGTGGATAGGGTTGCCACCTTTTCTTGAAAAAAATACCGGCCTTCCTTTATATTTAGCTTTTTTTTCCTATTAATAACATTGGGATCAACCATCAAAAATACTGGCCAGGCCGGTAAAATACCGGCCAGGTGGCAACCCTATCGGTGGAGGGTTGATACCCTTTTTCTATCTACAGAGAGCGACTTTATAATCCTGAGTGGGGTCAGGACATTCTCCCCACCTGCCTTTACAGCGGTTGCCTATTGGTAACCCTGGTTTGTGAGTATATGTTATTTATTCTTATTTCAATATCCCTTACCAATATATATTACACTATTGGGGCTCTTGGTGTTTCTATTGTTTATTCAAATAGAATTACTTTGGTGGTCTTTTTAATTGGGAAAGATTTTTGGAGTTATGGTGGATATCAAACTTGTCAGCTTTAGGCAGTATCATTTAGAGGTGAAAAGATAAAGTAATCATTATTTTGCCTCTTCGTAGATCCCTGGTAAGGCCTCACCTTGAGTGTAGAGTGCAGTTTTGACCAATGGTCCATAAGAATAACATTGAGTTCTAAAAGTGCAGTAACAGTGGTAGAGGTATCAGGCATGAAACGTTCGATGCATTGACAATTAAAGTTAGATTTGTAACTTCCGAAGAAGAGGAGTTGACATGAGGACATGATGATTCTTTAGGTGTTAGAGGGCATTAGAAGAGCTGTCATAGTCACACTCAAACCAAAGGTAACCATACAAGGTACATAAGGTTACATAAGCCAGTCAATGGGCAGAAACACATTTCTAACTCCCATTATGTTTCTTGCTACAGTTATAACCCATATTCATATCAGCTGTTCTATGATTGAGCCCATAGACCATGAGAAAATGATTGAAAGTAAAAGATACAAAGTAGAAATATTTATTGATATGTATATGCCAACATGATAGGTCACTTATAAGGATATCAGTTATTTAATGGTTGAGTTTGCTTTCACATTTCCATTCTCTTGATGGAACGAAGATTTACTTTGTGTCTCTGAACTAACTTTACTTCATACACAAATTAGAATGTATTTGAACCCGTCTATATTAAGGCACCATTGTATAATGATATAGTTATATCTAGTAAAGTTAATATCTTTAAATTCACTTATTATTTTTAATATCAAAAGGGATTTTTATCCTTCACACTCACTAAAAGCTCATGTTGGGTTTCTTTCAGTGTGGAACTGGGCCTCCTAGGACCAGAGAACCTGACAACTTTTTTTTCTACAATTAGATGGATATAGTGCAAAACAAAACAGATGTTATCTGGGCTTATGGTTTATAAGAGTAGGCTAATGGTTGTTTTCTCAGACCAGAACCCACTAGGAGATCAGGCCCCTTTCTTCAATCTACACTTCACAACAATCCAGAAGAAACAAATACTGCTTAGGGATGGGCTTTTACCGTAGTATCTGTTATTCACTCAAACATATGCCACTGCTATATGACTTCAAGAAGTTCTACAAGTAAAGGATAAATAATGTCAATTCCGGTGGTGTAATGGGATGTTACTGGGCCCCACATCAAATTAATTTTACAGTCCCCAACATAACCAGAGGTTGTCCTTTTTTACCAATATATATGTTGACATTGCTCATTAGTAGGGCCTCATGGGTCCCCTATTCCTCTTGGGGCCCCCTATAAGGGGGGTCTGCTTCCTCTGTAGGTACACCCCTGGTGAATTCTATTGTAAAAACTGTGGTGCCCCCTCCCGGCACAGTAGTGTCATTATCGATGCACCATTATTGCATGTCACCATACGTATCGAAGGGAATTGCTTTAAATGTTCCAGTTATTATTCCAGTAAATGTTAATCAACAAATTAGTGGCATTTTTGTGACAACACAATATACAAAAAAAAAGAAAATGATAAACATACATGTGTATACAGAGAACTAAATTCATATAGAACTAAAACATATAAATCAATTTTCCAGACTCTAGCGGTTGCGCTTTGTTTATTGCCTGACAGTTTCCTGCTCTCTATTCTCTCTGCTGAAGTCCCTCAAGAAAAAAAGCTTCAGCATCCTTACCCATTAGACAGGCGAAACACTGCTTTGTCTATCAATATTTTACCATCAATAAAACATTTATATCTAGTGACTCAGAAAACCAGTCCAAGAGAACAAAGGAATGGCATGCTATAAATATGCGACGTGACCCCAGCTCTCCTTTGCCACACCGTAGGGGCCTCTGTAATTGCTGCAAATCTGTTTGCATGAAAATTTTAGCTGAAAGGCATTGACTTTAAAAGAAATAGAACAATCTTGTGTCATTATTTTGTTAGACTGCTATTGAATGTGCTGGTAACAAAGCCTTGTACGGATTTGCTCCTGCTGTTTCACATTTGCTTGATAACTCTTTCTGAGCATGAAACCAATGGGAGCTCTAGATTTTCTATTCTCCCTGGCTATCTCCTTGCCTTACGTCCATCAGCACAGGTGTGATAGAAGCTCACTTGACATCTTTATATTGATTAAATGCCAAGGTAATGAAAACATCCATAGGTGAACTAGGCCATGCTGTTTGTTAATTGAAGACAGAATGGAAGAACATCAGTGAACAGATGTTCCAAAGTGGATGTTTTTTATTGTGTTGATCCCGTTGAGAAAGGAACATGGATTAGATCTCCTGCCTTAGAATGTATCTTTTGGAAGTTCACACAATAGGCGATTTTGTTGGCTGGGGTTTCTGATCATTAATTCTGGTCCGTTATGTCTGTATACCATTTTATTCAGTGTGTAAACATTATTTGCCTTATTTGGTTGCTTAGCAACTAGATACAGTTTGGGTTTTTTTGCAGTTCTTTGCCTTGATGAGACCAAAGAAAGCTGCCTTCAGGGCTTTGTCTTCCTCGTATGGTACTTCTGGGAATGGCTATCAGAGAACTACAGCTTATATATCATTTCTAAGGGTACGTTTACGCCAACCTCATTTTCATTTTTGATTCATATTTGCCCAATGCAAAAAAGGTGAATGTATAATTGTTTTCTTCATGCCTTTACTCAAGGCTGACTGACTTTGAGCATAAGTAGCATCCAAAGAAATCCAATGGCACACAGGACTTATCAAAACACGAAAGTGTTTATTGCAATAATCGGTGCAATAAACACTATCGTGTTTTGATAAGTCCTGTGTGCCATTGGATTTCTTTGGATGCTGTCTTGTGGGAGGTTGCCGGATCTCCACCATTGAGCACCAGGCGTCTCTAATCAGCCTGATACAGAGGGCGTGCGAGAGCCACAACTATTCTATTTGAGCATAAGTAACCTGCTCTGTACTTGAGCATGTACCATAGCATTTTACCTTGTTCACATATAATACAGATATAGGATTTGTTATCCAGAACCCTGTTATACAGAATTACAGTGCATTGCTGTAGAGGATGAATATGATTTTTATGATTGGCTCTGAGGTTTGTGTTTACCAGATTCCTTCTATTTATTGAGTGAAATATGCTGTGTTAAAATGGAAGCGTTTTTGTGTAAAGCCCCAAGGAGTAGAATGCTCTCTATAAAGTAATTATTACTATGTATTATTAACCACTCCAGTGTCTTGCTGGTCAGACAGCTTTTTATATAAAGCTGCTGGGAAATATTTCATGTACTCCTTAATGATTAGGTGGAATATGGATGAACGTTAATGGCTGGAGGGAGAATTACTCTCATCCTGGTGTAGTTGACCTGTGGTTCTCCAGTTCTTGTGTTAAACAGCTTCCTCAAACATCTTCTCCCTCAATAATTACTCACAAATTAGTATTTACTATTTCAAACAGACCCACTGCCTACCTTACATTGTATAGTTTTTACCTAATTTGGGAAATTGAGCCGAGTTAAAGCAGGCAGAGGAAAATAAAACTACTGTCTACGTCAGAGATTCTTGCCACATTATATTACAGTATCTAAGGGTTAGGGCAGGACTACACAAACTATTGACGTCCATTTTCGGTGGATTTGATGCTGGGCGTGAAAATGGATGCGACGAACAAGGTAAGGTAATAGGAAGTTGGATGGTGTTGCAGGGTTGATGTGACGCGACGCGACTGTCGGATGAAAATGCTGGTGGTAGATGGTGAAAAAGTCTTGAAATGTACACGGTAATTACAAAGAAGTGGTTCAACCATTGAACTGGTTTGTGAAAAGGTAGTAGGTCATTCGAATGGTTTAGTGAGTAGCTGGAGGTAAGATTGGAGCTGTACAGTATTTTGGGGCAGAGATTTGGCCAGCAGGGTCAGCAGATGAACTTTATCATGAAAGGTATTGGAAGACAAGGTAAAACATGGCATGGTGGAAGTAAGAGCTCTTGGTGATGTATATGAATGAGATTATCACTTTTGATACCAGTCAAGGTTACTGTGCATCTGCATTTACAGGAATCTGGTATAGCAGCTACATGTAGCAGGAACAAAAAATATGATCTTTTACTGCATATAGAGAGGACACTAATTAAAATAAATTAAATTAATTTATTGGTTGATGTCAATTAGCCCTACCCACTCCTGCTTGCAATAAAACAAACATTTTGGTGCTTCAAGGAAAATTTGTATTTTTCCTATTTCGTATTCTTAGCAGAGCAGCTGTTGCTTCTTAGCACATTTACCATGGAAGGAGCAGCCAATAAATAAAGGAAACTCAGCTCATCTATAAAGGCCTGTTTTGATACTGACAGTTTTCATCACCAGACACAGAGGCAATTTAAAGTCAAATGTAGAACTGCATCATGGATGAGAGTGAGGGGTCTGAATGAGTGAGATGGATCTGCCATGATTGGAGCATGTGGCACTTGAACCATGTTCCACTTGCTTCAGGATTGAAATGCTCCTAGCATTTTTTGCTATGCTATGCATTTTCAATGCTTTGCTCATGATGATGGTGAAGCTTATGTCCACTTTACAATATTAGCTTTAACTGGGAAATTTCCTGTATTCCTTCCAAGCACATGACTATATTGTGCTGCAAAGCCCCCAGCATTATTGCAGTTTCCCACTACAGATATGGAATGTATTTTCTATAAAAATATGTATTCCATGGAATGTATGAAAAGGTCCAATTATAAAAAGTGCAAGAAGAAAGATAAAGCTGAACAATTTGCTAAAGAATACTAAAACCTCGAAATATTTGAATTTTCAAGACAATTACTACCAAAAAAATAAAAATTCTCTAAAAGTCTGAACTGGTTACAAAGGGTTGAATAGAATCAGCACAGCTCTCACTTCTATGGGACCTTGACTGCTTTTTCTTGGTGTTGTTTTGAATTAAAGTTTTGTGTGGTTTTTACACTCAGGGGCATATTTACTAAGAGTAGAAGTGAATATTCAAATAAAATTTGAATAAAATTCAAATTAAGTCGAATTTTCGAAGTACTGACCCTTTAAAATCTTTTGACTTCAACACTTCGCCACCTTAAAGCTGCCGAATTGAAAAAAATGTTCCAAGAATTTGAAGGATTTTGCACAAAAACCTTCCAATCATTCAATTCGAATGATGCAATCGAACAATTTGAAGGATTGTTATTCGATTGAAAAATAGACCTATTCGATCGAAATAGGTACATATTTTGATCTAAAAAGCCCTTTAAAAAAAATGAAAATTTGACTCTTCGTAAATCTGCCCCTTCATAAATCTCAAATTTTTAGGGTTTTAGAGATTAAAAAATGCTACAAATATTTTTAGAGAAATAAATTTCATTGTGAAAAATAAATTGTGAAAATTAATTTGTTTACTAAATAGGCTACGTAGTCTACTAAAAAATCATTTAAACATTAAATAATCCCGACAGGGTTGTTCTACCTTCAATAAGGATGAACTAAATTTTCACAGAGTTTAAATAACTGTGTGTTTAGCAGCCATTGGGCACTATTTCAATGGGAAACATCTAACTGAATTTATTTTAGGTTTCACTGTCTTTCCCTATAGAGATATGACCCTTGTTAATTTGTAAATATGATCCAGTAGGGGGGCATTTATGACACACAAGTGCAGTTGAGTTTGAGCCAGACAGTTGTGTAAAACAACTGGCATTGGTTGAAGATACTTTAATTCACAAATGCCCCAGTTTTGATAAAGGAATCCTGGAGCTGATAACCATGGAAATTGTGGTAGCTCCAGGGTTCCCAGTGTGCCATTTACTGCAGTGAAATTGTGCCAAAGGAATTAGGCACAGTCATAAGCAGAAACTACAGTTTCATTTAGTTTGCCATTGATTCAATGTTGGTTTTGTATGACTGCCTCACTTACAATATGGTATGAATGTTGGAAGCTGTAGTTCTGCATTAGTTCTAGCTTGCAGGCCACCTAGTAAACTCCTAACATGTGAGCTCAGACAGTGCCTGACCTGACGTATCAAACATTCTCCAATGTAGATCTGAGAACTGAAATGCTTTTCGACAGAAGATGTGAAAAAGCCACTCTTACTCTATAATCCTCTTACAGCATAAATCAAAGGGTGACTTAATATTTAATTACACTGCGGGGGTTTTAAGAAGTGGTCCAAAAATCAATGCGCTGCCGGGAAGCGGTCCAGATCGTAGACAGCCTCTGTCCCAGCCATCTCTAATGATTCGTTAGCAAAATTAAAAATTCAGGGGTCTTGATATTCCAGTGGCTCTCGTAATTCCTTATTTTGCATGCAGGGAACATCCAACTGTTGCTTGGCGTTGTTCTAATCCCCTTGGTGCATTTTATCAGGCCTCTTCAGCTTGTGTAATTTTCTAGTTAACTGGTGCATGAAAAATATGGGTCAAAATACTGACATTTTCTTTATAAAAAAATTACTTTTTTTTTTTTGGTTTAAAATGAGATGGGCTTTTGCATTGTGAGTTTGCAGATTCTGAGGACAGAAATTTGCAGCATCGACAATGCTGTTAAATGGTTCCCCCATGGTACTTTATCTGTCCTCGCTGGAGCACTGCTAGTGTAACGTTTTTACGGCTTATTCCAGTTCATATATGAAGTATTGTAAGCATCCATTTGTTTAAGGATCCCGCCTTCTCTGAGCAGCACGGAGCTCATTCCCTTATAATAAATGTGTTTTTTTGGTACAAGTGCAGTTTATTCTCTTTAGAATGAGAGCATATCATCATTTGCTGCTTTTTCTGCATTATATTTTCTGTCTGACTCCCTTAATGGTGTTTATAGCTATGACCTTTATACGTGTTGCCTGCTCTTCCATTTGCCAGCGAGTGACCCATTCTCCTATCCATACTTCATGCTACTGATTACAAGACCAACTGAATGTCAGGAAAGCAGGCAGTTTATTTTGTCAATAAGTCGTATTAGAGAGCATCCATAATTTAGAGTGAAGGCATAATGAAGATATGTTAATGACTAAATGCTTACATTCCCAGCTAATACCATGATAGTTTATGATCAATCACTGTGTACAGAAAACAAGGCTGCATTCATTAAAATAAATGTCTCCTCTTGTGTAAATAAAGGGAACAAGGGAAGTGCTTATCTGAATGCTCAATGATTTGTGCAATTCGAAAAGTAAATACATATATTATAAAATTAGAGGGAGGTAATGAAATGCAATTGATTCCTGAAGTGCTGGGAATCTTCATAATGAATGAGCCAAATGTAACAACAGCTAAAACACATTTTTACCTTAGTCAAAGATTATTTTGTGTCATTCATGTATTTTTTTTGCTGATTTTTTACTGATTAACTTTTGAGCTTCATAGTTACCAGGCTGGCACAAAGCTGGACCTTCAAGATGGAGTGGGGCAGTTAAAAATATATTTATTTAAGTGAAAAAGCATTACAACAGAAAAAAAAGCCTTACCAGTTTCATGCCAAAAGGAACACTTACTAATACTTGGGATATAAGGGAGTCTATGGAAGATTACCTTTCTGTAATTTGGAACTTTCCATATAACAGGTTTCTGGATAACGGATCCTATACCTGTTCTAATTGTAGATTTTGGAATAACTATAGCCTATGATATTATGTCTGTCCAAGAAATCATCCAAGTACCTCTAAAAGGCTTTAACAGAATCAGCATCACAACATCACCCGGCAGTGCATTCCACAACCTCACTGTCCTCACGGTGAAGAACCACTTACGTTGCTTCAAATGAAAGTTCTTTCGTCTGAAGGGGTGGCCTCTGGTGCGGTGATCCTCTTTATGGAAAAAAGATCCCCCACTATCTGTCTGTAATGGCCTCTAATGTACTCACCGGTGTCTATTTCCAAATAGAACTACCCCAATCTTTACAGTCTACCCTCATAATTTAAGTCTTCCATCCCTCTAACCAGTTTAGTTGCACTTAGTCTCTGCACTCTCTCCAGCTCATTTATATCCCTCTTAAGGACTGGCGCCAAAAACTGCACTGCATACTCCAGGTAAGGCCTTACCAGAGGCAAAATTATTTTCTCTTGAATTAATGCCCTTTTTCATGCAAGACAGGAGGTTGGGCAAATAATGATATGTTAGGTTGGGAACACATCAGAATGTAGTCTTCTCTTGATGGGTCTGCACATCAGGATACAGAAAGATGCTTGGTGAGCCTAGGTGTCATACAGACAACATATGTCTAACCATTTGTCCTATTTCATGGTCATTTATGGTCAGCAAAGAGGCTTAATAGAAAGAAAATTACAGTGTACCATGAAAACAAAAGTAATTAGGAGAATAAGGAGGTTGGTTGAGGAGAGGAGGAGGAAAATCGTATGGAGAGTGAGTCTATGGTCTGTGGTTTCTGATAGGCCCCTGGCATTACAGTTTGATGTTGGATCTGCATAAACTACCCATCTGATGATCTGATCATTGACTTGGATTGGCCTGAGCCTTAAGTGTGCATGTCTTACTCTAAATAGCATTACGTTATTTTATTATGAAACAAATTGCAATAACATTATCCTTTTAGAACAGTTCTATTTAGGCTTTTCAGTGATTTATACAGGATCATTCTAGAGATGGCCACGGTAATTTATCATTAATTTGCCAAACAACTGCTAATTATACACCATGGCAACCAGTATATCAGGTCTTTTAAATGAAGACCTGCCGAACAATAAATATGTTAATGTTCCCTAAACCTTTCTAACCCCCTTTACTGTATTTTACACACACACTCTCGCTGCAGTTGTTAACACCCGACTGGTGTCACCCAAGGGCTTGTATTAATCAACAAGCATTTGAATGCCTGGTTTTAAATTAAGTCTTTACTAAATGTGTCTCTTCTTCTTACCTCAGAGGTCTGTCTGTGTGGTTTTTAATAGCAAACAGGCCTTATTCCACAGCAGAACATTGTGGTAATAACTCTATAAAGAATTACTCCAGTTTTTATAAATCTGTCCCTAAATCTCTTATTTCCCAGTTGATATAAAGGAGTGGATTGTATTAGTAACCGTCATATACAGTACATGTACATCAAAGCTTGGGATTTGTGTTCTATAGACAAATACAATGCAAATACAAGTTAGGAAAACTTGATTAAATTCAAATTTAATAGATATAAATTTGAATTTTGTCTTATTTTACAGTGGCACATTGTGCTAATTGATACATTTAACTCGCCTTCTTTATCTAATGCGTTATACATCCGATTATAGTAAAAACAATAGTTATGGGATCCCCCTGCTGGGTATTCCCTTTTTCTCTGTAATTATAAAACCATAGTTTGTACT
>CM044440.1:122759686-122801066 GCA_024363595.1 Xenopus borealis | reverse complement strand
CATTTATCTACTTTTGTAACAATTTAAAGATAAGCAAAGATACAACTGTAATTATTTTGGATAAGCCGGCCTCTTTGGGAAACCGTGGTTTACTGCTTAAAGGGCAATTCAGCTTTATTACTCCAAAACTGTAATAACACATAAAACCTGACCCTAAAAACAACAGAAACGTGTTCAGACTTTCCATAACCTGCCAAATTTTGTAAAATGGACATGGATAATTAGGGATGTGGCCATAAAATAGGCACAGTTAAAAAAATTCAGCTGTGCTGCGGGCGGCAAATCTGTTGTCCCTTTTTCTATTTTCCAGATGTTGGGAGGTACAGATACAATATCCCATATGGGTTTCTCTATACAGCACCAATTCATGACATTAAAAGCAGCTTGCTCACAGTGACGGCAAATTAAAAGGATTTGTTAAAGGATTTTAAAAGGATCTGTTAAAGGATTTGATTGCAGAGAATGGGGAGGGGGTAAAGTGGTGAATAACATTACATTACAGCACATGCATCCTTCATTAATGGAATGACAACACTCGCCTAGTGTTATGTAATAAAGCGCACACATGAGCTAGCAATTGATTGTTCTAAATCCTGTTATCTTGACATTTTGCTCTCTTCTCGCCAAGTCACAGAAAACTCGATGCTGAGCCTTTTTTTAAATACTTGAAGGAATTAGCATTTGTCATTTGAATTTTGCAATCAGTAATCTGAGTTGTGTAATGAGTTTTTTTTCCAACTTTTTTCAGAAGATCTATGAAGAAGACAGGTATTAGTTAGGTATATCTCAGTCTGGCTTTACACTGGCACCGTTTGTTCCTTTCTTTCTTCGTCGCACTAATTCCCTTGGTGTTGTGTGAATACTGATATTTTCCATTTCATTTTGCCTAATAGAAATGGGAAGGGTACTAATATATAGTTATACAGAAGTTATGGAAAGTGTGAAACAGTAATATTCTTCCTAAAGCTCAAATGTGGAGCCTCTAATAAAGCTTCAAATACCCCCCCCCTTGTACCATGATATACTATATATATACTGCTATATGTTGAAATTGCTCATTATTTAAGGCCTCATGGGACCCCTATAACTCCTGGGTTCCCCTGCAGCTGCAGGGTCTTCCTCTATAGTTATGCCCCTGACAGGCCCCTTTAAATGAGTTTGGTGCATTCCTTTCTGTGCATACCCAGTGGCCGAGAGCTTTAAAGCGGAATACAGGGGAGCGCAGGCAAAATAACTAATTTGTATGAGCCCATACAGAGTCTGTGACCCCCCCGAGTTGCTTTAGAAAATATTAGAAAAACCGTCACAAACAGAAAATAGAAAGTCATTTGAAAAAGTCTCTATTTCTGGTGAACTGTTTGAAACCAACTCAAAAGCCTAAAGGCAAACAACCCCTGAAAGAAAGTTCTGTTATACTTGGAGGTGCCAAAAGTTAGGCTAGTGATTGTATATACTTACCTGACACCCCGGGCCAGTGCTCTTATCAGCAGAAAACTGGGGTTATTCCAGTGAGCACCATAGAGCAATCCTCTTCCTTCTTCTTTCTTCTTCAAGTTTCCTGGGGCAGACACATGTGCAGTAGAACTAAATAGACAACTTCTTTGTTAAGGTTTGTCTTTTAGCTCAACTGCGCATGTGCAACAGCGAGAAGAAGAAGGAAGATGATTGCTCCGTGGTGCTCACTGGAAGAACCTCACACTGGTTCAGCTTTCTGGCCAAAATGATTTCCTTTTTAGCTGTAATAATAAAACAGTTGTTTGGACTTGATCCAAACTAAGATGTAATTAATCCTTACTGAAGGCAAACACAGCCTAATGGGTTTATTTAATGTTTACATGATTTTCCGAAGATCCAAATTACAGAAAGATCGGTTATCCAGAAAACCCCAAATCCCAACCTTTCTGGATAACAGGGTCCACATATATAAATACAGTTCTAACAGTATTGTGTGCAGTGCAGTGGCTCATTTACTTGCATGTTAGTGCTTCCAGATGTTTCCTCTTCTTTATAGCTAACTGCAAAGCCTTTATAACCTGACTGCAAAGCTTAATGATGCCATTTGTTTGTGTGCGTTTTTAGTTTGCTCGTAGTATTGTGCACACACAGCCAGAGCGATGCTATAAAGCAATGTTGGGATAGAACATTGTCTGTCTTATGAATGTAATCTCTACAGTATAATTGCACATTTCTCTCATGGGTAATAAACTGGTTTAATTGGGATTTCCATTAAATTAATTTAAAAAGAATAAATGACCAACTGCACAGATTGCCTGGAATACCAGTCGCACTTCCAGTATGTATGGCTCAAGTACACACAGAGAAAACAACATTGTAAGGAATAAGTGTAAATATGCAGAGATTTAGGGGCAGATTTACTAAATTCACATGAAGGATTCGAAGTTCGATCGAATTTTCAAAATGATTTGAATTCGAATTTTCGAATGTTTTTGAAGAATTGTGAATTTAGAAAATTCAATCGAATGATTTGAATAATTCGAATAAAATCTCATTCGGATATTCGACTATTCGACTGTCGAAGTACTTCCCCGAATTTTTTATTCAACTGCCTAGTTCGCCAGATCAAAGCTACCAAAAAATATCCAAATATCGAATTGCGGTAAAATCCTTCGAATTCTATATTCGAAGGATTTTACTTCCCCTTTAAATTCGATGGCCGAATCTGCCCCTAAGTGGCACTTGGTCAGACCAACAGTAGGAAGGACATCACTGCCCTGTAGAGCTTACAATCAAGGCTTTTTTTCAGTAATAGTTGTATCCAGTCTGAATTTTAATATTTCAATTCTAAACCGCAGAAAATAAAATAAGGAAGCAAAATTACAGTCCAATTGCAAACTGTCTAACCCCATTTAGGTTATACAAAAGGCGATGCCTATTTATTCCATAGTTTTGTTTTCAATATCTTAAGTAAAAAGTTAAAATTAGGTCAAATATGTTTCCCTTTTCCCTGCTCTGTTATTTATTATTTTTCAATAACACTTGATTTCCCATTTCTTGCACCTAATTACTAGCTGAATTATGTTTTTGTGTAAACCTATGGCCAAAAGATTTGGCCAAATCCTAACAATTTTTTGTAGATTTCCGATGTGAACTTTAAAGCTCTGAACATCTGAATATGACAATATTTCTTGAAATGTTTATTTTTAAGAATATTTTTTTTTTAGATTTGCATATGCAAATGTGGGTTTGGATTCAGTTTGGTACAAAGTATTTTGGCAATTGTTATTGCAGGGTATTTGATATTCAGCTAAATCCCAAAAAAATAAGAATTTGGTGCATCCCTAGTTTGCATCTCAATATTAGTACATTTATGGGATGTCGCAGAATGTTATTGAGGCAGCTCTCTCTTATGGACTCTCCTAAACTAATCTCTACATCTGCCTCCTTTCCCTCTTTTGAGGTACATGCAGTTCAACTGTTATACCCTCTCGCTGCATGGATAGCAGTTGTTTACAGACCTCCTTCTGCTAAATCTCCTGCCACATTTCTCTCTGACTTTGAATCCTGGCTCTCTTTATTATTCTAGGTAACTTCAATTTTCACATTGATAACCCCTCCCAGTCCTGGCCATCATGTTTTCTCCACCTCCTTTGATCTCCAGCAGTGGACAAATACACCTACCCATAAGGATGGTCACTGCCTAGATCTCGTCTTTACCAAAAACTTACAACAGTCTACATTTAACATTGATCCGTTTCCTCTCTCTGATCACCTTCTTATCTCTTTTTCTATCTCACACGCACCCCCTCTGCTAACCCTCAACCAAAAATTCTAGTTCGCAACACCCGTACTTTTGATGTAACTGCTCTATCTGACTCTCTCAGTTCTAGCTTCTCCTCCTTCACTACTTCCTCTGATCCTGATTTACTAGTAAATACCTACAACTCGGTTCTGTCTGCTGCTATCAATACCCATGCCCCTCTGCAGCCTCAACGCAGTCGAGTCCGCAATCCTCGTCCCTGGATGGATGGCCAGACACGGTCCTGTACGCGAGTGGCAGAGCGCATGTGGAGGAAATGCCATACAAAAGCTGACTTCTTCCACTATACATTTCTCATGGCCTGCCTTGGCACTGCCCTATCCCAGGCTAAACACCACTACAATACACTCATAAATAACAATAAATTCAACCCACAATGATTGTTTTCAATATTCAACTCACTGCTTCATCCCTCTACAAATGATTCGGTAACACCTGACCATACCCCCAGGACTTTGCTGACTTATTGAAAGCAAAGTTGACTCTATCCACAAACAATTTTCCCACCCCTCAGATACCAACACTCATTCCCCCTAAAGCTTATATTTCCATTTTCAACTCTTTTGATCGTATATCTGAGCCTGAAGTCTCACTTCTCCTTCTACTGTTCTCTCCATGAACAACTTGCTCACTTGATCCTATCCCATCACCTCTACGAAAACAGTGTGTCTCTGACCTTATTCCAGTACTTACTCATATATTCAATTCCTCACTAACCTCTACTACTTTCCCCTTGTTATTCAAACAGGCCTGTGTCAAGCCCATCCTGAAAAAGGCTACACTAGACCCATCCTGTTTAACTATCCTAACTACCGTCCTGTCTCTAAACTTCTGGAATGTCTGGTTTCTCCCATATTACTAACTTTCTCTGCACCAATAATCTGCTTGACCCTATGCAGTTTGGCTTATGACCTGCTCACTCCATTAAGATTGCCTTATGTAGAGTTGTAAATGATATCCAGACTGCTAAGGCCAAAGGTCATTACTCTATTCTCATACTCCTGGACTTATCCTCTAGTCCCTTTCCTTCTCTAATCACATTAACAATGCTGCCTAAACCTGTCATTTCTTCCTCCGCAATATAGACAAGATACACCCGTTTCTTTCACAAACAACAGCCAAAACACTAATCCATGCCCTTATCTTATCTCGCTTAGACTACTGCAATCACTTCCTAACTGGTCTTCCTGAGTCCCATCTCTCACCCCTCCAATCAATCTTAAACTCTGCTACCAGGATTCTTCTACTCTCTACTAAAAAAGTATTTGCTCAACCCCAACTAAAATCCTTAGCATGGCTGCCTGTTAAGCAAAGGATAGTGCTCTTCACTACATCTTTTCTTTTGTCTCGCTATATGTTCCTGGTCATCTTCTCCGCTCTTCTCAGAGCCACCTCCTCTTTATACAAACCACATCCACTGCCACCTCTCGTCTCAGACCCTTCGATCTTGCTGCTCCTTACCTGTGGAATTCCATCCCTGAATTCCTCTTTTAGGAATCCTCTCCCAATTTCTTAAAAAAAAAAGCTTAAAGCCTACCTTTTGGAGCCTATTCCTGCGCCTACTAATTATACCTTACCATGTGCACTTTTTCATCTCCAATTTGTACCTGTATGTTAACCTCCCATCCACTTAGACTGTAAGCTCTACGGGGCAGGGACCTCCTTCCCACTACAGTGTGTCTCTTACCACATAGCACTTAACCTCTTTGTCCTATGATTCTGTATATATTTATTATGTGATTTGTCTCCCTGTGTATACTTTTATATATATATATATATATATGTATATATATATATATATATATATAGTACTTTTATGCACTGTTATGCTCTTTAACAGTGCTTTAAATATAAAGTTATACATACATACATACATACATACATTAGCTGGGAATATGTTATCCAGAAAGTTCTGAATATACTGGAAGGTCATCTTCCATGGGCTCTATTTTAGCCAAAACTGTACCTCGTTCTTTATCCTAAATCAAATATAATTAATTCTTATGTTTAAATAATTTTGTGGTAGATGAAACATCTGGAGATCTAAAGTGCGGAAATAACCTTTATCCAGAAAACCCCAGTAACTGTAGATCCAATACCTTTATATAAAATATATGTGTTCTCTCTGTGCAGCTCTTCGTTTTTTAGTTTAGGAATGGGGAAGCTGATCTGGTCTTGGAATAGAGGAGGGGGTCTGTATAGAGGCCTTATGATTACATTATGGGGCTATTTCCCCTTTAAAACAGAACATTGCTGGTCAACTTGGTATATTAATAGAAGAAAAATAATACGAAGATGCAACATGACACTAATGTGTTATTTCCGCAGTGCGTTTTTGTTTTACATAATGAGTTCAGGTAAAACTCTCTTTCCCTTTTTATGCAGCAGAAATATCTTTCTAATTACATGGAAACCAATGTGAAAGAAGCACTCTTATTTTAGTAGCCAATAAGTTTCCTTTAATACCTTCCTACCCATTGGACGGCTCGGTTATATAAATAATGCATTTAAGTCGGCAGTTGCGCAGACACCTTACTGGGGCTGACAGTTGAGCAAAGTTAGCCTCATTCAGCAGCTGCTCGGCCATTCTGTACTGAATAAAACGGAGGAGAGGGAGTCTGTTTTGCTTAGTGCAGTGTCCTCAGCCACATTTCGTCAGAATGAAAATGCATGCTGGGCCCTGAGATGCTCCGCTTCTTCTTCTCTTCTAACTTCTCTCTTTTCATTCTCGTGCAGGTTGGAAGGATACACACTCCACTCTGCAGCCAAACAGCATTCATTAAAGGCACATTTCTCTACGAACTCAGAACTTCTGCTGAATTTCTATGTTTGATTGGGGAATAGGTTAATAGCAATGAACTCACTGCAGTATTTATGACAATGTAGTCTGTTCTGCTCAAGTAGAGGCACCGCTTCCCCCTCCCTTCGCCGTGCAATCTGATTTTATAACCTGCATTTATTGGGACTGTCATGGATCCCCTTTGGTAGATTCATGTGTAGCCCACAGCCGTGCTCTTTCTGCTGCTGCCGTAATAAACCGTAACTGCTCGGCTCAGATGTTAGTGCACTACTACAGCTGAAACTTAATGTTCTCTTATTGATCTCCACCATGAACACGTCAGGGTTTTTTGTTCCCCTTTTTTTTCTTGAAGTGCAGAGATTAGCTGCACTTCATGTATTGGAATTCTTATAACACAGAAACTTCTTATTATAGGTATGGGATTAGTTATCCAGAAACCCAGTATCCAGAAAGCTCTAACCTAAGCTCTAAATTACAGAAAGACTGTTTCACATAGACTCCATTTTTATCCAACTAAGTAGTGATGGGCGAATCTCCCGAGATTCGCTTCGCCGAAAAATTAGCGAATTTCCAGAGAAATTCTCAAATTGGCGAAAAATTTGCGAAACGAGTCGGGACGCTTTTGATTCGCGTCGCGTCAACTTTGGCGCGTCGCGTTGTTTTCGGCGCGTCGCGTTGTTTTCGGCACGTCGTGTCAAAAACGATGTGCGACTCGTTTTTCCGTCGAATTTTTGCCAAGCGAAATTTCACTGGCGATTTGCGAATTTATTCGCCAGCGGCGAATCGCGGGAATTCGCAGCGAATTCGCCCCTGGCGAATAAATTCGCCCATCACTACAACTAAGCCAAATGTTTAAAAATGATTTCCTTTTTCTCTGTAATAATAAAGCAGTAACTTGTACCTTATCCAGACTAAGATATCATGAATCCGTATCGGAAGCAAAACCAACCTATTGGGTTTATTTAATGTTTACATGATTTTCTAGGAGACTTGATGTATGAAGATGCAAATTACAGAAAGATCCATTATCTGGAAAACCCCAGATCCCGCATTTTTGGAGAACAGTTCCCATACCTGTATATACAGTAGTAGCAAACGATTATATTACTATTGCAGTTGTACAACAAATCTTGTTCCTCCAGTAAATACTGTGGGTCATAATTAAGAATGGGCAAATTGGACAGTGGGCAGTAACCCCTGGTAACCAAATCAAATTATTGCGTTCTGGAGTCACTGCACCAGCAGGCTTAATAAGAAACATTTATCAATTAACATTTCTGAATATACTTTCTCAGTTAGAAGACTTAGGTTATGTGTGTTTATGTATGGAGTTATTCTAAAACCAGCCTCAAAGCAAGGTTTCAGCAATGTCCTCATAAAGGCTGAATGCATTGTGCCAACTCTTGTGAATATATTGCTGATAAGCAGACATTCCACTTCACAAACCCAGCTTGTGTGATGGTTAAAGTCACCCAATTCAATGAGGTGTTTAATGTTTTGTTGAGTGAAAAGAAAAAACAGACACAAAATGGTTTATTTTAGTGGATTGGAAATGGCTACCCTAAAACCAATGAATGCAACACTGAACTTTCAAAAAAGTTTTAAAGGCTGCTGGGGTTTCTACCCTTCACCCTATCATAACAAGGAATGTGGTTTTAGAATATAATGAGTGATCTACATTCCTGATGCCTATTTAAAGTTGCTCTTAATTTTGGTCTCAAACCCCTTGAGTTTCATAACTCACGCTGGGTTTCAGGCCAAAACAACTTCAGCAATGTCCATAATTTCACCCATACAGGCTTTTTCTGAACATCTTTAGCTACTTTTAGGTGAGAAAAGCTTGTGAAATCTTAAAAAGGCTTTACTATTATAAAAAAAATGGATGGCACACACAAGTAGCAAATGTGCTAAATCCTTTATTTCGATCTCCAACCATCCTGAGAAACTGCTGGGTTGCAGGTTGGGCAAGCAGCTCTATATGAACTTTTACAATAAAATTATATATATATTATGTTATATATTAAGTCCGAACAAAAGGGAACCTTCCCAGAGAGAATTCCCAAATGGATTTTGACCATGCCATCATGTCCCAACCATGGGCCATTATACTCCAGTAAATCCCACTATTCCCCACTACATCCTTGTATAAATCTGGGTGATTTCCAGGACATCCTGGTTGGTAGACAGGCCTGATACCATTAACTGTTGTTGATTTGGTTTAATACAAAGGTGATAGTAGTTATTAACTTGCAAGATCTACTGTAGATAAATTGGTTGGAAGTCTTAACCTACAGTGAGTCTTGCAACTGAGTCAGTTAGTTACAAAAGGCCTAATGAAATTCAATGTAAAGGTTGCCAGATGTGCTGATAACAGTTTCTGATGTGTACCCTTCAGATGTAGTCAGCAGCTAGTTGTATGTAGTTGTTGTACACAGCCTGCTCAACCAGTTAATTATCTATCTGACAATTCAGAAGTTCCCATCTCGAAGAACGTCAGCTGATTGTTTGCTTTCCCAAGGGGTCCATGTAGGCCTTCATTGTGATCGTATTCTTGTCTGAGGGGCCTCTCTGTGCCTGATATTGTGACTGTGGTGTGTGTACATTCCTCACAATCATTTTAGGCCTGTGTTTTTTGTATTCACAAGCCTGAAGGGCCCTTATTCTGAACCTTTTAATCCCCTGAAAATACTTGAAAGTTTGACGAAAGATGCATATTGAACCCTTGTGTGTGCATGTTTCCAGTCTTGCTGCTTTCCCCTGTATTTTCTTTAACACTCGTCTTGCTAATGCTGTTATTTCCTAGAGTGAGTTTATTGATATTCTGGTATCTGCATCCATTCCAAGCATTATACAGCTGATTGGCAGTGCAGCCATCTCCCACTGAGAATGTGTGGGCGTGCATATAAATATAAGGTACATGGAATGTAAAGCTGCAGAGAGGCATGATATTAAGGATTATCTTAACTGGAACAGGCATTAAAGGGCCACTCTACACAGGGATCTCAGCCAACCAGTTCCTCCCAGTCTCACTATTTAGGTTCCTCAGTGTTGCTGATCTCTTTGGTGAGTCTAAAATGAGGGGTATGAGCAGAGGACTGACCCTGGCTGCTGGACCCTAGAATTATTTGAACCAAGCATGCATATGATGTCAGTGGGTGGGAAAACGTGGGATTGGGTGTGAAATAAATGTGACCTTTCTATGGCCAACAGCGCAGCCATTCAGAATGTGTACCACCTCACTCCCACTCCTTCTAGTTTCCTTTGGTCTTACTTTATGCACAGTATATGCCATACAGTAAAGAATTGTTGTTGCATACACAATGGTACTGTGCATGCTGCAATGGAGGAGACACAGTATATCTTCAGGGGATAGTTGAAGGTAAATGGGAGGTTGAAATGTTTTTTTTTATTATTATTATAGGGGAGATAAATGTGTAAAGTGGTTAGGCCACTAGTGTATACATTTGTCTAATGTTGTCTAATACTAGACAATGATGGCATGGTTTTCTGGGCTTTACCATCCCTTGCAAATCTGCCTATGTCCTTCCTCCACTGAGGATGACTGACCTACACTTTTATATGAACATGTACACAATTAAATTTTCTATTGTAGAATCTGCACTTTTTAAGGATTCCCAAACTACAGGCAGAAATGAAAGAGCCTTAGATATCATCTTTGTGATGGCTGTGTAATTCATATTACTGGGATGAGCTGAAGGGCTGTCTTGGAAATCACTGGTCCCTGATATAGCTAATAGTCTGTAACTTGAAGCCTGAAATGATAGTTCTGCAGTAATTATGAAAAATATGAGAAGTAAAAGCACATCCATGAATGGATGAAGCACTTCACATTTAGGTGAGGGTAAATGGAATAAAATAAGAACAGAGGGGGAGCTGAGAGGAGACAGAGCATCTGGAGACTGGTCAAATTCAAGATGTAATACTTTTCTTGTTGGGAACTTTTTTCTTGTGCGAGGATTAATGTGGTCTGAATCATAATGTGCTTGCAGCCATGCAGATGGCCCATTTGCAGATGGAACTGTCGGGACTGGTGGATTCATGGACAGATTTCAGATCTGCAGCCACTTACACTCAAGGGCAAATTTACTAAAACTCCCAAAAAATCCTACGAATCTATTTGAAATTCGATAAGCATTCAACTATTGAATGCTTATCGAATAGTTTTAGACTATCATTTTTCTCTATATTCGATTTCTCTATGAATTCGTATGATTGGATAACGATCGTTCGATTTCATGAAAAAAACATACTTTTTCCTTAGAGCCTCCGAAAAATTTGTATGATTCAAACCATCGAGGAATTAGATTGTATGAATGGTATTCGAACAGTACTTGGCAAAATAAGCCTATGGTGGGGGGTTCCCATAGGCTTCTATTGGTATTCGGTAGATTCAATCTGGTGAAGTAGGCATTCAAAGTATTTTAAAATTTTAAATCCTTCGATCATCGAATGATCGAATATTGGATCATTCGATCTATTCGATAATTCGGTATTCGATGATCGAAGTGGCCAAATTTGCATATTCAAATATCCGAAAAAATCGTACGATCGGTATTCGATCAAATTCGATCGAACTCCGAATCAAACTCAAATCAACTGCACCCCCCACAGTCTCTTGTAAGTGGATTATACCACAAAAGGAGTATTTTGAGAGATGAAAAAGAAGGGGCAATACTGAATGGTGTGCATTATAGCTGTCATTTGAAGTTCCATGTTGCTCCAGTTAGGCCACTTTTTTTTTTTTTTGTTCTTCATGATAAAAGATATTTCCACAACCCCAACCATTCCCCCAAAAAAAAACTGCAAATACAGAACACTTTTAACACTTTTAATTCTCGTGTCTTCCTATGATTTATAGTTGTTTTAGATGGACACTCAAACCCAGTGACATGTCCCCCCCCCATGAGCAATAAATGCATAGTTGTTTGAAATGCTTACCTTGCTGATGATTGTGAACATAATAGTTTACTCAGATATACATTATATCAGTGCATTGTGAAGGTAATGCAATTAATTGCTATTCCCTGTATGTACAGTCTCAGCAGAATCAGTGTGTGCACAGAGCTAAAGCATATTTATTCACCTCATAATATCCATCCAGCCTCTAAACCTAGTGGTAACGGGTCTTGCATATTATATAAAGCAGTGATCCTCAAACTTGGCCCTCCAGCTGTTAAGGAACTACAAGTCCCACAATGCAATGAAGGAGTCTGACAGCCACAGTCAGGCAAATGCATTGTGGGACTTGTAGTTCCTTAACAGCTGGAGGGCCAAGTTTGAGGATCACTGATATAAGGTCTCAGCCTTGACATGTGGCAGGCCCAAGTGAGAACCAATGCATTCATCTTTAGGTATACCACATATGTTCACACACGATTGTACCCAGGACAAGGAAAGTCTAAAATAGAATTAGGTTAGAAATGCTGTATTATGTATACTAAACATAAACATGAACTTACTGCACCACAAGCCTAATCAAACAAATGATTTATGCTTTCAAAGTTGGCCACAGGGGGCTGTCATCTTGTAACTTTGTTATATATCTTTGCAAGACCGCAAGACTGTGCACATGCTCAGTGTGATCTGGGCTGCTTAGGGATCGTCATAAATTATCAAAACTTCACGTCAAATAATATCTGCCAGACTAATTAATACAGCAAGACTCATTAATAATCAGAATATACAGACTGCACTGGGTCCTGTGTTCTCATGTAATCTAAAGTGGATTTTATAGCTTTTGTATTGTTTAATACAGACTTTCTCCAACTCTGCAGAACCAGTGGCTGAAGCAAGATAATCCTCAAAATAGAATCCCAGTTCATCTGTTTAAATCTGGATCCATGATCTTTGTCCCTGCAGCTGGAGTTGGAAACATTAAAGGGGATGTAAAGGCAAAAATAAAATCCAATACAAATCTCTACATAGTCGCCGACTGCTCTACAGGGACACAAAGCTGCTTGAGTTATAACGGCTCGGAAGTAAGGTGTGGGCTCCCCTTGCTGTTCATAAGCATGATTGTTTCCCTGCACAGCAGTTAGGGACTGTCTGACAATTCCTATCCATAGCTGTAAATGAAGGGAGAATTTCATTGCATGCAGTCAGAGTTCTTATAAAAACGGCACACATTTTTTAATTAAAGCACATTGGAGATAGATTTCTTTTTCATTAATGAAAGCAAAAATGTGAATTCATTTTTTTGCCTTTACATGCCTTTTAAGTTGCACAGTGCACACTAAAGGGCAGAAGATAATCATCAAGACCAGTATTTCCTTTTAGAATTTAAGCAAAAACACACGTTCTAGCTTTGAGAACTGCAAGAGTCTAGGATCTCTCATGTATAAATTAAGGAGGTGGAATTGTTTTTCAGTTTGCCACTACTGGCCTCACCATGTTTTAAACTTAAATTAACATTTCTTATTTTATAGAATGTCCTATATTTAGCAATTCCCTGGGTACCAAGGCCCAAACATTCAGATTAAGGTGCAGATCACCATAGAAATAAAACTGCACTCACAGTTGCAACAACTCAAAATTAGGCCAAGGATAAAAACTAAAAAATATTGTATCAAAAATATGTCAATGTAAAGCCTTACTCATTTAGAATGGAAAATCATAGCCTATGATGAAATGCTTTGTGGCACAAAATGTGTAAGGCTTTTTATGGACATATACAATAAAATAGTTTATACTTGGACTACGATTGAGTTATTCAGAGTGTTAATTCTTTTTTTTCCTACAGATCAGTGTAGATGCATATGGATCAAACTTTGAATGTTCGAGTTGGATTTTTGGTCAAAACTCACAAATTCGAGTTGGAAATAACCCAAACTTGAATTTTATCATACCTTGACCCTGGGAAAAACTCGATAGTACTCCACCTAAAACCTACTGAGTTCATGTAGAAGCCAATGGCAGAGGTCCAGTGACCCATTTGAAGTTGTTAATAGCCTTCCTGACATCTGAGTTTTTCTGGAGAAAAAACACGATTGAGTTTAGTTGCGTTTTTGAGATGGTAATATTAGTTTGAGTTTTAGATTTTCAAGTGTTTCTTAAATAAGATACTATTCGAGTTTCGAGGTCATTTGAGTTCACTTAAGGTAAAAAAAACTCTAACTCGATCTTTGACAAATTTTCCCCAACATGTAAACGTGAATATTTAATGGCAAAAGGTGTGATAATGCTATATTTTGATGCATTGAGTTAGTGGGATATGACAGTCCATCTTGGGTAAATGTTTAGATAGACTTTGCTCCATCTGTAGCTGTTGTCAGCTGTTGTACACTTGGGGGCAAATTTACAAAATTCACGTGAAGGATTCGAAGTTCGATCGAGTGTGATCGAATACTGATCATACGATTTTTTTGGATATTTGAATATACAAATTTGGCCTCTTCGATCATCGAATACCGAATTATCGAATAGATCGAATGATCGGATATTCGATAATTCGATGATCATTTGGTTTTACTTTTACTTTTACTTTAAGTCTAGCCTCCCATGAAAGGTGCAGCAGAATAAGTAATGATTTGCTGGACGGATAATGGAATATTTGGAGCTAATCTGTAACATGTATATTAGGTACACTAGAGCATTTTATTGAAACAAAGATAAAAATTGTATTTCACCAAGCATAAAGGAAGCCATTTTTTTAAGCAAATACAGTGTAATTCGTTCTCTTCTATTTCACAGATTAAATGTAACACTTGAGAATGTCTTTTGGATTTTTCATTTTCCTTTTCAAGACACAAAGGAAGCTGTTAGGCATGGAGTGCATATGAACTGGGAGACACTATGAAATGGAATTTTAAGTGCAAGAGGGCTTTGAATTCTTTCTTATATAAATGTGAAAACAACATGTTACACAAGGTGGTATTAAATGTAAGACAATACATTACCTCCTAAAGGAACTTTGTATTACTAGGATAATAGGGATCTTGTATAACTAGGATAGCTAAAAATGTTTTAAAGGTGTTCCCACCCAAAAGAACATTTTTCTTTGTATATCAAAAGAAAATGTAATTTAAAATCTTTGTATATTAAAAGAAAATGTAATTTAAAATCTTAAATTTCCAATATACATTTATTGTTGGGCTGAAATCATATCAGCATTATTGTCACGTATGTCACATGCAGCAACATTCGTATCTCATGTAATTATGACTATAAGTATCAAGTTGCCTATTGCCATCTTGGAGTCAGGAAGTAGTTCCACCTCTGAGGCAAATTGGAGAGGCTTCAAACGGCTTTTTTCGTCTAACAGTAAGCAGATTAAATAGACTTAAAGGTACAGTAACACTAAAAAATGAAAGTGTTTAAAAGGAATGACAATATCATGTGCTGTTGCCCTGCACTGGTAGAAATGGTGAGATTCTACTATAGTTTATATAAAGAAGCTGCTGTGTAGCCATGGGCTCAGCCATTCAAGCACAGGACACAGAGTAGATAACATATACGTTCTGAAGAATCCCATTGTATACTACAGAGTTTACTGTTACCAAAAATAATAAATTGTGGAAATCACAGGCTGACAGCAGAGTAACTGCTACTTAGTGCTTTATTGTGCGTCCACACGACATGTTTCGGGCAACAAGGGCCCTTTTTCACACTTGGATGCCCATGTCCAAAACGAGATGTGGTGGTGTTTTGTGAATTTATCATTTCGCCCATCACTAATTATGATATTATTAAGTCCTTTTTATTTGAATATATATTTTTTTATTTGTATACTTAAACCTGTACTGTATTTCTTCACTCCCCTTAGTTGAAGGTTTAGGGCTTGGCACCAAACACAACATCTATACTGTTGAGTTTCTCTACAGCTTTGGATATCTGGGGTTTTCTATTTTACTAAATAAAGAAGCAAACTTACTATAGAATCTAAAAGCTGTAATTAGGCGTGGACCACCTACAGTATGTAGGAGAGGAAGAGCATGCAATAGGACCATTGTTGATGGCTTTACATAACCTTTAATTTCCTCAGATTATTTACCTATGGTAATAGGAAAAACCTAAATCTGAAACGGCAATGTGCAAATAAAATCACACTGCTTCATTTGTTGGTTGACCCAGTGTTCATAGTGAAAGAAGATGTGTGACACTAAAGACTTTGAACGGGTGAGGGGGTTAAATGATTTCCACCAAGAAGAATGAGTGAGAAGAACATCTGCTTCATCCCTTGCATTCTTTTCTACTGTTTACTAGAACATGCAGTGATTTGAAGTTTCCCTTTTTGTCTGCACTAAGCAATCATTCAACCTTTTATCTATGCTTCAAGGTGAGTGCTGGAATTAACTTTCTTTATGGGCAACTCAGCAAGAAGGGCCATCCTTCACTTGTCAACTGTGGGATGGGAGCTGGTTACTAACTCCTTTCACCGAAAATTTCTTCATACCATTGATCTTCACTCTGTTTGAACTAAGGAAATGAACTCCCTGTAGGGATTATACATGCTTACTACATACTAGATGTTAAGGGGCAGTTTCTGTTAAAAAATAATTACTGTACTGTATATTGTGCCCTTTCGAGTACCAGGCTTTGAACAGTCCAAAAAAGACCCATCTTTTTAAAGTCCCATTTTTTTATCTGAGAGCTGCTAGAGAATAATGTTTCCTTAGCTGCATTTGATGTTCTAAAGGACTTTCCATAAAAAGAAACCACCAGAGTAGATTCTGTTTCAATATCACTCTCCACTGGATAACTACAAATTCTCATTATCGGGAGATGATCAATGTGGCTGTAGGATGAATTAGCATTGTTTGCATAGCAGCGCCAGCAAGTCAGATACAAAATTACAGACATAAGGATCTGTCAGACATGGAAACAAAACAGTTGAGTTTTCTGACTCCCTATTCAGCCATTTGCAGTACTGATTTACACTGTGTTTCTAGAAATAATAGCTGATCCCCTGAAGCCCTATATCTTGGAAACAGGCAGGGAAGTGTCATTATGATAAAATCACCACTAAACGGAAGTGCTTGTTTAATAAACCTGTTTCCTAAGTTGGCTTTAATGTTTCTCTCCTGCTGTTTTCTACCTACTTAATGGGTTGTGAGTCCTGCAACCTAGTTTTTCTTGCTTCAGACAACTCAAGGCAGCTATAGACAAGCTGATTTTATACTGTATCCTTTTAATTGGCCCATGGGCCAACCAGATGAAACTGCATTTCTATTTCTATTGTTCCATTCATACAGGCTGAGCAATAAAAATGGCATGTCTCCTCACCTTCTCATCTGCAGATGCATGTGCCCCTAAGCAAAATTTATCTATGGTATATATGATTAGTGATGGGCGAATTTATTCGCCAGGGGCGAATTCGCTGCGGATTCCCGCAATTTTCCGCTGCCGAATAAATTCGCAAAACGCCAGCGAAAATTCGGCAAAAAAAATGAGTCGCGCGTGACTGAAAATGACGTGACGCGCAACGGAAATGACGTGACATGCCGCGATTGACGCGACGTGCGTCAAAAATGACGCGCGTCTCGTTTCGCGAATTTTTTCGCCAATTCGCAAATTTTGCTGGAAATTCACTCATTTTTTGGCGAAGTAAAACGGGTGAGATTCGCCCATCACTATATATGATTATTCAGGTACATTCAGATTTTAGATCCCTGTTCTAGCCATATTATCCCACTGTCAAGCTGCATGGCTGGACTTCAGGAAAATAATGGTGGATTAAATGTTCTATTTCTTAAATAGAAAAGTAAAGTCTTGAGAAAGCCATGATTAAGCATTTGCTACAATTTTGAGCATATTTATAGCTATGGTAGTTGCCCTTCAGACTCAGTAACTCTCATGAGTAAGATGAAAATGCAAAGGAAAGCATTCTGTAACCATGTCTAAACCAAAGTCTTATTAAGATGTGTCAGGAGTTGTAACTGAGCAACAGCTGTTTCACAATAAGCTGGATGTCCCTGATTTACATTTTACTGGTACCCAATCATTCCTGCATTGCCAGAGGCCAAGTCCTCTCTAACTGCCACCCTGGGAACAGTGCAGAAGGGCCTGCAGCCACCTTCAGCCTTCTGATGAATGGCTGCTTGGATTTCTGTTATTGTTTTATTTGTACAGTAAAGGTCATGCACACAGAATTTTATGGCAGAATTATCACTGACATTATTAGAAGGAGCAGAAAGACTGCAGGTCGCATAATAATAAAAAAAAAAACACCCTTGTCATTTCCCTTATTTTTCCATAGTTTTAAATAATGAAAGAAATACATGAATCCTTGTTATAGTTACCCTGCCATACTGTTGTCTAAACACGACTGTGTTTATCAAATAGGCTTGCTAAGTATGTAGGGGATCTTGCCACATCTTTTGGTTCACACAAATTGTTCTCTGTCTTCAAGACTAAAACTCTGGAACTAATTAAATGTTTATTGCAGACACATTTTAGCAGAGCTCCTTGATGCTCAGTACAGAACTTTACCCATGACCATCCAGTGTTACAACTATCACTCACTAACTTAAAGGTCAACAGTCAGGTACTCCACTTTTGTCTATTATTGGCCAAATCCTTCTGTAATGGCCTGCCTGGAGTTGAACCAGGGACCTAATGTTTCTGGGCTGTTTAACTTACCATTGCTCTATGTGAGCAGTCAGGTTTTGCCCTGGTTCACTCCCCTTGCTATACATGTAACTGCAAGTAAGGCAGGGTTCTGTTCAGCTGTTATCAATCTGGCCCCATGTGATCAGCGTAAGCCATTAGACTGCCTATAAAGACCCCTGCCCTGCACTGAATCATTGCCCAATATAGGTTCTGCTATTGTGAGTTCCTGGGTGTGATTCTACTTTATTCTAGTGTTTGACCTTCTTGCCTGTGACCTCGACTACGCTTCTGTCCTGATTTGGTACTTTATTTTCTGATCCTGGTTATTGACCCGGCCTGTCCCTTGACTACGCTTCTTGTCCTCCATTCCTGTACCACGTGCGGTTCCCTTGCTCGCCCAGAACTCTCCCCCTAGTCCTCTCACATTAAGACCTGGCAGCATCCAATTAGCTGAGGGCTCCTCCCGAAGTGAAAGGCGGCTGTTAAAGGCAGAAGAGTGAGCTGTGACCGGGACCTTGGGGTTTGTTCTGGGTTTTGGGATACCAATCGTTACACCTTCTCACTAGGAATCTACTAGCAGGTTATGGTCCCCAGCTGGTCAGATCTTTGCCAGATACTCTCCTAATTAATCACCATCTGAGTATTTTCTTTCAGTAGTTCCGTCCAGCAAGTATCCTGCAGGTGAGGAAATTTATGGCCTTCTTCTGTTCCTCTTACAACTTTTACAAATAGATTCCAACCAGGTCATGGTTTCCAACCAGAAATCTATATGTTTGAAGTTTGTATATTGTACACTAGTTTATTAATCCTGCATAGTCATTACTGACATTTTATCTGTCGACCTGTTCAATCTTGCGGGGGCGGGGGGTGCTCAATCATTTATAAGTTGGGTTGAGGACCCCATTGAACTGTGGATGCTGTTATTTTTTAATCAAGAATATAAAATACAAGATTTACTAGAAAAGGGATGCCTGGGGTTTCTGGCTTTACTGGCAGCCTTTGGCCATTAGAACCCAGATGTGTTCCATGCAATCCAGACTACTGTCTTTATGAGGGTATTTAGAACCTAAAGCCACTGGGAAATATATAAAAATGTAATTGTTTTTCTTCAGATCTCAGTTTCTAGTTTCTTTAAATAACAATGTAATATTATCTTGTGATCTACTACATGGTCCAGATTTTTATTTAAATTTATGCAATATCAAATGTATAGCAGGGACTGGGTAAATATGCACAACTGAAACTGAAAAACATCAAAACACAAGCAATATGGCATCTTTAATATAGATACAGATCTTTAAATAAGAATAATTTATACAGTCATAGGCTCAATGCTGGGTTTTTTTATCATGACACAGTAGATGATAACCTAATAAAATCGATAATGTAATATAAAACATCACACTTTAATATTTCCAAAGCAGTATCTTATAAGATCTTCAAATAAGCTAACTGAGCCATAGCAAATAAAAAAAAAAATCATACTTAAAAAAATAAGAGCATTTTAGACAACCAATGCGCTCAGTATGTCATGTCTAATGTCCCAGAATGTGCATCATGATTTGACAGGTCTACCAACCCAGTCATACTTACCACCTGCATTGTCACTTTAATCCCTACCTTCTTCTTGCCTTGCTTTGTACAATTTTACAGGCACTTGACAAGTTATAGCAAATTGATATTATTCAGCTCTAATATATAATATTCCCATCTCCCTTTCTCTCTTTCTTTAATTTGAGGCCTGCTGCTTTAATTTCCTATAGTAAAGATATTCGTATGCATTATTTTTATAGTGATGTCACATATACTGGCAGAGTGAGTAATATGGTCAAAACATACATTGTATTATTCTATTGATTCTTGCATTTCTTGCCCCATTTCGCTTATTACAGAATAGTAAGTGAAAGCAAAATAATTATCTGTAAAAAAATATAACATTAAAGGCATAGATAAAAGGCATATATGCTTTAGTCATGTGCTACTGATTTTGTATTTTGTACCTTAATTTGAAAATGTATAAAGACTTCACGGCATCAAATACATTTTTTTAGTAATGCGTACATTGTATTCCACCTTTCCTGTATGTTGCTAGTCTCTGCACTCCATGTTGGCTCATTTTAGCCTCCACTGATGTATACAGTGCTGACCATATTAGTCCCACATGAGGAACAGAGTGTAGCTTTCCCCACGGGGCACTAATGCTCCAGAGAAAACGATGGGCACAAAGAGGTTCCCCTACTCATTTTTTTTTTATTCAAAAGTTTTCTAATGAACCATAAAAAGAACCTTGCTGGGGCATCCTTTAGGAGAAGGCATGTTTTGTGGATAACAAGCTATTGAAAAAGGCCACTAAAACAAATAATGCCTCTCTTTAATGGTCCATGGTAAGGCCTCACCTTGACTATGTCATGTGGTTTTAGGCTTCAGTCTTTAAGAAGGATATAAATAAGTTCATTTAAAGGATGAGTTCATATTAATGAACTACCTGATGATTTTGGATCTGAATAATTGACCTAATTAAATGCAATCATTTCTTGATCTGTTAATCACAATGAACATGGCTAACCGGTATCTATTTTAATTGGTCTGTTAATCAAAGTTCTAATTATAGTGATAAAAAGAGCAACAATAATCTTCAGACTTTATCATTAAAAAGTGGCCAGAATATAACATCTCATGGAGTCTTTTAAAAGAGATAAACCTGAATTTTAATCCCACAGTCACCGCAATCTTCCGTGACTACAAAATAAAGGAAAAGCTTTTTAAAACCTCCCTGAAACAAGCTTTGGTTTGTTGAGATTCTTCCAGCTACAGTAGGTTTCTCAGCTAAAAGAGAGTTAAGGAAATGATTTGAGGAAAAATAGCTTTGCAAATTTTTTTGCATATATTGAGGGCTAATATTATTAGTAATTGCCACTTGGACAATGCAGGTGGTGAGTTTTTGCAAGAGATTAAATGGATTGAGATACTTTCAGTTCTATCACTAGGAACTAGAGATGGATGAATTTGACCAGTTTGCTTGTCCCAAAATTTGTCCAAAATACATTGGAGTCTGTGGGTGATAATGTTTTTCATCCATTAGAGTCTATGGGCATAGTTTTAGGGGACATAAACACTGATGCAGGAACTACATAACCCACAATACATTGCACTGTGATGTTCCCTTGCTTATTAAAATCACATGTGAAGGAATTGTGGGGTTTGGAAGATGCAGGCTGAGGACAGTTGGCTGTTGATACATGCAGCAGTAGTCAGCATGCTCAGTAAAGTTGTCAGAAAGATCAGCAGGAGACAGGGGGTTAGGCTTAAGGAACTGTCAGAACCCATTAAAAATCATGAAACGTCTGCATATTTTTTAACTGATGTATATTGCAAAGTTGCTTGAAATTAGGTTTACTTTTCAAAAAGTTTGTTATGTTTTTGTGTTCCCTTTAAATAATAGAGTAAATGGATGCACAAATTGTGAGAGTATTACAATGAGAGAGTAGTATTCATTATAAAATTGAGATGTACATGAGTTATTTTACATTACATTTTAATACTGGACCTAAGCAGGATGATTCAGATCAATGTTATATTATGTTTTATAATGCCTTAAAAAGGTTTTAAGAAAAATAAATACCATAGACCATGTACATATTGATGAAACAGATCTTGTTACATATGGGTCTAGCTACAATCAAATAGGAACCTACAGATAGAATAGTGAATATGCATTAATGTACAGTAGGTGTGCACCGCAACAATTACAAACTATTGCGAATGTGCATTAATAAGGTCCCTATATATATAGTATGTAGCCATAACTGACCTGTGTTTTATCTGTAGACAGGGCACCTAAAAGCTTATGAGTGGTTAAAAATTCCAAGTATATCAAATTAATGTCGCTTTGATGTGAACTGATAAGGTTTATTGAGAGCTGATTCAACACATGCTGCATGATATTTGGCACTTATGTCCAGGCCTGAACTGGAAATCTGTCAATTCTGGCAAATGCCAGAGGGACTACTGTAAGATGCTATAAATAGTCACTATTTATTGGGCCAGTGGGGATCTCTGTGTACTAGAATGCCTGGGCCCATTTTGAATCCCAGCCCAGGCCTGCTTCTACCTCAATGGGTATACTGTTTTAAATGCACCAAATCTGGTTCACTGATTTTTGCTTATTAATATTTGGGCCTAACTATAATCAAGTAGTTAGGCCCAAATATTAATAAGCAGGGGGCAACAAAATATGGTCACTCCAGAATGGTAAAAAATCCAGTTGGAAAAGGATCACATTGGCGTTTGGTATTGTACTAATACAACAATCCTCCTTAGACTATGATTTATGATTTGACCATTTGCTGCAGAGTAAACAATGAGATCAGCCTGATTGGCCATATGCATGGGTGGTCAAATCAGATTCTGCCAGTGTATAGCCAATTTAATAAATGGGTATGGGTATAACAGATTTATTTTTATGATTCTGAATCCCAGATCCCTCAACCTACCTATACTAGATCTCTCCACTAGCTATACTAATCATTTTATTTGAACATCTTTATACTGTTATACTGTCGATCATTTACTTAATGAAATTGTAGCTTTTAATCATTTGATAATCTATATATACTTTGTTTTTCTAAAGCTAATGTGTTTTCCACACATTTGTGTGTTCATTGATGGTCTCTGCTGGACCCTACCAGTTAGAGTTTTGATTGCTTGTGTGCAAACATTCTACTGACAATCTATTTGGACATAATTTGTGTGTTTTAGTGCACAGTGAATAATGAACTGTTGATGCAAGCAGGTTGTGGTTTTGCTTTATATTTAGGCAGATATATTCTGTGAAATATGGAGACCAACCAGGTTAAATAAAAACTCAAGGGATATTAAGGGTAGAGCACTTATTTATAGCTGTGGAAAGGAGAAGGGGAAGAAAAAGATATATTTTGACATCAATAAGTGTTAAGTCTATATTCTGCAACACCCATGGGGAAGTGTTCAGTTTAAGAAAAATCTGAAATTCATTTTTAAATTTGAATCACACAATCTTACCCCCTGACTGAATACTTGTCTAGCAGCTTTATTGGCTGGATTCTATCATCTCTCATGTGACAATTTTTTCTGAAGTAGTTGGATACATCACAGCAAAATAACACAGATTCTACAAAAAAAGCCTACAGATATTTGAGGTATACTTTATCTACTTTATTCCAGTACTTATCCTTGAAATAGTTGGAGAATTCACAAACTGCTAAAACCTTTTTAGGAATTGTATAAAACAGCAGTTGAGAACATGAGGAGTACGTATGTAGATCTGTTGTACATTGGATAGCCATCAAGCACTGATTTTTTCTTTAGTATAAATCAACATTGCACCCACAGAGCCGCGACAAAAGGTTCTCTCACCCAAAGTGAGAAGAATCTAAAAACAGTACAGTTCTAAAGCATGTGAAAATTCAATGCTCACTCAACAATTACTCATCGTATCTAGCAATGGCTTTATGAAAGTAATAATTATAGGCTTGCCATTACATCTACTATACACCTTGAGAGTCACTATTCTGTTTACCTTGGTATTTAAAAAAAAACAAGTTGCTAAAATACCATGCCATGACTGGCATTTTTTTTTAGGAAAAAACATACTATAAAATACTTATAGAAGGCTTAGCTTTTGTGAATAAATGATACTGTGGTATTCCATTTAACTACATATCCTATGCTCCAAGGTCCAAGTGTAAAAATATTTTAAAATGTATGAAATAAATGCTATAAGAAATATCTGAACATAATGGACATTTATTCCACTTTTAAGAGAAGTGTAAATTGACCTTCGGGGTCATAAAAGTTAGATAAAACTGTTGTTGTTTTTTTACGTCATGATTTGTTTGATTTCCTCTTGGGTAGAGCAAAGATAAACAATGCATAACCACAAAAGCTATCAGAAAGTATTCTGCAGAAATGAACTGGTGTAGAAAATCAATTAAAGGGATCCTGTCATGGGAAAAATTTTTTTTTCAAAATGTATCAGTTAATAGTGCTGTTCCAGAAGAAGTCTGCATTGAAATCCATTTCTCAAAAGAGCAAACAGATTTTTTTATATTTCATTTTGAAATCTGACATGGGGCTAGACATATTGTCAATTTCCCAGCTGCCCCAAGTCATGTGACTTGTGCTCTGATAAACTTCAATCAGTCTTTACTGCTGTACTGCAAGTTGGAGTGAAATCACCCCCTCCCTTTCCCCCACCCAGCAGCCTAACAAAAGAACAATGGGAAGGTAAACAGATAACATCTCTCTAACACAAGATAACAGCTGCCTGGTACATCTAAGAAGAGCACTCAATAGTAAAATCCATGTCCCACTGCGTACTATTCAGTTACATTGAGAAGGAAAAACAACAGCCTGCCAGAAAGCAGTTCCCTCCTGAAGTGCTGGTACAAGTCACATGACTGGGGCAGCTGGGAAATTGACAAAATGGCTACCCCCATGTCATATTTAAAAACTGAATATAAAAAAATATGTTTGCTCTTTTGAGAAATGGATTTCAGTGCAGAAGTCTATTGGAGCAGCACTATTAACTGATGCATTAAAAAAAAACATGTTTTCCCATGACAGTTTCCCTTTAAAATGACTTACTGCAAAATTTCTCCTGATCTAGAATAGTGAATGTCAAGTATTTAGTTTTGTATGTCTAAGACAAGCTGCTATCCAGTTACTACATGTCATTTTTTTATGAAGAACAATGTTAGACTAAGCTGAGAAAAGCCAAGAACACAATTCTGAGCTGAGTTGTAGGCCACATCCTTCAGCATGGTCTTCTCTACCTTTACAAGCTTTAGTTGACAAGACCTGTCCATGTGTTCTTTTGACCTCAATGCCCCATGTACTCCTCAAATCTGGTTCAGGAGGTAGGAAAAGATGAATGAACCCATTACTCAAGAAGGTCTATCTTGATTGTCTTTTGGTGCAATATACTGTAATACTCAGGAAATTGTATAATCTTTCTCTGGAAATTATGTTTCTGTGTTGGTTCTCTTTTGAAGAATGAAAACCAAAGAGGTTTAATAGTTTTTGGCAGAATGTTTTCTAGTCTGACGATAACAGGTCTGATATCAGTATAAAGTTGCAAACTATATCACAATAACATCAGGGTGGAGCTCTCTCTTTGGGAGGTTCTTTTTATATTCTTCTGAATTGTACATTTGACACTCAGATATAAGTAATCCAGGTAATGAGCTTACTATTAATATTTTGCAGGTTTCCAAGCCACATAAACACATGTAGTGTCTTGTGAACTGGATTAAAACTGTGCTGTGAAGTCTTGACTAAAGCATATTTAAAAACAAAAAACTTCTGACATGCAGTTTTTATCTGATGAGGTGGATAAACACATGCATCCATGTTCTAAAATACTACAGTATATGCAGTGTCTCAAAAAATGCAGTTCAATGGAGCGAAAAGCAACACAACAAATAAAAGTCTCTGTACAGTGAAGCAGAGGATGATTAGGTTCTCATTTTCTTTTTCTGCCCATACTTAAATAGTACGAAGCCATAGACCCTCAGCAGTTCTGGTGTTAACACTTACAGAGTAATTGACCTAACTAGACACAGGGCTCCATTTACTCGAGTTCAAGAGTTACCTTTTTAAAATCGATCTGACCAGATCCTTTTTGACAAGCCCGGATTTCCTAGCACCCGCCCACATTCCCCCCCCCCTGGGCGGAGCGAGCGCACACGCCTGCATGTAGGCACCGCTGGATGGTGCCATTGAATGGGGACGCACTGGTCCCCATAATGCAGCTGGGAGGCATGCCGCCCCTAATTTTTTGCCATCCTAGGTCCAGGCCTATGTGGCCTCGCTACGAATCCGGCCTTATTTTTGGTGCATGGGGCATAGGGGCATATGCAATAGTACTGGGTCCCATCATTTTAGAGGCCCTGAAGGATTGATCAACAAATGCTGTTTATGAACTATGTCTAAACATTGCTGTCTTCACCCAAAGCCCCATAGAGGGAACAATATGGGGTATTGTGAGTTCTTCTAATGTATGGATCATTCCCCTAAGTTTAATTAAAAATCTGACCTTATTTTTTTGTTTGGTTTTTATTCAACCAAATACTGAAGCTTCTGCAAAAGTCTTCTGAACTAAAGCCAAACCCTAACTTGCATATTCAAGTATGAAATAAAAAAAATCAATTGTATCATCTGTAAACAATAAATTAACAAGTTCACTAGTGCAGAGCTTTTAAAGCACATGACTTGTGAGATGGACTGAATCCATATGCCAAGGATTTGGCCAAAACCCAAACAAAATTTTGGATATGGTGCTTTGCTTTCCTGAAATAGCTGTATTTAATTTTTCACCCAATATTATAAGGTTGGGCATAAAGTAGTAAAAACAAGATAATGCATGGACAATTGAGTCTGGCTCCAACCAGCAACACTTTCGTCTACCATCTTTTCTTTGAAAAAGATGAATCCCTAAATGCTGGCTTTTCTGTATTAGAGTGCGTTTGTAGCACTCACCCAGTGACTATTTACTTTGGCCTGAGAAATGTGCCTCAGCCTTCTCATAAAAACCCATTTTCAGACTCCTGAACCTACACAGACATTCTTTGTAAAACAATGCTGTTTTGAACACTTTCTTTTTTTTATTTAATCTTTTTCTTCCTCCTGACAATAGAGAAATATTGATTTAGGACTGACACAGAGAAGCAGGATGAAAAGATGGTTGATTTAATGGTGGAAAACTTGACATAGTGAGAAACATTCCTTGAACTGAGCCTTTTGCTTTTGCAATTAATAATGTGTTTTGGGATGTTGCAGTGTTCTTCATGGAAATTGAGATTTATGCCATTGGTTGAAGAACTGTAAGCCATGACTTGCTTAATGGTCACTGGAGCAGTTTTCTAGTCAGTGGCTGGATACCCAAAGGCTGGATGTGACCTTTGAAGAGGCATTTATTTAATATGGCCCCCTGTGCCCATTAAATACATCACTGACGTTTTTTTCATACAGTGTGATGTCATTTGAACAGCATTGACCTGCAGTACATGGTCAGAACTGATATCCCCCTACTTCTGAATATGGGAAAACCACCAAGAGGCAGCACTATAGCTAGATTATAAAGTTGAATCAGATAAAGTCAAATGGTATAGTTTGTTTTTGCATCTACATCCAATGTAATTCAATAGGGAAAAAAGTCAGTCAGATACCATCAGATTTTATCTCGTTGATTGAAGATACTGCATGCTGCATTCCCATTTCATAATCGTGTTTGATGGAAACATTTTCCATGTTGTTTGCAAATCAGATTTTTGTATCAGACCCATTATATATTGACCAATTATATGTTGGCCCATGCGACTTCATCTGGCTTGTAGGATGTGTTTTGTCAACCTTACACCCTACACAATCTAGCCCTAACTGTAAACTTAAGAAAGTTACCCTTTAATGTAGAATATTATATGGGAAAACTGGCAATATTTACTATCTTGGGGGGCCTAGAAATGTAGTCTAGAAGTGTATACATAAAAAAAAAATATATGTATAAATACAGCCAAAATTGTGCACTTCATTAAACAAGTTTACATGCCTGGGTGCAGGAGTCTGTACATTAGAAAACACAGAACTCACAGGTCTTTGGTGATAAATAAAGAAATATGTTTATTGAGCCAATATTTCAGTCTCAACAGAGGCCTTTTGAAATTCTCCCATTGGAGTCTATGGGCGTCATTTCAGAGGCAAAACTTGGTGCAAAAATTTGCTCATCCATAGAATGCTTTATTTTTCTCCAGTTCTACCAAAAACATGGGAGAAAATGAGAATATTTCTTACTGAAACGTCTTTCAGTTTGTTATTTAAACAAAGGCCCTCTATATAGCACTTATTCATTGAAACTGTTTTGTTTCATGAGGTTTAGAAAGACAGATGAGGTGTGGTAGACCACAACATTATTGACTCCAGATACATATTTACACCTGTAATAGTTAGTGATGGGTGAATTTGTCCCGTTTTGCAGAAAAACTTGCAAATCCCCAGCGAAATGGCAAAAAAATTGTAAAATGATGCCGGTCTTGTTTTGGAAGCCTGTGTGCGTTTTTTGGATGCCATAGTCCATTTTTTGCCAGAATCCGTTTAGTTGGACACCAGCGTATTTTTTTTGGACACTGGCCACTTTAGTTTCCAAACTTGTCTTTAATTAATTATCTATAGAATATTTATATCAACTGTATTTTCACTTTAATGGGGTGCATTAAAAGGACAAAGATGGAGAATCATGATTGTTAAAGCTAATGCAACTTTCCAAAATGATTTTTAATCATTTAAAAATCATGCTATAATGATATGCTATTATTGGAATGTGACATCTCTATTTCCAATCAGCCAAGAGAACCTAGGATGCTACAGGAATTAGATATTTTAATTTTGATATAATTAATTAATTCAAGGAAATCACTGTGAACTTTCAAGTGTAATTTCCCTGATCAAGCATCATGAAACTTTTTGAGATGTTTTTCAAATACAATCAGATTTGAGGAATTTTGAGTGCATCTTCATATTCATAATTCAACACAATTCATGATTTTTAATGAAGGTGGCCCATGGATGCACATGCATTTGTGCTTTTAAACTGCTGTAAGGCTGATATGAAGCAGTGACAACTTTTGGTTCCTTTCAGTCTCTTTACTCCTTTTTTAGTGGCAATAACTTACATTGTGAAGTAATGGCTCAGATGACCTGGCAAAATGACCTGAGATGTTTGCCTACACTCCAATATTGTAACAAAAAAAATATTTATAGTTTATTGGTTTAAGAATAACATTTTATATGGTAGCATGAGTTATGTGTAATGTACGCAGTGTAATTTAGTAATAACAAGTATACAATAAAATGATGTGATTATCTTTACTTTCTCCATATTCTATTCAGGAGCCAATCAGGACCTTTCCAGTCAGGTAGAAAGCTCTGAAGTTGTTTTGTGACAATTGTGTTTTGAATCGTACACGGATAATAATGGGTGGCACACGTGATAAAAAGATATACTGTAACATGCCATTTAACAGTACGTTTCAGGGGAAAATAAATGATCTGTGTGTAGCACTATAGTAAATTGATTGCACCTTACTCTATTATGAGCTCCACACCCAATAAATATGCTCCAGATGAGACCTTAAATCTTAGGGAGTAAACCCTTGCAAACGGTGTGGAGGCAGGGTGTAGTGCAACTGTAACAGTATTCAGGGTGCAAATAATTGGGCACCAGTGGTTCTTAACTTAACCAAGGAACATATTTATTAAACATTCAATCCTCAATGGAGTGTACAATCATCCCATACAGGATCAAAAGTGGATAGGCAATACTCACAGCACCTTTGGTCAGTAGCTGTCCCCTCAGAGGTGGGAGACAATGTATGCAGCCTTGAGGAGGTAGACCCAGGTTTCAGCCTTTTCCCTAAGTGGAAACTCTCATCCCTAGGTCTGTACATTTATTCTCTCTGGGCAATTAGTACCCGGGATCTTAATCCCACTCACAATCCTCAGAGGAGCCTCAAGCTGCTTGGCTAAGTAAACTAACTGTCTGTCACTCCAAGAGTGACCTTGAAGGTGAGTAGCCTATCCTTACTAGACCTGACCTGTCTAGGTTCCCTTCGAGCTCTGCCTGCTCAGGCTAGCGCTAGCACAAAATGGACCCTGAGCACATGGCTCTCAAAGGTTTTATACTTTAGTACAGTGCCATCTACTGGTCACTGTGAGAACACCAAGGGTCAAATTAATTGTAATAACAATTCACAAATTAGATCTGGGAGAAAGAAACAGCAGAGAGAACATAAGGGGTATTAACGAGGAGGTTTAAACCACAGACCCCATTATGGAATGACAGGCTTTTAACTAATTTATTAATTACTCATCACCTTAAATTTAATGTACAAAGGTTCATCATGATATCACATTTTGTACATGGTGCATGCACCAGTTTCAAGGTATTTGTTAAAGAGTATGCTCTCAGTAAAAAGGATATCTGAGATGGTTTGTGGCTCTTAATGGACAAGTCACAACTGCCAGGGGTTCCACTTTGTAAGGTATTTCGGGGTGCCCATTTGCCACTGCTGATCTGTTTCTGTAAAAATTCACTGGGCTGGTAGCCTTCGTTTTCCTAGCAATGGACATCTTGACAGACTTGGTGGTGTTATGATTGACTGTCCTTACCACTGCTAATTCAAGGGATCTTTTGGAGAGCACATGAACTTAATTGTACAGTGCAGAGGGCAGCCCGATGATGTTCAAGCAGTTCTAGCAAGATGTTGGCATTGCTAGATAAAAGTAGGCTGTTCAGCCTTTTACATAACTACACCTTTAGTTTAAACTGAAATACTATAGTGAAAAAGATCACATCAAAGAGAACTGCTTAACTAAGTTGTGTACTTAGGGGCTGTGCCTCAGAGAAAGAGCTATGGATGTTCTGATTTAGTTAATGGCATAACAGAAACGCTCCAGTAGCAAAATTATGAGGCAGCATAGAAGCAGTCAATCCTGACCATACGTTAGAGCCTCATTGCATAAGTGTAGGTGGAATGGCACCAAGCAGAGAATATAGAAGTCACCCAGCAGCACTGGAGAGGAAACTCATTGTTGGAGGCGCCTCAGGGAAACAAGGTTTTTAACAATTGCTTCAGCAAAATTGAGGAAAATGACACTTCAGTATTTATATTGCTGTGTTATGAAAACTGTAGTTTAGAGTCCTTTATAAAGCAGAATCAATGCATGACTAGCTGGAGAGAAACTTGATTGATGAGAAGTCTTGTTCACTTTCAGCTGTCCCCTCAAAATGCAGCCATGCTTGGAGAAAGAGTTCTTCAGCCTCATGTCACCTTACTTGCTTATTTGCACAAAACATCATCATCAAACAGAGAAGGAGAGACAGATTTAGGTCAGGAAGCGGATGGCATTCACAGTAACTGTCTGTTTGTCTGGGCAACCAAAAGTGAGATGTGATATCAGGTTTTAACATAACTAATTGGAGAACAATACAATTACATTTACACTGATAATAACACAAATTAAAAATGCCTGTTCTATTAATTGGGCGTTTGGTAATACTTTGAGTAGTTGGTGGTATTTACTTTATTAATGCAGTCTTGATCATTTACAACAGCTATTAATTAGTATTGTCTTGTGCAGTGCCACTAAAATAATACTACCAAATAATGGGGCAAATTCACTAAAGAGTGCAACTTCACCAGCGTCCTCTTCACTCACATCACAACACTTTACCAGACGTAGATTCACCGGGACAATGCTAATTCACTAAAATGCGAAGTTGAGTCCATGGCGCTGAACGGTGGCGAAGTTACACTAGAGTTATTTCAGCAAGCAAAGCAAAGTTGTGCTAGGGTTGCCTAATTAGCATAAGGCTTAAAGTTCAATAGAAATATATGTTGCAGCAAATTATATTACAGAAGCCCAGGAAACCGAAATAAAAGAAAATAGAGTTGTTATATTGCCCTACACATGTGCACACTGAATAGTTTATGTTCCACAGCAAATGTAGGGAGGAACCCAGGTACTCCAAAAAAAATGTTACAATCTTTTGCAACCTATCACCCTGTGAAAAGGAAAAGACCCTAGCGTTTTCTGGGACAATTTTTTGACAAACTCCTGTCTACTCTATTGCAGTTCACCTGGTGTGGCAAGTGTGGCACAAGAGGTAACGTTCAGTAAAATATGCATCTTAGGGAATTGATGGAGTTAAGTTCATTTGCCAGAGAGAACATTCAGCTGGCGTTAGAGTGTGAAGCAACGCTAGCGTACCTCACCTTTGCTCGTTAGTAAATCTGCGAAGTCATGAAATGATGTCACACTGGATAATTTTCACTAGGGTTAGTCACTGAATCTGTGATATGGGTTGAAGGAGGACTCTCAATAAATGCTGCCATTTATATGAGTCTGCCATCAGGCAAATTTATTTTGGGGTTTGCTGACACTTCTCTTCCACCTCATAGAGCACACCAACCAAGTCTGGAGGAAGAAGCTTAGGAAATGTGTCTCTTGAATGACCAAGGTTGGCTTTTTGTCACCCCCTGGTAAAGTGGGGCTTGGAGCAAGGTCTCAACCTTGGCCAAACTGTTGTGTTACTTCTTCAGCATCATTTTAGAAATTAAATGTGGTTTCACTGGGCTTTCCTCTTTTCTCCTTACAAACAAATCACTCAAAGAGATACTGTCATGAGAAAATGTTTTTTTTTTCAAAATGCATCAGTTAATAGTGCTGCTTCAGCAGAATTCTGCATTGAAATCCATTAATTAAAAGAGCAAACAGATTGTTTTATATTTCATTTTGAAATCTGATATGGGGCTAGATATATTGTCAATTTCCCAGTTGCCCCAAGTCATGTGACTTGTGCTCTGATAAACTTCAATCACCCTTTTCTGCTGTACTGCAAGGTGGAGTGATATCACCTTTCCTCCCCCCCCCAGCAGCCTAACAACAGAACAATGGGAATGTAACCAGATAACAGCTCCCTAACAAAAGATAACAGCTGCCGGGTAGATCTAAGAACAGCACTCAATAGTTAAAAACCCTTGTCCAACTGTGTTCCATTTAGTTACATTGAGAAGGAACAACAACTGCCTGCCAGAAAGCAGTTCCCTCCGAAAATTCTGGCACAAGTCACATGACCAGGGGCAGCTTGGAAATTGACAAAATGTCTAGCCCCATGTCAGATTTCAAATCCATCTAATTCCAGCATATATTTTCTCCCTTTTCTGTAAACCCCACAGCCCCGTTTCCTTTGCACTATGGGAAAACAAAGCTGTTTGTGGAGCTGTTAGTCAGCCAACACCCTGTGACTTGAAGAAAAATGAAAGATTTGTATTATTTATGTTTTGACATGTACACCTACAAATCCAATCAGCCTGGGCAGAGAGTGGTTTCTATCTGCATCTCCTGAAAGCCTTTTTACAGCTACAGTATTTGCTTCTTTTTATAGCACTGCTGCTTGAGTTACGGTTTTGATAGCTTTCTACACTCTGTGCTGTATCTTAAAATTGCTGTTTCTCTCAGTGCAGGTCTCCTGCAGCCTCCAAATTTATTGTTCCCCGCACAACACTGTATCCATGGCAATGCCTTGCGGTTTGCCTTTGGGAAGCTTAGACTTTCATATGCACTGGATCACTCTGCATGCATCTGGGCCTGGCATTTGGCTTGCAGAATGTCATATATTTGGGATGAAAATTTTAGAACCGAATACTGAATTTCTGCTGGTATTAAATGTGATAGGCAGGAGAAAATCCATTTAAGACTTTCCTTTCCACCTTCTTCTAGTTACGGCCTTGAGATCTGTCACTTAGTGGCCGGAGCTGACAGCTTGGGATTCTGACACTTCTTAACTTGCTAAACTAACCATGACTCCGGCCTGTGTTTCTCCAGAAGGAAACTCAATATTCGTGTATCCCAAATCTAATTTCTCTAGTTCTCTTTCAGCATAATAACATTGTCTGCAGTTCTTGTTAAAATGAAGATATAGTTTCCTTTCTATACATTTTAGATAGCAAGTTTCTCATTTTTGACTTACAGATTTTATTTACCACTTGATGTTTTTCACCATTTTGGATTCATTTTTCCCTAGTATTTGCTGGCTTGCTCAGCTGTGCCTGATATCTATCGTGTGGCCCTCTTTCAGTTGGAGAACATTACAACACCCCTAGCTGCCCACTATGCTAGCTGGTTGGCCCAAAACTCAGAGAACCTGCTGGCCAAGTAGCTTCAGGTTGTAGAAGGTGTTACCTCTGAGATAAGGATGGTTGGCAGGGTCCAGACTTTAATCATTTAAAATATGGCTACCCACACTAGAACTGGTAAATTTGGATACGGTTAAACCAAGAAGTCTTAATAGAGATAGTGATATAAAAACTTTTATCAGATCATAGAGACAATATAATTGATATTTGATGGATGGCTACATTAATATAATGATTCAATGAAATTAAATAGCGAGGATAAGAAAGGGACATAGACTTGAGAAAGGGTTAGTGAATGGACTAGAATGCATGAGGTATCTGAAAATAAGGGTAACTAACAGGTCTTAATATTAAGCAAATGAATAGGAGTAACAACATTTCATCATAGAAAGGCATCAAATTTATTTATGGTGTATATATAATGATGAGAATGTATTACAAGGAGGGCCAAGAATTAATTAATTTGATATGCAATAAAAATAAAAATAAATATAAATCAATAAGAATAATTCCTGTTTCCTATAAATAATAAGAATTATAAATAAAGAAACAAAGCTATTGATAGAATAATACAACATACATTTATATAAATTATTATTATATGAATAATAGAGCGTAGCATATATAGTAATATGATACTTCCTCATATTAATTCATTGGAGACGATATCTTTTGAAATGATCTTAAATAAACTAAATAAATGTTTTTATAGAAGCAAGAGGTAATATATAATATATGAGGATATTATGTTAGTTTTGTTTCTTTATTTCCACTTATAAGTATCACTAGAGATATGGTAACACTTTTTTTTTGAGAGCAATATTGTTACATTAATAAACACTTAAAGGAAAACTGTACCCCGAAAATGAATTTTTGAGCAACAGATAGTTTATATCAAATCAAGTGACATATTAAAGAATCTTGCCTACCTGTTATATATATTTAAGTAAATATTGCCCTTTTACATCTCTTGCCTTGAACCACCATTACATGATGGTCTGTGTGCTGCCTCAGAGATCACCTGACCAGAAATATTTCAACTCTAACTGTAACAGGAAGAAGTGTTGAAGCAAAAGACACACCTCTGTCTGTTAATTGGCTCATGTGACCTAACTTTATATTTTGTTTGGTTTGTTTGTGTGCACCGTGAATCATATGATCCCAGGAGGCCGTCCTTATTTTTTAAAATGGCTATTTTCTATTTATGATGACCCAATGGCACATGCTACTAAAATAGTGTATTATTATGAAAATGGTTTATTTACATGAAGCAGGGTTTTTTCTATCTGTTTATAGAGACCTACATTGTTCGGGGGGTATAGTTTTAGAATGATAGAAATATCACTTTATAGGTTGTTTACAACAGATGTTTTATAATTCACTAATGAGTACTCTGAACACTATTTAAATACCCACTGTTAACACTAAGTGTGTGCCTTTAATAAAGCCACGGAATTATGAATGAAGAAAGCGTGATGACTCTCCTTGATTAGCGCCGAAGATACAGGAGCTCGAATAGCATACCACACTAGAACAGACTATAGTTTTTAAAGCTTTACAGGGGAAGTTTGAGTAAAACAAATACGGATTTGGTTGAACAGAGTCATAGCTTAGTTCAATCCTGAAAAATCTATGTTTTTTATTTCTTGATCTAAACATGGAAGTGAAAGTAAAAACAAAGAAAGTCTGGAGAGACCTACTGTTTAGTAAAGACATAGCCTAAGTCTTCTTTACTAAAACGTAAGATGGGCGTTTTCTGGGATGTGACCACCGTGTGTAATTGTTTGACCTAAATTGAACAATAATCTTTTTAAGCTAAACTGGACTAAATTTTTGCTGCAAAAGTAGAATTACACACCACAGCAAAATTGCATATTTATAGGGAAATGAAAGCTAATCCATGTTTGTTCCTTGCGCTGTAGATAAATAGGCAATGCAGATACGTACTAATGACCGCAAAGGTGGTTTTCAAGTTGGGTTGAGTGCCAAAGTACTCCTTCAGCCTGCTCATTATGAATTACATGCATGTGCAGGCATTGATGCATGGGAACCCTGCAGTTACTACTAGTGATGGGCGAATTTATTCGCCAGGGGTGAATTCGCGGCGAATTCCCCCGATTTGCCGCTGGCGAATAAATTCGCGAAACGGCAGTAAAAATTCTCCTGCAAAAATTTGCCAAAAAAAAACGAGTCGCGAGTAATTTTTGACGCGGCGCGCCGAAAATGACGCGATGGAAGCGACGCGCCGCGATTGACGCGGTGTGCGTCAAAAACAGCACGCGACTTGTTTCGCAAATTTTTCCGCCAATTCGCAAATTTCGCTGTAAATTCGCGAATTTTTCGGCGAAGCGAAACGGGTGAGATTTGCCCATCACTAGTTACTACTAGTCTGAACTTGGCATAGACATAAGAACCAAGGGGGCAGAGGGGTGGTGCCACTCAGGTTGATAAGAGAGGATGGGGGAGAAGCCAGGAGGCAAGAAAAGTATAACTCATTGGAAAAACTTGCAGTTTTCCCCCCAAAACTATATTCCACAGCACCCGGACTTGGCAGTATTTCCAGGTTTTCCTTAGTTGTGTAAGTGGTTGCAACTGACTTGCAAGTGACCACAGAAATTGGCCCCATTCTAATACAAATAATAATTGCATCCATCCATCCATCTTGCAAGCAATTTCTATCAATATCGGTGTATTGAGGAATTATAGTGAATATATCGCATTGTGGGAAAAACATGGCAATGTGCAAAATTTGCACATTACTTTATGGTCTATGCTTGGAAATAATAGGAAGATACAAAAACTACAGATCTTAGAATAAACTTACTAGAAATAGGGCGTGCTTTGGATCCTGACTGTTTTTATCACACAGATAATCCCTACTAAAATGACAGTTTCAGATCATTTTGAAGCTCAATTTCCAATTGTCCAGGTAGCTTCCACATAAGCAGCATTACTTGGAAATCATTTTCATTGAAAGCAATTGTTTTTGTGTGCCTCTTTATTTTTTTTTTAGCACCAAAATGATTGTAAAAATAAGCCATATACTATTAGCTTCGGACCCACAATTACTTTTCCCTGTGATTCATTAATGTAGCGCACATTTTCCATATCACTGATTTCTAATTTTATAGGCTCCCTCTAATTTTATAGGCTCATTAACTAGCTGCAGTATTTCATTTTCTTTTTCACATCTCACTTGGTAATTTCATTTATTGCAGATGGTAGAACTATCTATAGATCATTTTACCTTTAAAAGTACTCAGGGGGAATCGATGTTAAGTACATGTGAATTGCTCACCTGCATGAGCCTTTACACATTGGCAGAATATGAGACTACATTTACGTTATGTTATGACTTATTAAAGGGGAAATATTCAGTGCTGGAATTGGGGAGGAATGCATAGGGATGACATCCCTTCACTTCTTTATTTCTGTGAAATAGCATCCCCTCAAAGGGAATGCAAGAGTTTTGTATCCCGGAACTTTGTTTTACTCATCTCCACTTCTGCATGCAAATAAAATGCAGAGGTAAAATATAATATAGTTAAATACATAGGAAAAATTCACCAAGCGGCAAAAATGCACTAGCGTTGCCTTTGCTAATGTTCGCCGCACTTCGGCAGGTGAATTTTCAGCAGCTCTACTCTAATTCACTTCAAGTGCGAACGGTAGCGTAGTAATTTGCATTTGCGAATTTCAAAGTATAACAGAAGTATATTTACCAGCCACTACATTATACTACACAAGCCCAGGAAACCTTTAATAAATAAAATAAAGTTGTCTTATTGCCCTACATGTGCCCACTGAATAGTTGAGTTGCCATATGTTAGGAAATGTAGGGGGGAAGGAGGGTAACACCCAAAAAAATTTCGCTATTTTTCAGACTATCACCTTACAAAAGGTAAAATAAAGTGAAATAAAGTCTAGCACAAGAGGAAACGTGGTCATCTTAGTGAATTAGCGTAGTTATGTCCCTTCGTCAGTTCGCAATTTCGCCTGGCGTAAGGGTGCTAAGTTGCGCAAGTCTACTTCGCTAGAGAATTTTTTGCCATAGACACTGTTAGTGAATCGACAAAGTTACGAATTGACGTCACGCTGGCGAATTAGCGCTAGCGTTAAACGCTTCGCGCTTTAGTGAATTTGTCCCATAGAGCATAAATGGAGTGAAAAGATTGCTGGGAGAGAAGTAGAAAAGAAAGAAAAGTGCTAAACATATAAAGAAGGTGGAGGCATCAAAGGGTTAAAATAGCGGTAGATTAAGGAATAATGAGAGAATACTATACATGAAATAATCTCTGGTTATATTGAATATAATGGGGTTGCTCTATGTTATGACACACAATACACAGAAAATTTGCTTTGCAGAAGCTGGATTGACAGTCGAGAAAAGTCATATGCATAATTTTCCTTTTGGGGTCCCTACAGGTCACATACATATATCTAGGCAAACTGTGCATCAAACTGTGCATTAGAAGGAAATACCAAAAATTAAATAGCAAAAAGGCTTTGCTTTAAAGTGGGTGAAACCAGAAAGTATTGATACATGATGCTTTTTACAAAATGGGTGCGGCTTATGGTTGTGGGAGGGGCCTGTTTTAACATGTTGCGCTACACTCACCCCACAGAGTATCCCTCCACTTTTTTCACTCCAATTCAAGCACTGGAACTGTTGAGAAAATGAAAATGTAATATAAGCTTCATCATAGAACTTTTAAAATACAATCAATTAAATATTCTGAATTGCTTCTGAAATAATCAAGTTTATCTTCACTATCCTCTCTCGGCATCTGTTTCTCTTCATTGTGTCTTCATGCAGCAGCTGGGTGTCGGATTTTCATTAACAGTTACATCCAATATATTTTATAGTGGGCCGTCCTTTCCTAGCAGTTGTATTGGAGCTCACTCAAATAACTGATTCCAGTACAAATCCTGCATGTAGAGAGACATGATGTCTGGAGAGGTGATTTTAATAGAGTGGGCTCAAATACATTTTCTAGGTAAAATGAGCCATCTATAAGATATATTGGATCTAACTGTCAATGAAAACCTGACACCCAACTCCTGCAAAAAGAGAAAAGAGAAGCAGAGAGAGAGGGTTAGCGAAAATAAACTTGATTATTTCACAAACAATGCAGAATTTTGAATTGATTATACTGAGAAAACTTCTTCTTTCAGTATGCTGAAGGTAATTAAAATTTTCCATTTCACGATAGTTCCTCTTTAATCATACTGTCCTAGGGTGAAACTAGTGCCACTGCATAGGATTGAATGACAGTTTAACCATACAGTATTTGTAGCAATGTAGCTCTGGACATTCTATGAAGGCACAGGTAAATTTGAGTGAGTGTCAGTGATACAGTTGGGTTGATGGCTAGGACACTGGTAATCTTACAAATATTCACTATAACACTATAAGGGGCAATTTTGCAATTATTCACCCAAAATCCTACGATGTAATTCGAAATTCGATAAGCATTCGACTATCGAATGCTTATCAAATAGTTTTAGGCTATCATTTTGCTCGATATTCGATTTCTTGATGAATTCGTACGATCGGATACTGATCGTTTGATTTCACGAAAAAAACCGTGAAATTTCTTCGAGCCTCCGAAAATTTCGTATGATTCGAACAATCGAACGCTTCAATCGTACGAATGGTATTCGAGCAGGACTTAGTCAAAGAAGCCTATGGGGGGGGGGTTCCCATAGGCTTCTATTGCAATTCAGTAGGTTCAATCTGGCGAAGTAGTCATTCGAAGGATTTTAAAATTTTGATTCCTTCGATCATCGAATGATTGAATTATCAAATATCCAATCATTTGATCTATTCGATAATTCGGTATTCGATGATCGAAAAGGCCAAATTAGAATATTTGAAAGTCTGATTAAATCGTATGATCATAATTCGATCGTATTCGATCGAACTTCAATCAATTCACGTGAATTTTGTAAATCTGCCCCATATGTATAAATAAATCATTACTTTTTGCATATTGTAATTCTCCTATCGGCTTGTAACCCACATGAACAGGCTGACAACTCCCTTATGCTGCACCCTAAAATGGTGCAAATTGAGATGAGTGGATGATAAAATGTGTATAAGAAGAACTAAGAATGGTGGTGGTACAGGGGAAAAGTTACATTGAGCTTTACACCATTTTTGCCTTTTGAAAGACAAAAGGGCTCATTAATGTCCAATAATCCAGTTGCCTGAATGCAAACTTCCCCCATAGTAAGTTGCATGTAATACCCCCTCATTAAATGTCTTTCAACTTCCATATAGTTGTACTCAGTGCCGCCCAGCTCATCTTGGTCCAGCAGATACTGTACAGAGCATTATTGCAGTATTTACATTACTCATACATAATATACTGTATGCGCATAATTTGAATAATAGGTTTTCCTTGAAAACATAACATCTCATCTGTTATTTATGTCACTTTTCCAATTGGAATATATATATATATTTTATTGTGTTTAGAAACTTTACTGTAACCATACAGTTATATTGCAGCGGTAATTAACTGTTCCCAGCAAATAAATAATTGTGCACCTCTGTACTTCCTTTGCACTTATTAATGTGAATGAGGGACAAGGGGCAGCTAACTTAAAACCAAAGTGGTCACTTTTGGAATATCTTGCTGCAAATGCTTTAGAAATAGGATTTTACTGCAGTTTTTACCCGGTTTAAGCCCTATACTTAATGCCTGCTATAGCTAGGGTTGCCACCATTCTGTGGTCCACTACCTGGGCAGGGGGTGGGACATTGATGTCACAGGGTCAGGTCAGTGATGCAACAAGGTGGGCCAGTGACGTGGATGACGCTGCCATGGGGCGCTATGGATGGCAGTCAGCAATTTGATGATCACCTGATCACCATATCAATTGAGGTGGATGCTGCCTGGTTTTGTTTATTTGGAAAACCAGACAGATTGTCTTGATCTGGTCAGCCCACCTGAAAACCGGACTGTCCGGGTCAAAATTGGACAGGTGGCAACCCTAGCCATAGGGCAGGTGGTAATTACAGGGTCCTGCTGCACCTTGCATTCTATGTAGTGTTTACTTGCACATCTGAAGAGGGCATGAATATAACTGTGACCCCCATCAAAAAGTTGAAAAAAAGCCAGAAGAAGCCAAATATTTCAAAAACTTATTTACAAAAATAATGAACACCAATTCTATAACAAACTAAAAGTTTACTTAAAAGGGAACCACCCCTTTAAGCAACTTCTGCAATGCAACTCTTGGTTGCCAGGCTGCTCATTAAATATTAAATAATCACATATAATATAAAAGTGTTACATTCTTAAAACATTATCATGCCTGTCAATCCCAGCACTGAAGCATTTCCGGCACTAGAGGGAAATTCATTTCTATGGGATTTTCAAAGGCCTGTTTATCAATGGGTGAAGTGAAAGTTGAAGTGGCGGAACTTCACTCTTAAAGAAGCAGATTTACTCAATTCACATGAAGAATTTGAAGTTTGATCGAATTTGTACTAAA
>CM044440.1:122703976-122734959 GCA_024363595.1 Xenopus borealis | reverse complement strand
TAGAAATTCGCGAATCTTTAGGCGAAGCGAATCGCGGGAGATTCGCCCATCACTACTCAATGGTGGCCACACATACAACTTCTTAGCCTAACAATGAATCAGTTGTTGTTATGAAAACATTTCAGAGCCTTCTGGACTTTCTTAATGTTTTAAAAGATGTCATGCCCATCCTACAGTTTACTTCTTACATTTAGTTACATTTTTAGCTATAGCAGCTCCTAACCTTCGAGCCATGATAATGTAACGAGCATCTGAATTCAAGTTGATGCCTGCTTTCCATTATGGAAGTGTGTAGTGACTCAACTTCTTAAGCACTCATATATACTACTAGAAAATATGCATTTTGGAAATACAAGGCCTTTAACAAGGACCAGAAGCCTGAGAAATATTGGCATATAACCAGTTGAAGAACTTTTAAATGATGCAGTTGTGTGTGTTCTGCGCAGAGCATCCTTTATAAATGATATCCCTTACATTTGACCTCATTCAGAATATAGTTTTACCCAAAAGCCAGTGTTCTTGAACTGCTTTGTAAAACTTCACAAGCTGCCAGTTCTTTGTTCCCATTGAGTTTACTTCACTTTCATTCCTTTTGTCAGAGTGTATTAATAATTAACATGCCTTGAAAATACCAGTGATGCTCATGTAACCCAGAATTACATTTGCTAAGATTGTCTGTGTGTACTTTCTTAACTAAGTGCTCATTTAGGATCTCTAAAATAAGCTATAAAGCTGAATTAGACAGGAGATTTTATAGTGGGTTTGCTTGATGCATTGTTCCCCTATGTTTGGTTGGTAATGGCTTAGAGACTAGTGATGGGCGAATTTATTCACCAGGGGCGAAGTCACGGCGAATTCCCGCCATTCGCGAATCGCCAGTGAAATTTCGCTTTGCGAAAATTCGGCAGAAAAACGAGTCGCGCGTCGTTTTTGACGCGACGCGCCGAAAACGACGCGATGCACGCCGAAAATGACGCACCGAAAATGACGCGGCACACGTCGGAAACGACGCAACGCGCCAAAGTTGACGCGGCGCGCGTCAAAAGCGTCCCCCGACTCGTTTCGCAATTTTTTTTTTGGGTAATTCCCAAAAAATTTTCGCTTTTTTTCAGACTATCACACTACAAAAGGTAAAAGACCCCAGCATTTTTTAGGGACTCCTATCTATTGTATTGAACTTCGCCAGTTCTGACCCGGCGAAGTAAAATCTAGCACAAGAGGTAACGTTCAGCGTAAGGGTGCGAAGTTGTGCTAGTCTATCTACTTCGCTAGCAAATTTTCACCAGAGTCTGACTTAGTAAATTCGAAAAGTTGCGAATTGATGTCACGCTGGCAAATTAGTGCTAGCATTAGATGCTTTGCTCTTTAGTGAATTTGCCCCCTCATCTCAAGGGCCCACCCCCCATGCAAAATAGTGCCTCTCAAAATTAACATTTTTATTTAAAAAAAAAAAAAAACTGGACTGGCAGAAAAAATATTAAATGATAAAGTTTTAAATTTAAATTTGCCCCCTCATTTAAATGCCATGGCCCACTAAGTTTTTACCCGGTGACCCGGCAGGCCAGTCCAACCCCGCAAAGGTCTGAAGTAGTGTAAATGAACGGCAGAAAGTCTGGCATTCGCAGGGCGTAAAATATCACATACCTTGATAAGTTCACCATTCATTTTACACCGCTTTTTACACTGTTTTTCCAGGAATTTTGTTTTACACAGCATATTAAATAGGCCCCTAAGAGTTATAGAGCTTCATAGCAGAATGGTGTGTTCTGGCTGTTACATTAGACATGCACTCACACCAGCCTTTATAGATCACATTTCTTACTAACCTTACAGTTCCTTTAATTGTATTGAAGAGTAAATAACACCTGGAAATGAAAACAAAACATGTTTTTTTTATCATTCATCAAAAAACAAATAGTTTAATTTAACATGGGGTTTTGGTGCATGTCATAAATATATATTATGTAAGGCTTTAGGGTCAGATAGGACTAGAGCAGTGGTTCTCAACCTTCCTAATACTGCGACCCTTTAATACAGTTCCTCATGTTGTGGTGACCCCCAACCATAAAATATAAAAATATTTTTGTTGCCAGCCCAGAGCGGATTGTTAGGAAAGTACAGGAGACAGTGTGGCTGCGTTAAGGTTTGTTTTGCGTGCGTAGTGTAGCAAAAAGAAAATTTCCACACCCATTTTGTGGCCACACCCCAATTACCATGTTAATTTTACAAATTTCAAATGGGCAGAGAGAGCTTTATGGCAGTCCCTACTAAGTGTTGTAGTGCAACTGGCTTCCCTACACAGGTTACTGAACTACAACTCCCAGCACCAACACCCGGAGAGCTACAACCTTGGCCCAGGGCTAGTGGGGAGAGAGATGAAGCTGCTCCTGGAACCCCTTAAGTGACCCCTGTCAACCCCCAAAGTGGTCCCGACCCCCAGGTTGAGAACCACTGGACTAGAGAGTTCCCTGGTTCCTGACTGGAATCGTATTGTTTGATTTGTGGCACCAAATATTTCCAAGGAAGCTGAAGTGCTATATGTGGTGGTGGGGTGGTGGTTGCAGCAACAAAGAAGAGGAGCACAGAAGCAATGGGAATGATGGCTTTCCCCCGTGAGCCCCAGACACCCTAATCTGACACTGTGAGGCTCACTGAACACAACAAACCAGTTGGTCAGATAAAAGGTGGCTGAACTCAGGGCTGAGATGTTATCAACACACCGGCACACAAGACTTGTATCTGCTTGACAAAGGTGCAGAGCCCCGAAACGTTGCACTTCCGCAGTAAAAACATTTGCAAGGGCTTGCCCTGCAGATACAAGTATTGTGTGCAAGTGTGTTTTTTTCATTGTAAGTATATTGGGAGGTTGCCATATCCTCCAATTAGTGATGGGCAAATTTATTCGCCAGGGGCGAATTTGCGGCGAATTCCCACGATTCAACGCTGGCGAATAAATTTGCGAAATGGCAGCAAAAATTAGCCAAAAAAAATTTGCAAAAAGAAACAGTCGCGCGACTCGTTTCGCGAATTTCTCTGAAAATTCGCAAATTTTTCGGCGAAACGTGGGAGATTCGCCCATCACTACCTCCAATCACTGGGCAACGAGTGAACCTTATTATGGACATAAAGGGTGTGTGTTTCTTGTTTTAATGTGTTGTGTGTGAGCTGTTGTCAAGTATGATCCTGCAACACGACTCAAAGACCTTGTACCTAACACCTCATTGTTAGTTGTTTGGGGAAATGCACAGAATCTCTTTGGTCATTGTGTTCACTATGAATCATGTGCAAGCACCAACGCTAGTGATTTTCTACCCAAAGCACTAATATTTTCTGAGGAAAAGTAGGTGGATCTAAATTGGATTGTATTGAATTCTGTTCTAGATATATATATATACACGGACAGTGTGGCCTTAGGGATAAGGTCTCTGTGCAAGGTCATACTTGCAAGCTTCAAGTACAAGGTAGCTGCTGGCATTTTCCTTCATAGTATCCAGCAGGAACTTATGGTGCGCATGATAAAGCTGTGTTTGTGTTTCCTTTCAAAAAGTGTCAAACTGTTTTCCATGATGGTTTTTGATGATTATACATTTCTCTTCCGATGTTAATGTTAAAAAGGTAGAGAAAAAGTAGACTACATCTGTTTGAAGAATTCTTTTTTTAATAGATAGCACCTAGTTTAATTTAAAAACTTTGTTTGTTTTACCAATTAGTACAATGTAAAGATCATTTATTGCAACATTATTTAAACAAAGTTTTCCCTTCCCAAGATATGGCAGTGTGAATCTGTTGAGTGGAATCTCACATACTCAAAAAAATACCAAAGGAATCCGAAAAATACGAGATGGGTATGCTGCCACCTCCTTCAGTCCCCCTCATATCAACCAGTTCAGACAAAGACAATTTAAGTACTATATTAAAAATTGATGCCTAAAACACCTTTAATGCTCATAGTTAAAATAGCAGTCCATATCTGCCAAACACACAAGGGGCCATGCCCACACAGCAAAGTGCACCACAAACAGTACAGACTCACTGCTCCCAATAAAGTATAAGCAGTGCCGGTATAATAGCCTTAAAATTACACTTGCTAAAAAAGAAAAGGCACAGGTGTACAGGATGAGAAGGATAGTATAGTACCTGGATAATGGTTCAGAATGCCAGAATTGAGTTTCAAAGTGATCAAAGCTGGGGGGGAAAAGTAGTATAAGTAAAAAGTCTCTACTCCCATTATTTTCAATTGCCAACTCCACACCCCATCACTCAATTCTTCAAATACTGCCACAATTCTGTATTTTATATACAGTAGGTGCACTTGAAAACGTTAAAGGGGAACTATCGCAAAAAATTAAATTTAATATAAGCTTTTTCATAGAGAAATAAGAACTCTTTTAAATGTAAGCATTTAAAAATGTTGTACCATTTCTAAAATAATCACGTTTGGCTTTACTATCCCTCTTTCAGCATTTATTTCTCTTCATTTTCAATCCAATATCTTATAGGGGGATCCTTTAGCCTAGAAAATGTATTAGAGCTCACTATATTAAAATCACCAGACATCATGTCTCTTTACATGTAGAATTTGTGCAAAAGACAGTTATTTTGTTAGATCTTGTTTGTACTGGAATCAGTTATTTGAGTGAGCTCTAATACATCTGTTAGAAAGGGAGCCCCCTCCCCAATAAAATATATTGGATCGAACTCTCAATTAATATCTGACACCCTTCTCCTTCAAAACGACAGAATGAAGAGAAACAGATGCTGAGAGAGGGATAGTGAAGAATATTAATTTGTTCCTCAAACTTGATTATTTCAGAAATGATGCAGAATATTTAATTGATTGTATCTAAAAAGCTTCTTATTTCAGTATGATGAAGCTTATATTGAATTTGCAAAAGCTCCCCTTTAATATACCGTTTAAATAATGAGCAAATTAATATTCAAATAATTAGACGTCTAATTTGATGTTACTGGATTAAATTCATTAGACATTGTTCAAGGCTCATCTTCTACTGTAAAAAATGTAAATAGTAAAAAAATTAAGCTGGAAGAGGTGGGACCCTTAATATCAGATGGGGCTCAGCTGCTTGATGACAACAACAAAAAAATGCTGAGATTCTGAATTCATAATTTTTTTGTCTGTCTATAGAAATGAGGAACCAGCTAATGAAGGTTTGCTTCTTAATAGTCCCAATTCTAGTAATATACCTAATTATGCATGATTCACACAAGGAAATTTAAAATATACTAGAACATGTTAAAATAAACAATGGTCTGGGGCCAAATGTATTCATTCCAGTGTACTTAGTGAGCTTAGCTCTGTGATTGCCAAACCTCTTTACTTAATTATTGAGGATTCATTGAGGTCTGGCATGGAGCCAAGAGACTAGCAAATTGCTAATGCAGTACCGGGATTCCAAAAGGGATCCTGTTCTCAGCCTCAATAGGCCAGTTAGTCTGATATCAGTGGTAGGAAAGCTTTTTGAAGAGTTAATAAAGGATAAGATACTAGACTTAATAGCAATTCATAAAACTATAAGTTCTATATTACTATATAATACTATAAGATCTTGCCACGCTTACTGAATTTCTTTTTATGAGAAGGTGAGCAGGGACCTTGATTCTGGGATGCCAGTGGATGGGATTAACTGAGACTTTGCTAAAGCATTCGATACAGTGTCACACAGAAGGTTACTGGTTAAATTAAGGAATGTTGGCCTTGAAAATAGTATTTGTAACTGGGAGAGACTACAAAGAGTGGTAGTAAATTGAACATTTTCTAATTGGACCACTGTTTTTAGTGGAGTACCACAGGGCTCTGTACTGGGTCATTTGCTTTTCAACTTGTTTATTAATGACATTGAGGTTAGCATTGCAAGTAATGTTTCTATTTTTGCAGATGATACTAAATTGTGCAGAGCTATAGGTTCCGTGCAGGATGCTGTCACTTTGCAGAGTGATTTGACTAAGTTGGAAAACTGGGCAGCAAACTGGAAGATGAGGTTCAGTGTTGATAAATGCAAGGTTATTCACTTTGGCAAAAATAACATAAATGCAAATTATACACTAAATGGCAGTGTGTTGGGAGTTTCCTTAACTGAGAAGGATCTAGGGTTTTTGTAGATAACATGTTGTCTAATTCTGGGCAGTGTCATTCTGTGGCTATTAAAGCAAATACAGTTCTGTTTTACATAAAAATGGGCATTAACTCAATGGATCAAAACATAATTATGACTCTTTCTAGGCCCCTGGCAAGGTCTCACCTGGAGTATGCAGTGCCGTTTTTGACTCCAGTCCATAAAAGGAATATAAATGAGCTGGAGAGAGTGCAGAGATGTGCAACTAAACTGGTTAGAGGGATGGAAGACTTAAATTATGAGGGTAGACTGTCAAGGTTGAGGTGGTTTTTTATGGAAAAAAGGCACTTGCAAGGGGACCTTTTTACCCATAAACAGGATCACTGTACCAGAGGCCTTTCCTTTAGAGGCGAAGAAAAGAACTTTCATTTGAAGCAGCGTACAGTAGGTAGTTCTTCACAGAGAGGACACTGAGGTTGTGGAATGCACCACCAGGTGATGTTGTGATGGTGATTCTGTTATTTAAAAGGGATTTCTTTGACAGACATAACATCAAAGGCTATTGTGATACTAAACTCCCAATACCAGAGCAAATGCCAAGCACCCTGGTCTCGGCTCATGCTTCACCGGTAGTGTGGCCATCTTTGGCTTCGGGAGGAGCCCTGAGCTACTGAGATGCCACCTGGACTTAAACAAGAGGTACAGGGCAAAAGCTCTTTTTTTTGACACTGTAAACTAGAGAGCTGCTGAATAAAAAGCTAAATAACTATAAAACCACAAAAAATAAAAAATGAAAACCAATTGCAAATTGTCTCAGAATTACTCTCTACATTATACTAAAAGTTAACTCAAAGGTGAACAACCCCTTTAAGAACGAAGGTCACGGTAGAGGCAGGAGTAGGCAGATTCGTGGTCAGACAGGCTGGGTTGAGGCAGGCAGATAACTAGCGTCTTCAGGCAGGCAAGGGTCAAAACCAGGAGATCAATCAGATAAGGATGAGGCTAAGTCGGTGGTCAGATGACAGGCACTGGTCAGGATACAGATTTCAGAGTAGTCAAAAGCCAGGCAAAGTCAAACACGGTATTTCAGGAACAAACAGAAGCTTAAATGCACAGGACAGAGGCACCAGGAACAATTTCCTATTACGGGCACTCAAAAAACTAAAAGGACCCTTTAAATACATTTGAAATTCGCGCCATTGCTCGCTGGCGTCATCACGCCAGAGCGCACGCGCTACTAAATCAGGAAGTGCGAGCCACGCACACAATAGTGTGCCGGCAAAGGAGAAAAGATGCGGCGTATATATAAATTATGTGAAGGTATGGAGGGGTGTGTTTAAGGATGCTGGGTTTTCATTTGGAGGGGTTCAACTTGATGGACTTTGTATTTTTCTGACCCGATTTAACTATGTAACTATATTACTGGACGTTTTAGCCATAACAATTTGGGGAGATCTGATTTTAAGGCTATTAAAACAGAGCATGTTGTGAAAGAAGTATGTGGAATGTGTTTAAATTGTAAGCTGTATGAATTCATTATTCTATTCTCTTTCCTAATTAGAATTGGGGGAAAAAAAGGGGGAATATTTACTTCCGTTAAATGAGAGGTTAAACTTTTCAGGCTTATGGCGCACTTGATGATTCTGTTTGCTGGCAGCTGTAAAGTAAAGTAAAATGGTTATATATTCTATAACAATGGGAATCAAAGTCACTGGGAGACATATCTGCATGTGACCTTATCTGAATGGTGCATGTGGGAATTGGTAAAATGATTGGTTTTCTCGAAATGCAGCAATATCATGCCAGTAATTGTCTCAGGTAGCTTCCAGTAACAGTTAAAATCACTGATTCAAGAACATATTGTGTGGATATAGTAAAAACACAGCAACTTGAACAAAATAATGGGGATTTTCATGTGTGCTATTTTAGTACACATGCTTTTCCAGCACCTGCAGCTAAAGTTCTGTTTTGTAGGAGAAACATTTTCATTTTATAGTTCTGTATGCATTCTCTAACAGTGTAATTTGTCCCCTTTTCTTCCTGTTGAAGAACAGAACCCATTGTATTCTACAGAGCTTATCTGTCATATAATAATGGGTGTCCTACAGCCCAATTCCAGCTTGAATGGCTGCCTGCTTGGCAAACAAAGCAGCTAATTTATATAAACTAAGAATATTTATTAATTATCCTTTATTTATAAAGTGCTGACACATTCAGGAGCTTTGTACAGAGATTTTACAGGTATGCGATCTGGAGATGTTATCCAGAATGCAGCAAATTAGGGAAAGGTTGCCTCTCTTTGACTCCATTCAATTGAAATTTTCAAATATTATTTTCTTTTTCTCTGTAATGATAAAACAGTAACTTGTACTTGATCCCAACTAAGATATAATCCTTATTGGAAACAAAACCAGCCTATTGGGTTTATGTACCTTTTAAATTATTTTTTAGGAGACTTAGGGGCAGATTTACTAAGGGTCGAATTTTAGAAGTAAAAAAACTTAAAAATTCGACCCTCAAAGTATTTTTAAAGGGCTTTTTCGATCAAATAGGTCCATTTTCGATTGAATAAAAAATTGTTTCAATCGTTCGATTCGATTGAACGTTGAATGATTTCTGCAAAATCCTTCGAATTCTTGGAACTTCGAAAAATTTTCAGGACAAGTTCTGAGGTCCCCCATAGGCTAAAAATGGCAATTTGGCAGCTTTAAGCTGGTGAATAGCCGAAGTCAAAGGATTTTTAAAGGGCCAGTACTTTGAAAATTTAAATTTTCTAATTTTGGGCTATTCGATAGTTGAAGTAGCCCAAAATTACTTCATAATTTGAATTTTAAAAATGTAAATCTTGTTCAAATTTTCAATTCAACCTATAGTAAATGTACCCCTTAAGGTATGAAGATACAAATTACGGAAAGAAAACTCCAGGTCCTGAGTATTCTGGAGAGCAGAATACTTACAATCTAAGTTTCCCATCATAATCACATACACTAGAGCAGTGGTCCCCAACCAGTAGCTCGTGAGCAACATGTTGCTCTCCAAGCCCTTGGATGTTGCTCCCAGTGGCCTCAAAGCAGATGATTATTTTTGAATTCCAGGCTTGGAGGCAAGTTTTGGTTATATAAAAACCAGGTGTACTGCCAAACAGAGCCTCAATGTAGGTTGACAATCCACATAGGGTCTACCAAATTGCCATTCACAGCATTTATTTGGCACCCCAAGAAAAATTTGTATGCTAGTGTTGCTCCCCAACTCATTTTACTTCTGAGAGTTGCTCACTGGTCGAAAAGGTTGGGGATCCCGGCACTAGAGTGTGTTTTATCAGGAGTCAATTATAGGGTGATTTATCACAGGTTAAACTTTGAGTTTATGTGAAATTGTTTACTTTAATAAATTTTAACATACTCACAACTCGAATGGGGGTTTATGTAAGAAAAAACTGGATCGTCTTAAACTTGAACGATTATTTCCAACCTGAAAACTCGAATTAAATTAGACTAAAATGTAATAGAGTTTTTTCTCAGAAAAAAAATTTGAATGTCCGGAAGACTTTAACATCTTCAAATGAGCCACTGTACCTTTGCCCTTGACTTCTACATAAACTCATCAGGCTTTAGGTGGCAAATAGTCAAATTTGAGTTGTCCTCAGGGTACAGGTATGATAAATTCAATTCAAGTTTGGATTATTCCCGACTCAAATTGATTTTTGACCAAAAATCCAACTCGAAAATTTTAATTCAAATTTACAATTCAACCCTTAATAAATCTGCCCCTATATGTACAGAACATTTAAATATTTAAAGATTTAAAGATTTGCTACACACATTTAATGAACGGGGAGGCAGGTTGGCATTTGTGGGTAATACTTTATCTGTGTATATAATATGCAGTTCACCTATCCAGTTCGCTATTGGACAGTTTTGAGGTCAAGTCCTTGTTCTGGTTGATCTACCGTTGGACCAACCCCGCTATCTGCTTGGCTAGTCCTTTCTATTGCCTGCTGTTCTATTATATTGTATTTCATAGATTTGTTATTTGGCATGAATTTTTCTGGAGATTTTTTTAAGCAATGGGCAAAGTGGAGTGTTATAGATCATGGCCAAGCCACTCCTAAAATACTGAAACTTTAGGGTTGTCCAACCGTCAACAATATGACAGAAGCCATAACCACTCTAAGCAAAGGTTTATAAATCTGGTTACATTGTATAAGAATCAATGAAATAATGGCTTTGCAGGCAAGTCACTCCCATGGGAAAGTAACTGCTCCTTGGTTATCTCGAGCGGCATGGTGCAATGCAGTAAGATCACAAATTCAACAGCACCTTCATATAAACAAACTTGAATGTGCAGATTATACAAGAGCAACTCTACCTTTTTAACCAGAGTTTTATGCACAGTCTGTTTTTAGAGATATTAACATTTTGATTAAAGAGGAGGAATATTAAAATATTGGTTATTTGGATTTGACTGGGCATAATGTTATATCCCCAGAATTATAGGTAAATGTCTACAGTTCCTCATAAACACTCAGATAAGAGATACTGGATATACAACTTTGGAGCCAGCTGGGGAAAAGCAATTTGACTTGGCTTTATCTTTTGCTTTTTTATTTTTCTGCAGAAGTTAACTGGAATAGCAAATATTTTCCTGCTTCCTCTAGAGACTATTATGAGCTTACAAATGTCCAAACACCAACACAGCACTCTGTGGCACTGTGTCATCAACAGGTAGCTTTATACCAGAAGGAGAGTATGAAGCATATGGTCCTCTAGTACAGGTATGGGATCTGTTATCTAGAAACCCACTATATCAGAAAGCTCTGGATTATGGAAAGGCCAGCTCCCATAGACCTTAACTGTATCCAAATAATCCACATTTTTGGAAATGATTCCCTTTTTCATTTATAATAAAACAGCAGCGTACTTGATCCAAAATAAGATATACAGTAATTAATGCTTATTGAAGGCAAAAAATGCCCACCAGGGTTATTTAGTGTTTAAATGATTTTCAAGTGGACTTAAGGTATGAAGATAAAAAAGCTGAAAACCCCAGGTATGGAGCATTCTGGTCCCACACATACAAATGGGTGTTAAACTAATGGAACATTGGCATCCATCTGGACACTGCTATCCTTTGGCAAAGAAAATTGTAACACAGGAAATTAGGTCAAAACAATTAAAAGTAAAAAAATAAAAAGTGTGGTCAAACCAACAGCTAAGGGGCAGATTTATTAAAGGTCGAAGTGATAAATAAAATTAAAAAAATTTAAATTCTAATTTCAAAGTAATTTTGGGCTACTTTGACTATTGAATATCCCAAAATTCGATTTGAATTTTCGAATTTTGAAGTACTTGCCCTTTAAAAATCCTTCAACTATTCACTGAAAATGCCCTTTAAAAATACTTTGAGGGTCGAATTTCGAAGTTATTTTCTCTTCGAAAATTCGGCCCTTAGTAAAACTGCCCCTAAGTGTTTCTCCATACTAGTACCCAGGTATTATTTTATTATAGTGATGGCAATCTCTCTCCTTTTGGTGCCATAAGCTTGTCTCCTGTTGTATCTTAATAGTATCATGAGTTTTATATCCATAATAGTAAAGCTTCCTCCATATTTCTACTAAATCATCACATGGACAACCAGTTGTAGCCTGCTAGCCTACAAACCACAGTATAGTATCACTGCACATCTTATAAACATTAAACTAAACTATGGGGCAGATTTACTAAGTGTTACTAACCGATGTTTTAGCTATACCTATACAGATAGTGAGTAAGTTGCAATTTATTGTGAAAGACAGATCAATTATAAAGAAATGAGCGTCACTCACAAATTGTGATGGGTGAATTCCTCCCATTCTGCTGAATAATTTGTGAACTTCCTGCAGAATTTGCAAAATTTAAAAAATTCACGCAAAAATCATGTAAACTCGGAAAATTTCACAAAAAAATTATGAAAATCGCACATTTTCCCAAAGAAAACGTTAAAGTTGGAAATTTATGACCGCATCTAAGCTGATGCCGGTGTCCGATTTTCATGAAAGCGACTTGTACTTGTGTCCAAAAAATTTTTAATGTTAGCAAATTTTTTCAGTAGAGTCGCAAATTTATTAGCTGGCAGCGAAACTTGGAAATTCACTGCAAATTTGTGACAGGCGAATGTATTCGCCCATCACTACTCACAAACTGACACATAAGCCTCTGAAGTATTTATTGGGGCGATCTGTTCTGATCCCACTTCTTAGTGCACCTTTCACCAACTGAGCTAAATATTAGAGAAAAGGCAAATTTTTGGAGAAATTTTCATGAATATTAAATATCACGGGTCATGTTTGTTAATGACAGCCAGAGAACTTCTACCTGGCATTCTCTTAAGTAAATCAAGGATACTTAGGGGCAGATATATCAATGGTCGAATTTCGAATTGAAAACAAAAATCGAAATTTGACCATGTGAATAGTATGTGAAGTAAAATATTTTCAAATTCGATCGATCAATTAATTGTTCGAATTGATAGATTCGAACCATTTTTTCAATCGATCAAATTTTTTTTATTCGATCAAAAATAATGACACCCAATTCGGTAGCTTTGATCTGGCAAACTAGGTGGTCGAATAAAAATTTAAAGGGGAATTACTCGACCATTGAATAGTCAAATATTCGAATAAAATTAAATTAGAATTATTCAAATTCAAATATTCGATGGTATAATTTGCATATTTGAAATTCGATCGAACGTCAAATTCTTCATGTGAATTTAGTAAATCTGCCCCTTAATCTTATGCTTTGGGCTGTGAGACAAGGCCTCTGATCCTGAATGTCATCCCAAAGAAGGACAGTTACATGAGTACTAGTAGGTATGCTTCCCATAAGGATTTTTTAAAATTAATAAACAGGGCCGCTCAAAGATTTCTCTAATAAAGACATATATACAACCCATATGTACCTGCCCTATTCAAATTGACCTAAGCGCAAGTGTACTAACGAAGTTTCACTAGGCAATGCAAATGCTCTAACGGGCACATTATTCCCACTGAAGACTTTGTCACACTTAGCACCAGTTCGCCAAATGCCTAGTGAAACTTCGTTAGTACACTTGCGCTTAGGTCAATATGAATAGGGCAGGTACATATGGGTTGTATATATGTCTTTATTAGAGATGTTGGTGCAAATGCTTGAAGTGGTCACTTATTATTAAAAATGAAAGCAAAATAAAGACAAAAGAGATCCTCTTATGTCCTAGATATGAGCCCAAGACAAGAGGTCCTCTGCACTCAACCCATTATCAATATATTTAAGACATTGAGACATTCTGTGCATACAGCTACTAAAAAATGCCTTACCCTTTAAACAACAGGGATTGTTTGTCCATATATTGCAATATATTTAAGCTGGCCAACTACGTCAAAGTCATCCCATATCTGGCCAGTCCTACGCTCAATTTTCATCTGATTCATTAAGAATTCTATTACTTCATTAAACATTTTACAAAGGGACTAAGTTTTACCTGCAACTTACTTGCTGCTTTCAAAGTAAAACTTGACGTAGTTGGCCAGCTTAAATATATTGCAATATATGGACAAACAATCCCTGTTGTTTAAAGGGTAAGGCATTTTTTAGTAGCTGTATGCACAGAATGTCTCAATGTCTTAAATATATTGATAATGGGTTGAGTGCAGAGGATCTTGTATTTGTCTATATGTATTTTGTGGTCACAGCCTCATTGCACCCCCGCCTAATGGTTTTAAAATTAGTGGTGAGCACAACTTTTTCTTGTGTGTTCTAGATATGAGCCCACCTTAAAACAAATATGAAATGCCCCTCAAATGGTTAAAAAAAAGGTTAAACATTTTTTAATAGTTACAACTTTTAAAGACAATACCGCTTTATTTTTTGATACTTTTTATGATTTTCCAGCATACAGGGTATGATGTAATTGAAAAAAGATTGAGCATGCTTGTAGCTTCATCTTATCAGTTCACCAGGTCTAAGCTGGCAAAGAAAACTCTGGAGACAGGGGTAATGTTATCGAAAATTTGCACTGCGTTAACGATGCTCTCTTTTGCCAGCGATTTCTCATCGATGTCTGTTAGTAAACTGGCCATGTCCTTGCAGATGGCATTTCTGTGGAATATTCTCTAGCAATGAGCATTTCACCCTTAAGTAAATTTTCCCCTACACCTCCAGCAGGCAGTTACAAGGGGTGGCAAAGAGACAATTTCAATATTGATGTGTGAATTTATTCACCTGCGGCGAATTCCCGCGATTTGCAAAACGCTGGCAACATTTCGCCTGGCAAAAATTGTGGATACCAGGCGGTGCCCATTATCAGCTCCGAAAAAAATGGATGCCGGCAAAGGGCGCCAGCGTCCAAAAACGGACGAGCAGCGTTTCGCAAATTTTCCGCCATTTCGGAACGTGAAACACCGTCGATTCGCCCATCACTAAAATTCAACTTTAATTTGTCTCTGCTAGTGCAGAGAGCACTATTGCGCTCATTGCACTAGAGATGCAGCGCCCCTTTGACCTGCTCCGACACTGATGTTTTAAGTACGGATCGAGAAAAGGGGGCGGAATTGGGGCTGCTGCCTCAGGCGACAGAAGCCCCAGTATCAGCCCTGCTAATAAAGCAGATTTTTAAAAGCATTTTTAATTTTAAAAAGTAGGTATTTCCAATCTAAACATTATTATTAGACCTGCCAAATGCAGGTACATAGTAAATAAATATACAAAAACAGAGATCAGAGCAGCGATCAACCTGTGAAAGCTGCTTTCCTTGTTATTAGAACTGCTCATCCAAAACATTTGCAGACATGATACATTAAAAAGCAGCTAATATCATCAAGCCTCAGGACTTTATGCAAAAATTAATCCTTTTTTTTGGGGAGCGAAATGGTAATTATAAGATTTATTTATTTTTCTTACATCATCCAACGAAGCTGTGAAAAGCAAATGGCAAAGACTTTAAAACCACCCAGGGGTTCTACAGGCCTGTGCTGTGCCACCAAGTATTTCCCTAATTATTTTCCGTTTCTTTCATTTTCACTTCAGACTAAATACACTTTGCAAATAGGAGAAACATTTTCCCTCAAGATGTTTACAAAAATATTTAAAACTGCATTAAAAGTTTGTTGGTGACTTTATAGATTCTAATTAGATTGAAGCACATAACCATTTTACATTCTACAACAAATAAGATGCCACCGTTTCTTTCCTATTAAAACAGTTTATAGCTGAATCAGGAATTCCGCTGACCATATGGTCCAACTACAACAGTAAGACTGCATTTTGGACATCCCTAGTGTTAAATGTTAAAGATGTCTAAGAATGATTATACAGGTATAGAATCTGTTATCTGGAAACTCATTTTCCATAATGCTCCAACTTAGAGAACAGCCTTCCCCAATGCAATCCATTTTAATTAAATAATGCAGCATTTTATTAATAATAATAATAATAATAATAATAATAAACAGTTTATTAAACATACACCATTTATTAGAAATTTTCTGTCATTTAAAACCATGGATGGATGGTACAGAACTTTATGAGGGCTATTTATCAAAGATTTAATTTTAATGTGAATTTTTTTAAACTCTTATAAATTCGATTTTATTCACAATGCTAATGGTATTTTATTCATGAGAAAATTTGAACATCTAAAAATTCAATCGAATAATCATGATCGAAAAACTCAAACTGAAATTGAATCAAATGTGAATTGAGTTTTCCTCCAAAGAAAATGTGAATTTTGTTCTTCAATTTTTTTTTAATACTCAACATTTTTTTCTTAATTTTTTACCAAAACTTGGCAAAAATTTGACTCATCACTACTATTAACATCTTCAAATAGTTCAAGGAATCTCTGCCATTGACTTCTTCAAGAACTTGGCAGGTTTTAGATGGAGAATAGTTGAAACAGAACTGTTTCCAGGGTTGAGGTGTGATAAATCTCACATTCAAATTCGAGTTGGTGCGTTTAATTTAGAATTTGAAAATTTTGACCAAAAAAAAAATTGGAATTTACTGTTTGAACCTTAGTAAATCTGTAAATATTTAGAAAAAGGCAGGCACAATGAAAAACTCAAAAACAGGTCAAAGTAAATGAGTAAATTTTATTATCAAAACATGTCCAAAAAAGAATGAAACCACTTAATTTACGTTAGCCTGTTCTGTTCTCCAGAACACCTACATTTCTCTAAATATATGATCTGCCACCCTAACTGAAAGTTTGGGGCAGGGCAGACAACACCACATGTCTATTGGTGTGCCACTACATAAATTATCTTGGGGTCCTTATTTTCATGGTTGGTAGAGAAACCTTGACAGACAACACACATTATGGGGGCATGAATCTGACCTCTGTTTTGCTCTCCTCTTCAGTGTCATAGAGCCTGTGTAGTGCATTGCAATTGAGCAAAATATGTATGACACAGCTTTTTCCAGTGTGACACATGGGTGGCCCTCTTGGTGGAAACTGAAAGGCAAGGGTAGCTCTTCTAGAGGTCTTTATTTATAGGACTCATAGTTTTAGGAGGGCAAATAGGAAACTTATCTTCTTAACTAATGCTTCCAAATTCGAAATCATCTGATTCATCTCTGATTAATCAATAGAGGAGTATAGTTTTAATGAACATAAGTTGGGTTTTCAAGCTCTGCATTGCATGCACAGTGAAAATTTTTCCATAATCTCTGTCTCTTCTACTAGATACTAAACATCGAGTCTATGACTGCACAGATGAACTGAGATTGGTAGCAAAAAATAGAGCCTTTTGTTACTTCTAGTCTGAAGGGGTGGCCTCTGGTGCGGTGATCCTCTTTATGGGTAAAAAGGTCCCCTGATATTTGTCTATAATGTCTGTTCATTTTGAGAAAGAAATATATTAACTTGATGGAACAAAATTTCACAGTGCAGTTAGATACCTCAGGCCATTCCCTGGGTTTATTTCACCAAAAACCAGCAGAACAACAAGAATGTAGCAAAACCTCCTTACTCAACATGTTTTGTGTGCAGTAGCAGTGGAACTATGTTGGGTTAGGTGACTCAAGTACAGATTCTACCATGATCTTGATGTTATTGTATTACCTCCCTTATCTTCAGGTCTAGGGCTGTGTGCCCTGACCCCATGAGTACAAATTCAGACTTTATTTTGAGAGAAAACTGGATCACCTGGACAAAACCAATGCAAACACAAGGAGAACATTTAAGGGCAAACATGTGAGATTAGAACTCACCACAGAAAAACTCACTCACATTCTATTCATTCCTATGGGGTTTTGAAAAGAATATTTAGCAAATGGTGAACTCCATTGATAAATATGATTCTAAAAATCCCTTAGGAGTTTTTCTGTGATGAGTTATCTCACATTTTGATAAATTTGCCCCTCAAAATACATGTAGGTAAAATCAATAGCTGGAATCAACTCAAGACCCCTGTTATGAAATGCTACTTCTGCACTGTACTTCTCAGATATAAATCTCTGTATTCCATACTGACTATATCACATATACTATACACCAACCATCCCTGCATTACAGAATCAACTGAGACCAAATCAAACTCCTGCTCGTTTTTCTTATTTTGTTCTGTGCAATAAATTAGGGTTTTTTAGATTTCATATTAGAGGAGTGGGGCCTGAGTAGGATAAAAATGAACTTGTGGATATACTAAATACTCAGGCCATAGTATTAGGTATTCTCTTTCCCAATGGATACGCTCTTTGATTTCTTGTGTTGCTTTTGAAACTGGCAGGGAACAGAAAAATGGTCTTACTACTATTTTTAGTTCTTTAAATCCCTCTGCAGCATTCTAGAATTTATTTCCATTATTTATTATCTGTCTTTGATCTATATTGTCAGAAGGTTATGAATGTAGCAGTCTGTTTCTTCTCATTGAGCTTAATAAACAAGACTAGGCTATGAAAATGTTGATATACAATTTTGAATATTAATACCTTCTACAGTTAAATAGACTTTAGGACATTTAGGAACAAATTTACTATTATTCCCGAAAATTTGCTCGACCAAATTCGAAATTCGATAAGCATCGAATGCTTATCGAATAGTTTTAGGCTATAATTTTGCTCAATATTCGATTTCTTGATTAATTCGTACAATGTTTTCGTGAAATCGAACGATCAATATCCCATAGGCTTCTATTGCAACTCGGTAGGTTCAATCTGGCAAAGTAGGCAGACGAATAAAATTTCAAAGGGGAAGCACTTCGATCATCGAATGGTCGATCATTCGATCTATTCGATACGATCGAATTTTGCATATTCGATGAACAAAGTGGCCAAATTTGCATATTTTAAAATTTGATCAAATCGTACGATCGGAATTCAATTGAATTTGATAGAATTTAGGGGTCGAATTTCGAAGTAAAAAAACTTTGAAACTCGACCATCACATTTTTTTTAAAGGGCTTTTTTGATGGAAAATTGACCTATTTCTAACAAACAGGTCTATTTTCAATCAAATAAAAGTAATTTGAATCGTTCGATCACATTGTTCGAATCGAACGATTTGAAGGATTTTGCGCAAGATCCTTTGAATTCCTAGGACTTCCTAGGTTCTAGGAGGTCCCCCATAGGCTAAAATGGCAATTTGGCAGCTTTAAGGTGATGAAGTGTCGAATTAGAAGGATTTTCAAGGGCCAGTTCTTTGACTTGACAAATTTTCACATTTTTTCTATTCATAATAGAATTTTGTCATATTCGATAGTTGAAGTAGCCCAAAATTACTTCGAAATTCAAATTTTTTTTATTCTAATTTTATTCGAATATTCACTTTGACCCTTAGTAAATATGTCCTTGGACAAGTCAAATTTTCGAGGTACTGGCCCTTTAAAATCCTTCAAATTCGACACTTTGCCACTTTAAAGCTGCTCAATTGGCATTTTAACTTATGGGGGACCTAGAACCTGTCCTGAAATTTTATCTAAGTCCTAGGAATTCGAAGGATTTCCTTTGAATTGTCCTTTGAATAGTTCAATATGAACAATGTGATCGAATGATTCAAACTATTTTTCTTCAATCGAAAATGGACCTATTCGATTGAAATAGGTACATTTTCAACTGAAAAAGCCCTTTAAAATAAATTGATGGTCGAATTTCGAAGTTTTTTCACTTCGAAATTTGACCATAATAAATCTGCCCCTAAAAATTCAGATTCAGACTTTAATTAGTAACCCCTTAAATATATTTAAAATTTAGTGCTATTGTAGACTCTAGATATCTCTAAGCAGATTTCAAGTTATTTTTAAGCAATAATGAAATTGGTAGATTCTGACTAATACTTTTATAAAATACTTATGCATGGGTTAAAAATATAAAAATACATAATCTCTGGAGTAAATAAGTGACTAGGAAGCGTTTGGAGAAGAGTTATGGTGTCATTGCACAAAGTCATATATTTAATGTTTGTTTTAATATGAAAATAAAAGATGATCACTTTGGTTATTTGTAATAAACAGACTGAATGGTAGGCAGACTTACGTTCTATTGAATAACATTTAGAGACTCAGCATAAACCATAATAGGAGGTACATTCATGGATGGATCATGCAATGACTGTATATGGTGTGTGATCATGCACAGAAATATATTGTACATGGTGAGGAACAGTTGTGTTCAGAATAATAGCAGTCCAAAATCACTTACCTGATCAATGACTGCATTTGGTTGAAATCATATATCTACTTTACATGGCAAACAATTTATTAGTAGGTGTAGTAAAATAATAGAAAAACAACAGACCCAACAGTTATGACATGCATGCTGCTGTAATTGAGGCTTGTTCCAAATAATAGCAGTGTTCAAAATAATAGTTTATTCCAAAAAATACCAATGTGGAGTTCAATTACAGACCTTATTTAAGGAAGGAAGGAGCAAATGTTGTACATGTTAGTTATAGTGCATTTCTCTTTTTTAGTTTACATTTTTACATTTCTCTTAATTTTTAGTTTACATTTATTTTGCTAACAGCTCCAGTTCTCCCACTGCATCAACTTCAGTTTGCACATTTCTCCACAAGTGTTCCATGGGATTTATTGCTGGACACTTGAATACAGTCCATCGTTTTATCCGGGGTGCTTTGGGTCATTATCCAGCTGGAAGAACCATAATGATTTGTGCATGAGACCCAGCGTTGTGATGTTCAATAATGTGTTCCAAAATGTCTTAGTAATCTTCTGATTTTTAGATGTCATACACAGACTAAAGGCACAGGGTTCCAGGGGTAGAAGAACCTTTTCCATTTTTTGTGTCTCATTTGTCCACAAATGATGTGTTTTGGCAAACTGCAGTAAAAAAATTTTTATCTTAGAGATGGATGCTGTGAGTTGAACTGTTGTGCCTTGTGTCTGAAGGTCACCTCCAAGCTGTCTGGTAGTTGATCAAGCTTTTGCAACTACAATTACATCAATCCTTTCTGCAATCTTTAACCAATATATTTCTTTCATCCACATCACTCAAGATGGGCTACAACACCATGGTCTTCAAACTTTGCCTTCAGTTGATACAGGAACACTAAGGTTTTTGGAGATGGTTTTTAGCCTTAAGGTTGTCCATTGGTTTTTTCAGTTTCCTTTCTCACCTCCCCTGACAGTACTTTTCAATATTTTTTCCATTTCTACACACCACAGATAAGTCCACTTGTTAAAAACCCAAATATTTCTTATGGAGTTAAGAGATTCCTTATATGGAAACCTATCATCCAGACAGTTCCAAATGACAAAATGGTCATCTCCCCATGACTACTTTTTATATAAATAATCAAAATTTCCTTTTTCTCTGTAATAATTACTTTGAGCTTGATCCCAACTAAGATATCATTAATCCTAACTGGCAGCAAAACCAGTCTATTGGGTTTATTTAATGTTTATTTGATTTTCTATTAGATTTAAGGTATGTCAAATGCCAGAAAGATCTGTTATCCAGAAAGCCCCTGTTCCCAAGCATTCTGGATAATATCATTCATTACACAAATCTCACACTTTCTTACAACAGCCTCAAGTCTCAATTGGGAGGCCGCAATCCTGGTATGTTGGTAAGTATGTTTCCTGCCTGTGGGAGTCCTATAAATGAGATGAAAAATGCATTACACCCATCACTTATTGGTCTATTGCCCCATAAAAGGTACTGTACTACTTGAGAAAGATGATGCTACTGACATCCTATGACAATACTGTTGTAAAACACAGCAAAAAGAACATGTACTCCAACAGCCCACTCCCTGAATAAAATGAATGTTTGCATTATATAGTAGCAACATGCACATTAGTTTTCCTTAAAGACAAACCATAAATAATCAATATAAATCTACCAGAGTAGCAGACATATTAATTAGTGTTGAATGAGTGACGTTGGCAAGAGGAGAATAAGGCTCATTAAGGGCAATGGGATCCACCTACCAACCATGGCTAGCATTAGGAGATTAGGTGCTCACATAAAGTATGGTAAGGCTGAATAATGTCCCACGCACTAATAGTCAGATGGACTTCCTAATTATACCTAATGTGCTCCTCAACTAATTAATACTGTGAGATGTCACAACTCCTGGTGATAATTCATTTGAAAGCTCAATTGTGCACCAAGGAAAACATGTCTTCCTGAGACCCTGTCGATTTCAGTTAATATTACACTTCTGGTTGCCATATTGCAACAATTTTACTGTCTGTCACATACAAATTGCCATTTGCTGTGATTCATTCTAGCCTTTTACTCATCTTCTATTTGGATTTACTATGAGGAAAAGCCAGTCACATGTACCTACAGAATAATAGCATTTCCACATTTAGAAGCGTCTCATCAGAAACATCCCCCATGCAGTAAGAGGCCACCAGAGACAGCCGTTCTGCATACAACAGCAGGATATCTATTTAGGTTGCAGCAGATTGTCATCTTATTGAACGAAACACTAAATGCATTTTCAATAGTAAATGTTTAATAGTCTAGTTGCAGGAAAGGCTGAAAATTATTTATTGGTAGAAAAAAAAATACATTTCACTTGCAAGTTTCTTCTCCCTGCTTTGTCCATGCACTTTGCTCATGTGCACTGTAGGGCACATTTCTGAAGCAATTGCAAATGATTCACATCTAAACACAGGTACTGGACTTGTTATCCAGAATGTTCTGGACGTGGAGTTGTCTGGATAACTGATTGTTCCATAATTTGTATCTTCATACCTTAAGTCTCCTAGAAAATCCTTTTAACGTTAAAGGGAAACTGTCATGGTAAAACGTTTTTTTTTTGTTTTGTTTTTTAAATGCATCAGTTAATAGTGCTGCTCCTGTAGGCTTCTGCACTGAAACCCATTTCTCAAAAGAACCAACTGTTTTTTTTTATATTCAGTTTTGAAATCTGACATGGGGCTGCCCCAGTCATGTGACTTGTTCCAGCACTTTAAGAGGGAACTGCTTTCTGACAGGCTGTTGTTTTTACTTCTCAGTATAGCTGAATAGAACGTAGTGGGACATGGGTTTTTACTATTGAGTGCTGTTCTTAGATCTACTAGGCAGCTGTTATCTTGTGTTAGGGCGCTGTTATTTTGTTACCAGTTGGATTTTCACTCAAATGATCGTTAATCCAAAAATGTATCTAAATATAAACTTTCAAATATGTTACCCTTATCCCCAAAGTCTATTTGGCCTGGTTCTACCTGACAAATTGTTATGATGAAGCTGCATCCATTAGTATGTCAGTGACATCATATCTACTGATAGACGAATCTATCGAATGTAGGCGAATCTAGGTGAATTTTCGCTGGCGTTTCGCAAATTTATTCGCCGGTGGTGAATCACTGGAATTCGCCGCCAATTCGCCCATCACTAATCATTTATGTATTTATAAAAAGTCAGAGAAAAGAAGCGAAAAAACACCGGTGTTTTTTCATATTTTAAAGTGGGCTGATATTATATTTATCTGATACAGTATATGTTATTTACACTTTTTTTTAACCATTTGAAGCTCATACCCCATTTGTTTTAGGGTGGGCTCATGTTAAGAACAATAGAGGATCTCTTTTGTCATTATTTTGCATTTTGCTTCCTTGGACATTTTAAAGTGGCCACTTTAAACAATTCCACCATTTCTAATAAAGACATACATATGACCCATATGTAACAGCAATATTTAAATTGACGTAAATGTAATTATGTATGTGATGTTTCGCGATGAACAAAGTAACCCTAAAAATTATTCACTAAGGAACTTTCTCAATAATAAATTTTCACTAGCGAATGTATGCCAGTGTTCACTTTCTGAGAAGAATTTTAGCATTTTGATGAATATGCATAGTCATAGGGAATTAATATAGTTGTGCAGTTGTGTAAAATATGGAGAAGCTTTCCAAAGCAAAAATTCGGACATAATTAAAAGTGCTCCCATATTGAGCATATGATGTCAGATCAGGAGACACATCTCCATGCCTACTTTTTGACCACTCTTTTTTAACCATAGCCAATTCATATCTACTGTACTGTATGTTTTTTTCCTCCTTATATTTCCCCATAAGGACTACATTATAATACAGGTTTGGGATCTTTTATCTGAAAATACATTATCCAGAAAGCTCAGAATTATGGGAAGACTGTCTCCCATAGATTCAAGTTTAATCTAATAATTACAATTTTTCCTATTTCTCAGTAATAATACTAAAACAGTACCTTGTATGTGATCCAAACTAAGATATAATTCATCCTTATTTCAAGCAAAATCAGCTTATTGGGTTTATTTAATGTTTAAATGAGTTTTAGAAGGCTTAAAATATGGATATCCAAATTACAGTAAGACCCCCTTATCCAGAAAACCACCATTCCTGAGCTTTCTGGATAACACATATCTGTAGTAATGCAAGAAAGTTATACAACCTGCATATTGTTCTTTCCATGAATTATGTAAACATTTTAGTGACTAAGGACATTTTTAAAATGCAGTTGCAAGAAAAAACGTTGATCGGGTTTCATCACAATTAGTTATGCCAACCCCCTAATCCTTCACAAATGATTTGAACGAATAACAGATCAAACCGAATACTGCCGAAAAAGGACAAATCCTGGCCAAATCCTGAATTTGGTGCATCCCTAATCACAATCAGAGTGTGAGCTTACAAGGTACACTGCCATTAATGTGGTGATGTTTTGTGTAATTCAATGTTGATTTTCGCTTGCAGAATGTATATTGTAAATAATTTCCCTATTGGAAACCAAGTGTAACTTTCACAAACTGCCAATAGGCTTTTTTTCCAAACAAGATAATAACTTGTAATCATACTGAAATATGACGTAGTTGATGAGTTATTACATGAGCTGTCCATGAATTCCTCATCTGAAGCAGAAATGTCTGAGGATGAAGTGGTTCCATGCAAACCAAACTTTTCCCACATTCTACTGAGCCTGATCAGGAACAGCAATAAAGCCCCTTTCAGTTACATAAATGGATAACTGAGGTCAAACATGGGTAAGTTACCCTGGCATTCAAAGCAATTTATAACTATGCCCAACCCTACATCTCTAGATACTCATCCAATTGCTTACTACTCTCCTCTACTGACCTGCTAACCAAGTCTTCTCTCATTACCTTCTCACACTCACACATGCAACACTCTTATGGAATTATCTCCCACAATCTGTATGGCTTTCTCCCAACCTGTCTGATTTCAAAAGATCTCTTAAAACACTTTTATTTATAGAAGAAAAAGAAAAATTGCCGGTGCATGGTTTGCCTTTAAAAATAATTATAACAATTAGGTGTTAGTACCAAAATACACTATAAAATATGATGTGCCATGGCAAGGCCGCTCATTCTATGTGACTCCTACACTATTTGTGAGCATTCTAAGATTGTAGTGCATTTATAATCAAGTCCGACAGCAAACAGTGTGACCGAGTAGTAAGACCATTGCATACTTAAACTTAACTCACTCTAGTGAGCCCTAGTAAGCTCCAGTCCATTAACATACACCTGTGAATAATTCTATGTTTTAAAGGCTAAATGGCTGCAATATTTTACAACAATTTATTGATGAAACACAGACAGAAACAGTCAGTGCTTGGTCTGACCCACATTAAAACAATAAAAAGTCAATATTTGTACACAGAAAAGGGAGAAAAATTGCCAGCACATGGTTTACCTTTTAAAATAATTACAAAAATTTTTTGGTCAACATATGTAAGCTCATATGTCACGTCAAGGCCCCTCATTGTGTATTTAGCTACCTAATGCAATATCATATTCAAAACCACTCAGCTTGCTTATTTCTGGTCTTGCCCACCCCTGCACCTTGTGTCTCAATCCCTTCCCCTTTTAGATTGTAAGCTCTTTTGCACAGGGCATTCTTCACCTTTTGTATCAGTTACTGGTTTGCTATGCAATTCTGTACGTTGTTTGTATATACAAATTTATTTTACAGTGCTGTGAAATATGTTGGTGCTCTAAAAATGCATGATAATAATAATAATAATAATAATAATAATAATAATATTAATGATATTAATAATAAAGAGAAGACATTCCAGATGTCATCAACAGTTGAAGAAGGACCTCTGCTTGCACATCGTTGCTTTTGGCTTGTTCACTAGGAAGTGCAGCAAATGAGCTTGTCTCGCTTTTATTTATTTAGATTTGAATCAATTAATGCATTTTCTAGCAGTCAATAAGGTTTCTAGGATACAAAAGGGCAAACACTTTGTGAGCTAAACTGTATCAATTTTCAAACTTGGCTGTGTTCCTTGGCCAGCGCCTTAACTGATCGGGTAGGGAATTTCTCTCCAAGATCATTTATCTGGATTTAATCTGTTTGTAAATGTCCAGCCCAGCAGGAGATGCAATAATAATTACATTTCAATGAGTGCTTAAGATGTCTAATATCTTGACGCTGCTTTGATGTTTAGGTTCAGCCTGGAAAAGTAAATAGGTCCTGACTGTACATAGATGTTTTTTCCTTCAACACAGTTGCTAAAGCTAATGCTGAAGCAGCAAAATACCTAAAGTTGTGGATAAGTAAGTAGCACCTTGTGCTTTAAAAATACTCCAATTAGGCTGCCCTGTAACAAAAATACAAGCAAAAAACTTTTATTTTTGCTGGCTTCATGAAGATGCAGTTAGCAGATATTCTAGGGACTCTGGCTCATATAATTAGAGAACCCTTTCCAGAATTCTAGCTGCAGGCCTAAAATAAAACACTTGAGTTAGGGTAATGGGACACAGAGTGATTAAACCCTTTTAAATTATTATATCCTTACCTTTTGGTTTTTAGGCACAAATTTGCATTAAAAAATGTTGTCACATTCCCCCATTAACTCATAACATGGTAGTAACAGTCACTCTTCTATAGCTGAAATAATAAAAAAAATTTCCTGGCTTTCAGGTGGGGCTCCCCCTTCAATTGGTTCAAAGCCCCCCCACGTAGGTCATCCCCACAGTTTGGGAACCACTGATGATAGAAGGTGTGGGCCATTTGCCACAAGTTTTTGTATTCTCCAATTTTTGAATTCGAGCTTAAGAAAACTTTTGCAGGATAAAAACTAGAAGAAACAAAAGTTTTTTGTTTTTTTCTAAATTGAATGTCCCATATTTATAAAAACACTTGAATTGTAAAAACTCAATTGCATGTATTCTCATTAAAACACATTTCCACAGAATTTTATAAAGTTGATTTTAAAAAACAAAAATTTTTAATATTGAAAATACACCCCTTATTAACTTATATGCAACCCTAACCCTAATACACTGACTATTCTACATTCTGTAATCCGACCCTGCCTGCCTGACCATTCTGATCTGATCTCCTGGTTTGACCCTTGCCTGTTATCTGACTCTGATCCTGCCTGATCCCCTGCTAGTCTTCCTGGTTTTGACCTTGGCCTGTCTGACTCCTTCTGTGTTCCACCTGTCCTGATTGTGCCTAATTTGACTACGTTATCTGCTCCATCCTGTGACCTTCTGCCCAAAGACTTTGCTAGCCAGAACTTTCGTCTTGCACCTCTCGTTGAGTCCAGGTGGCATCTGAGTAGCTGAGGGCTCCTCCCGAGGCCAAAGGCGGTCACACTACTGGTGAAGCATGAGCCAAGACTAGGGTGCTTGGCATCTGTTCTGGTTTGTGTGCCGACCGTGACACCAGCTCTATCGACTGTATGTATCTATATACTTTGGTTTAGGGTTTGTGCATTGGATTCTTTGTGCACCAAATTTTCTGTAGTGAAAAATGTAAATTATTAGATGCCCTCACATACCTAGGCCTGGGTGCAGTTGAGTTCCTGAATTTCCTGAATTGACAGCTCTTTAAAGTGGACCCGTCACCCAGACACAAAAATCTGTATAATAAAAGTCCTTTTCAAATTAAACATGAAATCCAATTTCAAATTTTTATTAAAGCATTCATAGCTGTTTTAAGATCATGTAAAAATCTCAGCTGTCAATCAAATATTGTCTGCCACTCCTCTATGCCTTAGGCATAGAGGCGGGGCAGATAATTACTTTCACTTTCCATTCAGCACTTTCTAGATGTCACTGCTCCCCACACATTCCCCCAGTTCTCTTAACCATTTAATTGTGTAGCCAGAACATGGGGATAGACATCGGGTCCCCCATTCTGGTGCACAAACAAGATTCTGAGATGATACAAGGCTTGTCTTAATAACAGTGTCCACAAAATGGCTCCTACCTGCTTGCTATAATTATGAATTCCCAGACTGAAGAAAACAAGATTAAAATAATTTATATAGTGTAATTAATGTTAATTTTGTGATAAAATATGATTTGGAATATTTTTTTGTGGTGACGGGTTCACTTTAACACTGCCCAAGTTATTGTAGCCCAGTGGGATTTGGATAAGCCATTGGTGTGCAAAAGTGCTAATTTCTCAATATTTTGTTTTAATTTATATCTGTTATTCTAGACTAGGGGTTTCCAAATTGTTTTCAATGAGGACCAGATTTGGTGAGGTGAAAATGTGTGGGGGTCGCCCATTCAGAGCTGAAATCCACGGATGATTTGCACGCGATCCGACGTGCTGAGCAAAAACACATGCATCCGTGGAGTTCAGCCATTAGCCTGACATTCTTTGAACCATTATTATTTAATTGGCATGTTGCTGTTAATAAGATGTGTGGGGCTGTGGAGGGTACAATATATTTGCCCTTATCACCTTGTGTGTTGCCCTCATTCGTAATTAATAAGGAAAAACTATACTGAAGGCAAATTAATATATCTGAAGCCCTGGAATCTAAGTTGAGCCAAATACAGTTTTAATCTGGCATTTTATCTAACACTAAAGAAAAAATCAGGCAAAATGTTACACAAAATGTACCCTTTAAATAGACTTATTATTATATTATTATTACTAACTGGGCAATAGGCAGAGTCCCCCCTCCTCCTATATCCTTTATGACATGACATTTCCTTGAGAACCAAGCATTTCAAGCTGGGCCGCATTCATATCCATCCGTGGCCACAGTTTGGACACACCTGTTTTAGACCTTATTGACCTAGGGCCCTCGTACTCCCAATTCAACTACAATGTGGAACTAACTTCCAGGTTTGATATATTTCTGCTGTTTGCTCCTCAATGGCTGTCCCAGTGAAAGCCAATACTTCATGTCAGCATAGATTTGGACTCCATTCTTTATAGACTCTGATTACCAGCAGGAGTGGTCATTACAGAAAAACTAAAACAAATACCAATCATTCATCACTTAAACTTCACATCAAGTATGATACTAGGAAAGGATATTAACTTCCTTCTGATTGGGCTGCTAATGTGCTTCCAACTGGTATCACATTTGATGCGGAACTTAAGTGACTGATGGAAGACTGTAAGCGTTTTCACTTTCTTAGCTATTTAAGTAGGCTACGGTCATAATGCATTTATAGCTTACCCGCTTCCAACACAGGCAGCCTGCATTACAATCACCACCAGTTTCAATTCCCAAAGTTAGCTTCCCTGTCTTACAGTTGATAAATTACACCCAAACTGATCATTAAACCAGCAGAAAGATATTTCCAAGGTACTGCAAGAATCTGTCTTGGTGAGTTTTACAAATGAGAAGCCACTGAGTTAACGTATAACTTAGTCAGAGCCAGTCTTAAATTCAAATAGCAATCCTGAAATAGAATTTGATTAGACTATATTGTCCCTGTAGCCTCATATAATACTCTTCTTGGTCAACCATCTCACTAGGATAGTTGCAACTTTACATTTTCATTGTATTGTGCAGGAGAAATGTATAACTTGCCTTCTGACAATATTTTAAACAAGCAGTTATATGCTTTAAAAAAAGTATGCCTTCAGTTCTTCACCCCTGGTTTTTGTGTGACTCCTTTATTTTGTATTTGTATCTGAGAACTGTGCTTTTATTTTATTCTAGTTGACATCTCTATCTTCTCCCTTATTTCTATGAAGGGAGCATGAAGGACTGTTATTGGTTTGAACATGTGCCTGAGTCATGAGTTCTAAACATAGTCTGTTGACATGGATAGTCCATGGTTGATGCCTGTAGTTCAGATCTGCCTTAACACTCTACCAACCCACTCCAGAAAAGTTTTTTCACCCTAAATACATCAATACATGGAATCCTGGTCTGAATCTCAATCCTCAGCTTGGGGATACAATTCTGCCTTAACACTCTACCAACCCACTCCAGAAAAGTTTTTTTCACCCTAAATACATCAATACATGGAATCCTGGTCTGAATCTCAATCCTCAGCTTGGGGATACAATTCTGCCTCAAAATTATACAAACAATACTACCTGATTGTGCTTCTTGCTAAAGATGAAGACACTAGAAGATGTCATCTGCTTAGAAACCTCTACAGTTTTCCCCAAGAAAATGATGCCTCCTCTTGGATGGCATGATATTAACATAACAACATCGTTGCAAAGTTACTATATTCTACCTTTGGATGAAGAATTCTTCTATGATTTCTACATTCAATGCATAGTATCTGGGCAGATGTTCTTTATTGGCATTGTTGGTTCCTATCCATAAAGTTGGGCTTTAGTCATTGAGAGGCTTTGCAACCTCATGCCCACCTCAGCAAGAACTGTACTGATGCCCCCCTGCCTTGGTTTCCAACAATTAAGTGACCAAGTATAAACCTATATGGATTTCTATGATCCCAGCAGAGTAAAAGTACTGTGCCCCCCCCTCCTATTTGCTGATGCAGAGAGAAATCTGAGCCAAAGACATGCTGCCCAAACCTGTCCTTTAATTTGCTAAGCTCTTACTCTAGGAGTGATGGGAGTTGTAGTTCACCTTATAGCCCAAGCACTCATTTCTCAAGCATTCGCTACCTCAAAGTCACATCCACTGTTAGTTTTAGTTGTAGTACCTGTACTTTCTCTGATGCAGCAGAAAGGGAGTTCACCACATGGATACTGGCAGAGCAGTGAAAATAATGTTTTTTCCTATTTATTTCTTTTCATTTGTCATTATACATTTTGGAAAATAACATGTCATTGTATCAATTGCAGCACATCTTGTGAGTCTCTGATTTCTATTGTTTAATGTGAAAATCAAATAAAACATTTTTAATACCAAAAGTGAATTTAACTGTGAACAACCCCTTTAAGCTGATATCTTACCCTACTTCTTGCTTCATACAACCCCTGCCTCCCATCTGTACATCTAGATACCTGTCTGAAGGCCATGTTCCTTCTAGTGCACAGTGAGAAAAAAACTGAGCAAGGATCCATGCTCTTCATAATATTGTACACATTCTCCATTCCATCTGAAAAGCAGACAACTGAAACAGCAGAGAACATTACTATAATCAGTTCATTAAACAAGGCGATTGATTTTACTTTCTATTAAACTAATGCATCATGAAAAACCATCCACACCTGATTTGTTTTAATTAAACATCACACATCTTTCAAAACAAATGTTTTATGGCTAGGTTAAGCTTTATATATAT
>CM044440.1:122639460-122681429 GCA_024363595.1 Xenopus borealis | reverse complement strand
GTCTTATTAACCCAAAACTGTAAATATCTCATATGCCAAACATGGAATTACAATGCCTACTTAGTTAGTGAGGCCCCTATTGCCACCTGGTTAGGAGTATTGATTGTATTAGTGGGTCATTTACTTTTAGATAAAAAGTTATTAAGTTTACCACCTACAGTGTGAATTATTACTGTTTTTCTAGTGGAACCACCCATAGGTGCATTCCTAGATCCCACTAGCTGTAGACACTGCGCTGTTTCTTTTGGCCCCTTTATTGTTGTGGCAAACATTTTCACAGCAGATTTTTCCTGCGGTTTTGCAGATGTCAAAATGCAGAAAATGACAGAAATCCATGGCTGGCAAAAAAATTAGATGTCACACATCGTCGTGGCACAATGACGTCACTGTGCAGCATTGTGTATTGTTACAAATTGGTGCTCTCCACAATGATTCACTACTGGTTTTCACATTTAGGAATGTTATGCTTTTTAAAATTAATTTCCAAAATGTAATATAAAATGAGTTATACTAAAAAGATTAAAATGTTCATATATTTTAAAAAGTAATAAAGCATTTAGGTGGCAATAAATTGTGTTAATTGTAGGTTAGATAAGGGAATTAATTATATGGAGGGAAGCTAATTGCACATGGATATAGTTTTAATCTTGAATTTGTTTTAATAACTTCGGAATTGCAATTTAAAATGATTATACAAAATGGAATGGAAGAAATAATTGAATTTGGAAAATGGGAAATTATAAGTTGTTATTACACAGTACAAAAAAATTACTTTTACTTGGAATATAACTTCTAGGTTTATTTATATTAATTTTGTTAAACATGTATGTAATAAATGTATGACACGCAAGGGTATTTAACTCTTTAACTGCCACAGATACAGTCAAATGTTTTTTTGTGGGCGGGAAACTCAGAATATTAAAGTAATTTTTTTGTTCTTGACATTACTGGGTTAGGATGAAGGGGTAGCTTTTAAAGACATGCCTTAGCTCCTCATTTATTCCCCCCACCTCTTACAATAGTGTACATTATTCAGTGTTATTCTTCTCCAGTGCCCTTTTATAATATTATTTAATTTTTTTAGCCTTTAATTTTTTAGATTCAGTAAGAAACAGTTTTTCCATAGCTTACACCAGGAGTGCTATTTACTAAGATTCAATTTTTTTTTCCCACAAAACTCTAACAATTGTTTTTTTTTTTATTATTTCTTTAAAAAGTTAAGGATTCAAGATTTATGGGCAGATTTATCAAGGGTCAAATTGAAATATCAAAATTAAATTTTGAGCTAATTTTAGTGTACTTCGACTAGGGAATAGTCCAAATTCAATTTGAATTTGAAAAACAATGTAAAAATTTTATATTTTTTGAAGTTTATCATGTACTGTACTTTCTCTTTAAAAATTCAACTTTGACTATTTGCCATCTAAAACCTGTCTAATTTCTGTTTTAGCCTACGGGGGACCTCTAGAACCTATTTGGAGTCATTTGGGTTTTTGGAAAATACTTCATATTAAATATGATCCAAATTCGATTCAAATGATCAAATAAAGCCTATTCATTTGAACTGAAAAAAAATCTATTTTTAAATAAATTTTGGTTAGTCTTTTTTATATTCAAATTTCGAGTTAATGGGAGTTTAAAATAACTCCCATCACCTGGAAATTCGACCCTTGATAAATCTGACCCTTAGTAAGTGTAAAAGCCACAGAATATTATTGAGGTTGTATTGAAGTCAATGGGAGCTGCTCTGATCTTATCAAACCTTTTTAAATAAATTTGGACATTTAGAGGTCTTCTGATTTTTTTCCACTCTTTATTCAATTGTCTGGAAAACTCATATTTTTTATTTTGTTCAGTGCATTTTTTCACTCATCCTTTTTATATTCTGATCTGATATTCTGATTCTGCTTAATGAATTCCATGGCATTATTTCTGGTTTTTAAAACCTCTAAAAATATTAAAATGAGAAAATAGGCCTCTGTGAATTATATAGGGGCTTATTAACCAAAATCCAAATACTTCTCTTTATTTTATGAAAACTACTTCAACCAAACTCCCATCCAAATGTTTACGTTATTTATAGATAAATTAACTCTAAAAAATCTGGTGTGGAAAAAAGACTTTATAATATTGTGAAAAATTCAAATTATACATTTTTTTCTGATTTAACTCCTGAAAACTCAGATTTTTAGGATAATTATCTGAAATCACAAATTATTCATCTTATTGTATGACAACCTATTATTATCCCAATTGAAAAAGGGACATCTGCCATTGACTTCTACATGATCTTCTCAGTATGAGATGTTTTTTTTATTTTTGGCTTTTTTATAAATCTCTAAAAATTCGAGGTTTTTTTTTTACAAAAAAAATGTTTTCCACCTTTAAAACTTCGACTAGAAAAATTCAGACTTTAGTAAAAAAAACACCATAAAGTATATTATAAAAACCAGATTTAAAAAATTTTACATATTAATATTGTAATCATTTTCTAATAATTTATAATAGTATACTAATAATTAGGCAACCATTTCTAATAATATTCTAATAATAATCTAGTAAATTCTAATCATATGCTAATCATTCTCTAATCATTTTAGATAATTCTCTCATTTTTAATAATATCCTAATCATTTTATATGAGTAGATCAAATTAGTATAAATTATTTCCAGAAATGTCCGGTTTCATTGTGTCCTTTTATCGGAAGTTACTTTATCCTACTGGCTTGTAGATAGAATCTTCACTCCACCTTATTGAGGTTCCAACACATCAAACAAATGAAAAGAGAAACCTAGACACATCCATTGACATTTACCATATCCCAGGAGCTATACATATTGTATCAATGCAAGGATTTCTTTCTGCTGGTACTCAGTCCCCTGTGTCCTTTGATTCTATGTTTCTGTGAAGAATGGATTTGCCTGAAACTTTCAATATATGCTGGGCTGTTTTATTCCCAGGCAATGCCTTTGCTTGCAAGATGTTAAAGATAGAATTTCAAATAGAATATAGAATACTAGATATCTAACTTATACAAATATCCAGTAGGCTATTTGTGTATGTAACTGGCTGGGTTAGATTTAAAAAAAAAAAAACCACAAAGTAGCATGAAGGGAAGTATGTTTAGCAAGATACAGTCTTTTTTATTTTTCAGTTTCACTGCAATTTTTGGTGCAAGGTCAAATGGGATAAAAGTCCTCAGCCCAGCGATCTATACAGCATAACATGATCAGTGCCAAAGCTTTGGCTTTCTTTTTGTTTGGTAAACTAAGAGGCAGACCCGAAGTGGAAACACTTCGGGGCAAATTTACTAAAATTCCCCAAAAATCCTACGAATTCCCTCGATATTCGATAAGCATTCGACTATCGAATGCTTATCGAATAGTTTTAGGCTATCATTTTGCTCGATATTCGATTTCTCTATGAAATCGTACTTTTTCCTTCAAACCTCCGAAGAATTTGTACGATTCGAACGATCAAGGCGTTCAATCGTACAAATGGTATTCGAGGAGGACTTAGCCAAAGAAGCCTATGGGGGGGGTTCAATCTGGCGAAATGGGCATTTGAAGGATTTTAAAATTTGAAATCCGATCATCTGATTATTCGATAATTTGGTATTCGATGATCAAAGAGGCCAAATTTGCATATTCGAATACCAAAAAAATCGTACGATGGTATTCGATCTCATTCGATCGAACTTCAAATCCTTCATGTGAATTTTGTAAATCTGCCCCTTCTAATGCAATACTTTGCCACCTAAAACCTACCGAGTTCATGTAGAAGTCAATGGGAGAGGTCCGTTGAACCATTTAAAGATGTTAATTGCCTTCCCAACCCGATTTGAATTTTCGGGTTGCTCCTATTCAATCAAATGTTAGACATTCAAGTTTTTTCATAAATAATCTCCTATTCGAGTTGTGAGTATATTAGAATATATTAGAGTTAAATAAAATTCACATACATTCCAAATTCTTCTTTTGATAAATAACCCCCTTAATCTACAAAATCCCTTGATCCTGTGTGTTTAAAGGACAAAGAAAGTAGAAAAAAAACAAAAATCCCATTTTTACTTTATTTAATGAAAAAGAAACTTATCTCCATTATACTTTAATTTAAAAATGCCAGCCATTTTTATTATAAACCTAACTGTATGCAGTGAAATTCTCCCTTCATTTACTTCTGTGGATAGCAATTATCAGACGGCCCCTAAATGCTCTGCAGACATACTCATGTTCAAGAACAGCAGGGGGAGCCCCCGCCTTGCTTTCTAGTCATGCACAACTCAAGCAGCTTTGTTTCCCTGTAGAGCAGACGGTGATTGTGTAGAGATTTGTAATGGATTTTATTTTTGCCTTTACATCCCCTTTACTGTTTACAACTCCAGCTGCAGGGACAAAGATCATGGAGCCAGATTTGAACAGATAAACTGGGATTCTATTTGGAGGATATTTTACTGCAGACACTTGTTCTGCAGAGTTGGAGAAAGTTTGTATTAAACAATACAAAAACTATAAAATCCACATTAGATTACATGACAACACAGGACCTAATGCATAATATTCTGATTATTAATCAGTTTTGCTGTAATGGCTTCTGGCAGATATTATTTGACTTTGATAATTTATGATGATCCCTAAGCAGTACAGACCACACTGAGCATGTGCAGGGTCAGGCAAAGATATTTAACACAGTTACAAGATGACAGCCCCCTATGGCCAACTTAGAAAGAAAAAAACATTTGTTAGGCTTGTGGTGCATTAAGTATATGTTTATTATACAAAATACAGCATTTCTAGCCTTATTCTATTTTAGACTGTCTTTATCCTTTAAGGAAAAAAACTAAACAGAAGAAGCAAACTGATTTGGAGTTTCCTATTTATTTGCATGCAGCTTTCAAGACAAAGGCCAAATCAGAGAGATATTCTTTATTCAGTGCACTGAGCATTATACAACAGGTTTTCGTATGGCAATACTGAGACACAGCAATACATTAGTAGATTTAAGTTTGTATTGATGCTGGCCATATGTGGTTAATAGATGCATAAGTACAACTTTGTCTTATTTATTTTGTTGACATTAGAGAAGGGTTAGTTTATGCAACACAGTAATGTCGGAACAAAGTAAACCATTTTTCTCAAAAGCTCCCGGTACAATGCCACTCAGATAGGGACATGACACAAAAAATAATATTCAATTGCTCAATCATATTCAAAAATATTTTTTAAATGCTGTTTAATGTAGTCATCTGATAATCAGATGAAACATAATGCAGTTGACATTTGATTTTATATATAGTACCTTTGGCCCTCTCTGTTGTAAGCTGCATGGTAAAATATAAAATCAGATAATGATAATGATCAGATAATGATAATGATATCCAGTCTCTCATCTAATTCAGCAAAGTGAGTGTTTTGTATACATGTCTAGCAAGTAGTGATGGGCCAATCTACCCAGTTTCGCTTTGCCGAAAAATTCGCGAATTTCCAGCGAAATTCACGAATTGGTGAAAAAATTTGTGAAACGAGTCGCAGCACGTATTTGATGCATTGCTTCGTTTTCGTCACGCGTTGGGCCGTTTTTGTCGTGCGACTCGTTTCTTTTTGTGAATTTTCGCCAATTCGTGAATTTTGCTGGAAATTCGCGAATTTTTCGGCAAAGGCGAATCGCGGGAATTTGCCGCGAATTCGCCCTTGGCGAATATATTCGCCCATCACTACTAGCAAGCATTGTTATTGGAAGTCCAGTATCTTATCCTGTTTTTTTTCACCCCTGTTTTAAAACATGAAGATATTGGAAGTCACAAGGCCTTTGGCTTTGTCCTCTTACATGGTTATGAAACTCCTTGTTCAATGATAATATCCCTACAGGAGGTTGATTATTCACTATATAATGAAAGGGATTGTAAGTAGAGACAGCATCAGACTGTGGGCCCAGAATGCCAGCAGCCTCAGGGACCCCCATACCAACCCCTGGCCCACCAATCATACAGTCCTCTCTGATGTCGCCACCCCCAGCCGAGCGTGCTTGCATACTTTTTAGCACTTGACCGGGGTCAGGGAGGAAGGTAGGGAGTACATGAGATCATGTCCGGGCTGGCCAACCCAGTCCAACCCTGAGTAGAGAGAAGAAATGTAGATGGGGAGGGGATTTCTAAATCCTTAATTAGAATAATGTTGGTTCAGTATATTAACTTAAAATTGGAAGGTATGGTGTTCAGTGGGGGGGTCAATGGGGTTTTATTATTGAAGACTGAAAACTGAGTTTCTGTAGTTTGCCAGAGGGAGATTTTACAGTTGTCAATTAAATTTTATGAGATTATTAGAGGTGTATTTATCAATGAGGGAAAATTACATTTCCCAATTAAATCCCCAGTTTTTAGTCTCTCAATTGAACCACTGCCTGGTTGCTGTGGTAAAGTGGACCTTAGCAACAGATAGCTGCTGAAATTATCAACCATCAACTTTTGAACAAAAAGTTAATCAAACACCACAAAAAAAGTAAAAAAAAATATCTAATGCAAATTTTCTCAAATTATCACCATCTACATTCCTAATTAAAATGTGAATTACCCCTTTAATAAATTTCCTGGCAGTAGCGAACGTTTTCACAAATTGCAAAATATATCAAACTGCTGGGATTCCTTCTTCGAGCCTTGATAAATCTGCCCCTAAGCGAAAGATTAGGTTTTTGTGGCAAAAAAAAAAGTGATTTAATTTTGTCCAGAGATTAAATTTTTTCTGCACCCAGTGGGTAAACCAAATGTCTGGGTAAAGTTAATTGTATAATGAATTCATCATCAAAAAATGTATAAAAAAATTATTATTAAACTAAAACAATGTTTTCTTGCAGAGAAAGAACCATTAAGCTGATCTTGGGGTGGAAGTTTGTTATTCTCTATATTATATAATATTATTGACATTTCTTTTTCTGACTGTGGTACTTTTGGTGAAATTCAGTTTTTCTTTGTTATAGCTTTATGTTTTATGGACTATGAACGCTTTGTGATATCTTATTAATGGGTTGTCTGCCTGCTGTGGCAAGTCAATGTTCAGAAGAGTTTTTCCAAGCTGAAACTCAGTGGTCTGATAAGATGAAGTTTGTATGTTTTGTCAACAAAGCTAACACTGGAAAGATGCATTTGAATAATAAGTTTTCTTTTAAATTTTGATGAGTAAAACATGCATCTATCTAGAAGGGCCTCTTACTGCTGCCTGTACACCTGGGAAATGTGTCAGTGTCAACTACTCTGGCCTTACTAAATAAGGAATATAATAAAAAATACACATAATCCTGAAAATTCCTTATCCAGAAAATTCCCTTAGACTTCATTTTATTCAAATGATTTCATTTTACTCATTGTAATAATAAAACAGTACCTTTTACTTGATACAAACTAAGATATAATTAATCCTTATTGGAAGCAAAATACATGATTTTAAGGCAGACTTTAGGTATGAAGATTGATATCACAGGAAGATCCCTTATTCGGAATGCCAGATAACATTTATTTTGAATCTAAGTAAAGACTCTCCAGGGATACTAACTTTCATTTACGTCTTTCTTCTCCTTTAAGCTTACATATAGGGGGTTAGTTATCAAAATTCAAAAAGTTCTCAAGATTTTCAGAAAATTACTGAGACCAAATCCACACAGACTTTCCCACCTATTTATCAAAAAATGCTCTCAAATTTTTCTTGTGAGATAAGTCATGACAAAACAGTAAAAAAAAATCTGATTTTTTTTTCATAAAATCACCCAAAAGCTACAATATTTTTTGGAAACTGTTACAATTGGAAAATCTTCCAATTGTTAATGGGACATCTGCCATTGACTTTTACATGTTCTCAGCAGGAGTTGGAGTACTTTTTTCAGCTGACTTTTAAAACTACCCGAATAATTTAGTTTAGTTCCCTTTACCCCCCTTTAAAGTCCTACTAGAAACATTTGGAGCTTAACAAATAGCCCCCATCATGTTGATGATCTGAAGTGTTGTGTCTCCTGTTGTTCTACAGAAATCAGCATAAAAAGGATATTCTAAATATATTTTGTCCTGTTGCTTTGTGGTTTGAAAACATTGTTATAAGGAAATACTTAATTTTTCAGAATTATAAATACTGAACAAATGGCACATTGTAACCACAGAAATTGCTACTTATTTAACAGTTAAAGAGCATGCATAAAAAATGATGAAGGGACACAATAAAGAATGCTTTAAACATGCAACACAATGATTGGAAGAAATGCATTCATTAAATTCACTGTATTCAGTTTGCAAATGTACACTGTAGCATATTAATATCCCACATTTCTGAATAAGATTTTAAAGTTCTATTTGTAGAGTAGGCTTTTAGTTATATGGTCTGCATGTTGCAGAAGATACTGTATATTCATTATAATTGCCAGTTCAAGCTGAGAACAACTTCTGTTCTTGTATTCCTTTCTGCTGTATGTTGTAGGTTTGCTGGAACTCCAGTTATTTAAAATGATTCTTCAAAACACATCTGCTGCTGCTGCAGCATTTCATCACCAAAATTCGTTCTTCAAAAGATCAAGCAATTTTTTAGTATTTCATTTAGAAATCTGACATGGAGCTTGACATTTTCTTAGTTTACCAGGTGCCTTCATTCACATGACATGTCCTCTTTACTCTCCCATACTACTGGAAGAGGTAAAATGTGGGCAAGACTCTGATGTTATAGAACAAGCTTGAGATGTTGTCTCATGCACATGGAAGGGCCATATTATAGACTGGAGACCTGGGTGTGTGTTTATATTACTTAGAATTTTTGAGTATCCAAGCACAGAGAAATGCTTTAGCCACGGCTGCCAGATTGTGCCAAATTCAGCACAGTGAGTTTCATTTGTTTGTGAAGCTTTGCCAATGTATCCCAAAAATTAAGCCATCCTAACAAAGAGTCAACAGAAAGCATACTTCTGTGTTTCATGCACCTCAAAAATAACTTTAGGCTTAACCAAGTGCCTAGGCTAAAGTGTTGTGTCCTGAACTGGTAACCCACATCTTGCAATATGATGCCAATGGGAACAAGATTGTGGCATCCCAACTCCCAATTTTAAAGGTATTAGCAAAGTGTGAAAGTGAATATTTGGTGGGAATTGTACCAGTTATAAAAACAGCATGTACAGTAGTTTCTCTGGAGTTTGATGCTTCTACTGCAAAGGGGGTAAAGTCGGCAGCTGGAGTGCAAGTTCCCACTAAAGCTATGGTAAAAGAGGCTGAAAGGAGTGATCAACCTGATTACATAACAGACACTGAAAAGGTAAAAGTGATGTATGCTCAACTGGCCAAGGCTTTTAAAGAGAAAGAAATCCAGCTTGAACTGTCCCAAAGAGAGTTAGGGACACAAAGAAATGCACTATGAAAAGGTTCTTGATATGGAAAGAGAAATCACTAAAGTGAGTGAGAAGTCACTAAAGTGGAGCCTTGCTTCAGAGATTCAGAGAATAATGCCCTGGAGTCAGAGTGGAATAATAAAGTTGTAACAGAGCTACAGAAGGAGGTAGCTGACCTAACAAGGAGGCTTGCTGAGGCCTCAAACCTTTACAAAGAGACTGCTGGGAGAGCTAGAATATGAGCAAAAGTGGACAGAATTAGCCCAGGCAAATGCAGCACTGCGCACACATGTAGTACATTTGCAAAGGCAATGTACAGAATTGACAGATGCCAAGGATCTATTGGTTGAGAGTGAAAAAAGTCTGCAGGAACAGTTGAGAAGAGGCATTGCAACATTGAAGTTAATGATGGATGACTTTTCCAATTCTCACAGGTTGCTGGAGAAACAGCGGTGTGTAGTGATGGGCGAATTTATTCGCCAGGGGCGAATTTGCGGCGAATTCCCGCGATTCGCCACTGGCGAATAAATTCGCCAAACTGGCAAAAAAATTAGCCAAAAAAAATTTGCCGCAAAAACGAGTCGCGCGTCAAAAACGCCACGCGACTCATTTCGCGAATCTGGAAATTCGCGAATTTTTCGGCGAAGCGAAATGCGCCCGTTTCGCCCATCACTAGCAGTGTGATGTGCAAACCAAGAAAGAGGATCTGGTAAAATGTATAAAGCCACAGGCCAAAGCTATGGAGGAGCTTCAGGCCCAACTAACAGCTACTCAAGCTGAGAGTAAGTTTTTGAGGGATCATAACTTTGAGATGAAAGTTGAGAAAGCTAACCTGTGTGTGCTACAGGAGCAGGTATTGCAGGAGGAGCAACACAAAACTACAGGTCATCAAGAGATGAAGTGTTTACAAATAAAGTCTGTAAGAAGGATGCTGAGATTCAGATGTTAAAGGAACAATTCCTACAGGACAGTCAAAAGAATCTAGTGCCTTGTTAAACCAGAAACCTGATTGTGACAAAGTTAAGAGGTCAATGGTATTTAATTTTTTGAAGAACGACCCACATGATATCATTATTCTTCAGGACGCTTGGTAAAATCCTGTCACTTAGATGCCCATGGCTTAGTAATGTCTATCACACTTGTTATTCTAATTATGCTTGGGGTGTGACGATTATGGTTAGAAGAGGACTGATATTCCAACTGGTTGACATTAAGACTGACCCTAAAGGTAAATACATTTATGTGCATGCTAAAACTGATGGCAGGGAGCTTTTAATAATAGGGGTGTATCTCCCTCCACCATTTACTTTAGAATTATTAGTGGACTTTGCCCCCATAGTTAATTTCCTATGTTGCCAATATGTATGGGAGATTTTAATTGTGTATTAAACGTTGATCTGGATGAATTTTTTACTGCAGTACACGCAGGGGCGAGATTTTGCCAACGGTTTCTACACTTTTTAACAGCACTCGGGTTGGTGAATGTGTGGAGGGTCAAGTATCTCACCAAAAAGCAATATACTTATTATTCAGCTACATATAATTATGTCTCGCATTAAACGACTACTGGGTGCATAATGAAGACACAGTCACCCCAGCAGGGGAATGGGATACAATGAAAGCATATCTTAGAGGGTTAGTTAAATCAAGAGTCAGCACCTGGAAAAAAAAAGGGAGGAAAGGAGGCCCAACTTGAGGAAAATCTAAACAAAACAGAATCTCATAATCTACGATACCCAGATAATGTGAATAAAATCAGCTGGCTACATGCATCCCAGGACTATCAAGATTTTGTGAAACAGCAGGCATATAAGAACATTCTATACTCCAAACACTAACACAGTTTGGAGATAAAACAGAGCATCTTCTTGCGATAATGTGTAGAGAGACTTCCCCCGACTACAGCGATTTTGAGCATTCAAAATAGAGAGGGTAATTTGGTGTCTACTATGCAAGGAATAACAAGACATTTCAAACATACTTAATTAATGCATACACTTCTAAGGTGCAGTACACTAGACCTACAAACATACTTGAATGGTGAATGGTCTAGGACCTCCTAGATAGTGACATACAGTAACTGGGCAGGAAATTGAAGATGCTATTGGCACATTTCCCTCTGGTAAGACCCGGGCATGGATGGGATTCCTATAGAGATCTACAAAAAAAATAAAAAGAATGCCTGGTCACTAGGCTGAAAATGTGTTATGATGCTGCTTTGTCCACTAAATGTTTACCACAGTCCATGTCAGAGGCCCTCATAGTATTAATACCCAAAAAAAGGGAAGGTTCTCACCTGCTGTGAATCTTATCATCCACTCTCTTTATTGAATGGTGATATTAAAATATTGGCAAAATACTTAAACTCATACATGAGGACCAAACTAGCTTTATGCCAGGCAGGGCAACTACTATAAATATCAGAAGACTGTACACAAATATTCTCTCCTTAGATGCTGCTAAAGCATTCGATTCGATAGAGTGGACTTTTCTATGGGAAACTTTAACCAGGTTTGGTTTCTGGGAACAATTTATTTTGTGGGTGCAATTGCTCTATACCAGCCCAACGGCCAGGGTCTGTACCAATACCCTAGTTTCTGAACCATTCCCCCTTGAACGTGGCACAAGACAGGGGTGTCCAATGTCCCCAGGGCTATTTACCCTAGCTATAGACGTATTAACCATTAAAATCAGGGCAGAGGAGCAAATTGTGGGCTGTAAATATGGGGGAACAAAGGAAAAAATTGCTCTCTATGCCAACGATATGTTCTTTTTGGCTGACCCAGCAGAATCATTGGTACAGACATTACAAATTATAAATACCTTTGGCAAGTTCTCTGGCCTCATATCTCATTTCTTTCCCCTGGATGTTTTTACGGCCCCTCTATATCAAATTCCCAACCAGCCCCTTCAATGTGTAGACCGTTTTCAATATCTAGGCATTTGTTTCGCTCGGCAGCACAGTCAGTACCTCAAAGATAATTTGGACCCTGTCCTTTCTAAAATTAGCAGTTGAACGAAGACATGGAGACCTCTCCGTTTGACACCCCCAATTTTTTTTTTACCAACTCTCCAATTTATATCCCCAAGAAAGGGGGAAAATGACAGGCTTCCTCATTTGAATAATGCAGACTTTCAAAATTATTGGCACCCTCAAGGTATCCAAACAATTGAAGATTTATTTATTAATGGCACTCTCAAATCATTTGCTCAAGTAAAGATGGATTTTGATTTGACGGAAAGCACATGGCTGCATTTTTATCAACTTAGGCATGCAGCTAGGGCACAATAGCCATCTTTACCTTTTATAATTGCTTAATCACTAGTGATGGGCGAATTTATTCGGCAGTGGCAAATTCACGGCGAATTCCTGCGATTCGCCGTTGGTGAATAAATTCGCGAAAATTCGCTGAAAAAAAAAGCGTGTCGTTTTTGACGGGACGTGCCGAAAACCACGGGACGCGCGTAGAAAACGGAGTGACGAAAACGACGCATCGCGACGAAAATGACGCAGGAGGATGGGGCCAGACATATTGTCAGTTTCTCAGGTGCCCTCAGCCATGTGACTTGTGCTTGATAAACTTCAGTCACTCTGTACTGCTAAATTGCAAGTTTAACACCGCACTCCCTTCCCTCCCCAGCAGCCAATCAGAGGCCTATTCCCAGAACAATAGCTAGCTAACCAGATAGTAGCTACCTGACACTTCTGCTGAAGGATTTGCTTGCATTGCTGAAAGTGCTACTTAGCAGGGTTTTTCCTGCTTGGGTGCTATTCTCATGTTTATCAATAGGTGTGGCTGGGGAGCACACCCTAGGTCATGGTAAATACAATGGGAAGGGGAGAAACAATATCTGTTTCAAAACAGTTCCATCTTGACATGCTGGCTCCATCTCAAAGCTAAGAATCTGGCACAATGTAATAACATGGCTGTCTCCACATCAATATTACAGCTATAAATATATTACATTTTTTAATTCAAGAATACAATTTTAAAGGGTAGAGTGAATTGTATGCAATGTAAACAGTAATTTAGAAATAAGAAGTAAAGCATAAAAATATGACAGAATCCATTTAAAAAGGGGTTAATGACATTAAATACAGTGTCTAAATTATGACCCACTTTCTGATGAGATAGGGTAACAAAGATGCATCTGTATTGTTACTGCAGTTATATCATAACCGTGGAATGTTTATTGAACAGCCTAGTAAATAATCCCTGAACGCAACTAGAGAGAGCTTGCCTGCATATAGAGTTTCTTGTATTTCAAGGAAAATTAACTCCCAAGTGGCAAAGAAAAGTCTGTCAAAGTAAAAACATTACAGCTCTGATTGTGTGAGAAAATGCATACTGTTCAGCATTAGTAAACTGCCTGAGAACAGTGCTCATTCGAATACTAATTCTGGATCAGGACAAATTTCATAATCCGTATTCTCTATAAACAAAAGGCAGAAGGCCAAAATTGTCCTATGAATTCACATTTGTTTCTCACAATGATATGAATAAATGAGGAATATATACTTGGAAGTTGATGACAATATTCACCAAACTATAGTGTATTAAATCTGCTTCTCATGTTCTCATAGGCTTTCAGATATTAGATGTACTATATTTGTGAAATTGTTCAAACTAATATTTATATACTGTCATGGTCGGCACCCAACACCAGAGCAAACACCAAGCACCCTGGTCTTGGCTCGTGCTTCACCAGTAGTGTGACTCGAGAGCCTTCGGCTTACTTGGATGCCACCTGGACTTAAAGGAGAGGTGCAAAATAAAGGTTCTGGATAGGCAGAGGGGCACGACTGTAGAAAGAATTTATAAGGCCAAAGGTCACGGTACAGGCAGCAGTAGGCAGATTCGTAGTCAGACAGGCTGGATCGGCAGATAGATAGTATCATCGGGCAGGCATTTTCAGGATCGGGGAAAAATAACAGGCAGGAGTCAAACCAGGAAGCCAATCAGGAGGGTTTCAGGCAGGGTTCAGGTTTCAGAGGTCAGTGTAGTCAAATAGCCAGGCAGGGTCAAACACAGGAATCAGGACAAACTAGAAGCCGCACAGCACAAGGTACAAGGCAACTTTATGAACATACTACAGCATAATATCACCTTTTAATGCTCAAAACTGGAAAATCAGCTGAGTTAAAGAATGCTGTTATTTCTCTTATTATTAATTCAATTATATTTATAATTCTGTAGTGATCTATAGGAATAACAGATTTCTATAACTTTAAAACCCCACCCTGCTAGTTATTAGGCTGAAGCCTATGTATCTATTTTGTGTTAATGCCTGCAGTTATTGGCCAGGTGGCGCTGTGACCACATCCTGCCTTACACTGTATAGTGCTGGGAAGAGAGGGGCAGCTTCCTCTTTGGCCTCTGAAGGCTGATCCAGCAGGGTGTGCCAGGGGGGACCTGGGTACAGAAAGGCCTTTGATCTGAGGTAACCCAAAAGGGACTGGACACCTTTGGTGGGTAAGTCGGGGACCAGGCAACCCCGTGAATTAGGTATAGCTAGCCTTGGGGAGTTTGGTGATAGACTCTCTAGGCAGAGTGAGACAGAAGGTTGTAGCTGCATGAGCAGTTGTAGCTCTCCCGAGGATTGTTACAAGGAAGTAGCTTCCCACAGGTTTTGAAATACCTGAGTGCAGGGACCTCAGAGAAAAGGGACTGTTAGGGTAGAGGCTGCTGTCTTGGAACTCCCTGGAGAAAAGGGAGGTCTGTCAAGGCATCAGGAGGGTGCAACTATTCTGAATTGCTGTACATGTCTAAGTGGTGTCTGTTCTCCTGCTATTTGCTCAACTCCTACGTGAGTAGACCTGAGGATATTTGTCTATGACATAATAAAAGTTAGTTTGAGTTTGCACCAAGAACCTCTTGGCGCCAATCATGTTGCATGTACAGTGTCTCGGTGTTGTCGTTGCATTACACCATAGAGGGAATACTTCCACTTAGCGAAGGCCTTGGATCCTGAAGAGAGAGAGTCCAATGTAACCCAAGCTCATACCAATAGCTGTGGTCTGGATAGCCCAGATTAGCGTTACAATTCCTATCACAAATAATGTATCACTTTTAACTTATTATTGCTTTGATCGTTTTTTATCAACCCATATCTAAAAAGTATGCCAACATATTATTTTACTTTAAATTATAATGAAATTTAAATTTTTTCAATTATTTCCTTAGGGAAACTAAATAATGACTGGAAAAACATTATTTGATTTAACATGATGAAGTTTTGATTTATTTTCCATGTATTCTATATGTCAAACTTAATATCTACTAAAAATGGATGCAATCATGTTGCTATTTTTTGTGCAGTCAATCCTATTTTGAAGAAAATCATCAATATGTATCAAAATAGCATTTAAATTCTCCTATGACTACCTAGAAATGCATTAGGTTCCTAAGAGCCAAAATGCATATATCTTAATTTCTATACCAGGGTTTTTAAGTAATTTTTGAGGTTAGTAAAGGTGACCTCAAAAATTACTTTAAAATAAGTTTTTCTTCATTACAAAAGCCTATTCAAGCAAACGTAAAAAGACTGCTAAGCTTTTTGTTTGCCATGAAACTTGATTAGTAAACTCCCACTCGTTGGAGCATGAAAGCTCCAGAGATCATAAATGCCCCTTAGCACCTAATATTCAGAAATTAGCATGACAATTTGAATTAATCTTTTTTCCGGTTTTATGTTCTTTTCTTTGTAAGGTGTTTTGGTATTGGGATGCTTGGTTCCAATGTTTAATCAACTCACTGGAACTATACCATCATTTGTTGGTGGGAAATGTTAACACCCTATCCCAGAAATTGGAGGAATAAAGCCCTAACAAATTCAATTCATAGGTCTAAAGGTCTTATGTAAAAATGGAATATCTGTGATGTATTTATTGTGGACACATATTTCACGGGGAGGCCCATTTATTAAAGGATGAATTTTGAATATGAATTTTGAATTCATGTGAATTGTTTTTAATTCAAATATACTCACAATTTGACTCAGAGTTCATTTAAGAAAAAATCTACATGTCAAATATTCATTCAAATGGTTCCGTCCTGAAAATATGAATAGTATTCGATTCGTATGAATTAAGTATTTCTCCTGAAAAAAAACTTGACCGTCTGGCAATTTTTACCTCCAAATGACTCAACAGACCTCTTCCACTAACTTGTACATGAACTCTTCAGGTTTAAGGTGACGAATATTTGAACTAGGACTGTTTCCATAGTGTAATAAATCTCACATTCAAATTTACTTTTGAAGAGGGGGATTCAAATTCGAATGTGTGAATTTTGAAACTCCAGAATTCGAATTTACGATTTAACCCTTGATAAATCAGTGTTGACGCCAGAACAATCCTTTTTTCTTCTATTTTCTGCATATAGAACTCACATCGACCAAATTTCCGGCAGTGCTTATTGCATTCCCTTTGTTTCAATCAATTATTGTATTTGCACTTTATCTACCTTCTGTCACAACCCCCCAAGCATGATTGAATCTCACGTGGAATAAATTGTAAACTGTGGAAGGACAACATGTCACACAATCTTAATTCATTATTGAGCTATTTACTTGTTCTCTTTGCTATTCAATTACATTGAGTTTATTAAATGCTTACACAGATATCTGACACGACAAGTTATGTTTCTGTCTCCCACATTAATATCTTTGTTTTCATAACAATGTGAGATTATTAAAAGTGGGGTTTAATAATACATATCCTTTTGTTTAAATAAGAAAGGTTGTTCTATATTTGGTCCCAAATTCATTTTTACACAAGATGAGAAGGAACTACATACATGCACATCTGCTACAAGAACCATTCACCAGTTCCCACTCTGAAATGAGACCCTTTGACTGATAGACTACACTATTTGTTGCTAAGAGAATTATCATGCTACAGGACCATTTTGTGGGGTCATAAGTTGATGTAAAACGAAGAATGCCACAAAATCTATTGAAAGGTTTAAATATAAAAACATGAATTAAAAATGAATTACTGAACAATGCAATTAAAAAATGTATACCTTGAAAACCTGACAAATGCTAGAAAAAATAAAAAAAAACCTCTAAAAAATTGAATTGATTAAAAATGGTCCAATAGGATCAGTGCATTACACCATGTATTGGTTCTATAGAACCTCAACAAAAATAACCTGGCAAATATGTGAATTAGGGTTTTTTTGAATTTGAAGTACTTTTTGGGTACTTCCACTATCAAATAGGCCAAAATTTTATTTGAATTGAAGAAAATTCAATAAAAATTTTAAATTGTCTCTATAAATAATTTGAATTCAACCCACCTTAAAGCTGCTGGATTGCCTATGGGGGACCTTCTGGAACCTTTAAGGACTGTTTCTGAAAATTTTTGAACATCAAATTTTTTGGTGGAAAACCGTTTGAATTGTTCGATGCAATCGAACAATTTGAACAATTGTTTTGATCAAAAACATACCTATTGACCATTTAAGATCAAAAACCCCCTTTAAAAAATGTGATCGTCAAATTTGAAGTTTTTTAACTATGAAATTCCACCCTTAGTAAATCTGCCCTGTAGTGTGTAGCATAAAGGAAAACAATATACACCATAAAATTTGGAATTTTAACCTCCATCAGTCTAGCTGTTGTGCAATTGAACTAATCTGCATTCTGTTGGATGACCACGGTAGGATTCTCCTGATACAAAACAAATTATATTTCATTAGGGCAAAAAGAATGGTTTATCCTATCAGCACAAAATTTGATAAAAATGTATTTCAGTTATTATGAAAGAGAAACAATAATGTCCAAGAGGCATAGGACAAACTCCAGGAGATACAGGAGGATTTCTAAGTGATGCTAAGAAGTTGAAAAGCCAAACTGTGTAATGTTGGCTATAAATCACTGCCAGGCTCACAGCACTTTCCTATTAATTTGGTGGAAAGCTTGGAAACTATTCTCATCTGCTGCAATAAATAATCCTTGATGAACCAAGGGCTGTGATTTACAATGCAGGATACAGTGAGCTATTTGTTTTAACAACACTTACATTATCGATATCAAAGATAATTCTGCACTTTGAGTCTCAAAATGTTGGAACTTTTATGTAGGAAAAAGGGACTTTTTAAGAATGTCAGAATTATGTCATTCCTGATCTGCAATACATGGTGTAATACAGTATATAGTAGCACAATCCACCCCAAAATACCCCAGGAGATATACACATTTTATTTCTATTTAGAATACCTCCCTTTAAGAGAACACAAGTGCCTCCACATTGACTTTAAAGGTATTCTGTCATGATTTGTATAGTGTCATTTTTATTTCTAAATAGCACTGTTTACACTGCAAATAAGCATGCTAAAATTTCTGGGGGCTGTGATTGGCTTTTGGTAGCCCCTACATGGAATTGTAAGTGGCTCCGTTTGACAATACATCTGGGTTTTCAGTTACAGTTTGCCACCAAGCAAGGATTTTGAAAATAATCACCTCCTTTGAGGGTACTGGAAACAACATACAAGGGGGTCAGGGAGCAACATGTTGCTCATGAGCCATTGGTTAAGGATCACTGCTGTAGAGTTTTCTTAGTAAGTAAGTTAAGTAAGTAGTAAGTTAGTAATTGTTAAAATTACTCTATGCCCTATTGCATTATATTACACTAAGGGGGTTAAATATTGTTTAGGTTTATTAAACCCCATGGTGTTAAAAGTCAGAATAAAAAAGTATTACAACTCAGAGCTGCCACATTCATAAAGATAATGGCAGATGTTTAATTTACATTTTTAACATATCCTGATCTGCTGATTTTTGTGAAAATATATGGATAAATAGGGTGGGGGAGAGTCTGTGTAGATTTGGTCAAATTGGTTTTGGGAAAATTTCGGATTTCGATAAATAAACCCCTTCAGGATTCAACACAATCCAATCATATCAGTGCTTTATAAATAAGTGCCTGAGTTTCAAAACTGTCTTGTTGTAGTAAATAAAAGTATTGCTGGGGGTGTAGCTCTCTATTAAACACATAACCGTAATTATTGCTGTATGGGCAGATTTACTAAGGGTCAAATTTGAGGGTTAAATAACTCTCGAATTCGACCATGGGAAAAGTTGGGAATTGTTGGGGAATGAAAATCCATCAAATTCGAAGGATTTTACCGCAATTTCATCCATTCGATCAAATCTTTTTATTAGATCAAAAATAATGCAACCCAATTCAGTATCTTTAATCTGGTGAACTTGGCAGTCGGATAAAAATTTAAAGGGGAAGTTATTCGACTTTTGAATAGTCAAATATTGGAACAGATTTATATTCAAATTAATGGAATCGTTCCATTCAATTGAATTTTCAAAATTCACTGGTTGAAGTGGTCTTCAAAAACAATCAAATATTCGAGTTAGAATCTTTTTGAAAATTCGATCGAACTTCGAATCCTTCATGTGAATTTGATAAATCTGCACCCAAGAGTATTTATCAAGTAAAGTGTATTCTGGACTATAATATATTTTATATATATTTCACTCAGTTACATGCTATATACAAATTCAAAGTTAAATAATCATGGATCTCTCTAGCAAAAACACATTTTTTTGTTAAATAATTATTCATTCATTATTTGAACTATGAATTGAATTTTGGTCTCATTTATAATTGGAAAATGTTACTTGAATTACAACTGGAATAGTCAATGATGGAAGGCTATTGAAGCTGAACTTCAAAGAGCTAAGCCAGAAGGGAAACAAAGCATTAGAATATATTGGAAATCAGAGATAATTAATTCATTTCTGTTGAGTAATTCATGATTTCATTTATGCCTGGAACCATACATACTGTATACTTGCATGTCTTCCAACCTTTACACTCATGTTTTTTCAAATGTGATCAATTAAAGAATTATTTTATTTTTTTTAATGTGAAACCACATCATTTATTCTGTCATGGTCATAAATTCAGTAAAGAAGTTAATTTAAAAAATGTTGCAGTGTGGTTTGCTGGAGGGTGCACTGTTGTATTCAAGAATTCTCTGATTGACCGGAGTTGTGGCTAATTGTACTTTATCATTTTTATAATTCAAACAAAACGAAAGCTCAAACATTTACTGTAAAAGAATATATATATTCTTCTTCTTCTTTTTACTGTAATTCTTCTTTTTATAGTCGGGCTTTGCACAGCAACAAGCATTTCACTACATGTCATACTATGTATGCTGTGACAAATAAAATTTGAATTTATATATACATATATATATATGTCCTCTACATTTTTCAGTAAAATACCTTTAGTTTGAGTGTTTAAAATATCAAAACATCAATTCCTTTTCTCAAGGCCTACAGTAATTGATTTAGTAAAGGCTAAATCAGTGACCTCAGAAAAATAACTAGATATTCTATGAACAGACAACTATGCTATTGTAACGCTAATCTGACTAGGCAGACCAAAAAGGGGTTAATGTCCCGCTAGTTGTTGGATCATGGATTACATGTGACTCAAAAACACTTCAGACTAGGGCCATCGCTACATGAAAGATTTCTCAGGTGAAGTAGTAGTAACTACAATTCTCATGCTACTTTGCTACACCAAATAGAAATAATGGGAGCCAGGAGATTCTTGTGATGAACCAAATGAATAACAGTTTATTTGTAAAAGACAAATCAACCTACAGTTTACTTACAAAAGTCAAGTCATACACAATGCCGTACAACAGGCTGAAAAAGGTTACATTACACAGCAGAGAACAGTGACTCCCATCAGGCAATGTAGTCAAGTAGTACATCCATTTTCTTCTGCAATATACCTCAAAGTGGTCCGGCTCCCACCCACTGTGGACCCTTCACTCTAGGCAATTCAAAAGACTTGGCAAGCTACTCCCTGCTACAATCTTTGATGGAGCTCCAACTGCTCTTACTATCTGTCCTCTCTACCTTACTGTCCTAGAGAATTTATGACAGAACTAACCCTGTTTAGCTAACCTCTAGTGATGGGCGAATTTATTCGCCAGGGGCGAATTCGCGGCGAATTCCCGCGATTCGCCGCTGGCAAATAAATTGGCGAAAAAGCATGAAAAATTCTACAGTTTGACGCGCGACTTGTTTCGTGAATTGACGAATCTCTGGAAATTCGTGAATTTTTCGGCAAAGCGAAACGCGGCCGTTTCGCCCATCACTACTAACCTCATTCACTTGTTTCCTACGTCCTCAACTCAGATACTAGAGAACCCTCTAGGCACATGGCTCTGAGCCATGCTGTACCCAAGAGCCCCTGGACACACCCAGTGGGATCAGCATGCAGCAGCCAAAGTGGAAATTCCACCCCCTCACTCTCACTATAACACAGTGTTACAGGAAGTGGTCACAGCGCCTCCTGGCCAATAGCATATCTATGCAAATTACATCTAGCTACATGAGCATCTACCCAGCAACTAGTCAGATCAGGAAGTAAAGGCAATTAATGCCATAGGGACACATTTAACCCTATGGGTCCCTACACTATAATAAATGAATTACTGCAATGTTTTGATTGGTATAGATACAGCAACACATTGATCGGCTTATCACAGTACCTCAAAAGAGGATCATGGGTATTGTAGTCCAAATGTCTACAGTACTATACAACATGACATTTGGACTACAATACCCATGATCCTCTGTTGAGGTACTGTGATAAGCCTATAACCAATTCGCTTGGACTGCTTAAGCTCAACTATGCAGTATAACAATAGACTCATTTAGTTTTTCTTTCAAATTTTTTTTATAAAAACAAACTGTACTCAAATTAAGAGGAATGTAAAAGTGTGGTATGAGTTCCACGTAAGGACCATAATTAATCTTAGTGAATATATATATTTATTTATATAATGAAATAAATATATATATATATATATATAATGAAATATATAAAATTAAATATGGACTAACCATGTTATATATAATTACTAGTGGAAAAAAAGTAAAAACTTCTTTAAAGTCTGCATTATTAAAAATGGTCCAAATTCAGCATAGCTCCCATTGACTTCTGTTTATACACTTAATACAAATTGAATTTAAAGAGTTTTAGAGAAATGAAAAAAGAATTCTAGAAAAAACTATGATTACTGAAAACAAAAAAAAAATTAAGCAAATTGTCCAAAGCTTGGAAAAGCCCAGTACACTACTACAACTATCAAATACCTTGATTTTTCTTAATTCTAACTGCACTAGATCAGTAAAAACTGCTTGTTGGTTGCTATTGGTTATTCCCAATAAATCCAACCCCTGCATTTCTAAATCCAGTAATGTGCCATGCTTTCTCATAGCTAGCTTTAATAACTGCAGAACAATCTTATCTCTGACGTTAAATCATGCTATGGGACATTTGAACTACTTTGTAAAGTGTAAAGGAAACAATTTAGCACCTTTGCTATTATCGTGGCTCCATGCTGGCTGCAGTATGACTTTTACATTATCATTTCCTCCTATCATTTTTTTTTTTACATTGATGGATAATTCTAGCTCCAGTACGTTCTTACGTCAGAAAACTTGAAAGGCAACCCTCTAGGACTTTAAGAATAGGCTGGGAACAACTGGTCATGCTGGGATTTGGAGAGGAAGCATGTTGAGAAGATATGCAGGTTTAAGATGGAAGCTGTACTATATTGAACATAAGAACAGCAAATCAACACGTTAAAACATTTGCAATGGATATACTGGACGTGAGACAAAAGAAGTGGAAGTAGTTGTGGTATACAGTATTTCTGCAGGCCATAGTCCACTTTTTGTTATAATCTTCTAATCTACAACTATTGGCCCACAACCAGGGTCTGACTGTCCCTGCGGGCCCCCCAGTCCAACCCTGCCCACAGCATCACCATTTATGTCTTCCATAACTAATGAAAGTAGTAAAGGTGTGGGATATGTTATCTGGAAAACCCTTATCCAGAATCCAAAAAGCCTCGAATTATGGAAATGCTGTCTCAAATAGACATTTTTTAAAAAAGATTTCCTATTTCTCTGTAATAATAAAACATTTTCTTGTACTTGTTCCAAACTAAGATATAATTAATCCTTAACAGAGGCAGCACCAGCCTATTTGAGTTTATTTAATGTTTACATGGTTTTCTAATAGACACAAGGTATGAAGATCTGAATATTGTAAAGTTATTTGGAAAACCCCTGGTCCAGAGAATTCTGCATAACAGGTTCCATACCTGTCATAAAATGAAATATACACAGTGTTTCTACTGTAATAATATAAAATTGTCTCAAAGTAGTGACAAATTGCAGGGCATTATGTCTGTGTCTTTACCATCTGATTTGTTGTACATCAACAACCTGACATTAAACCAACATTGTAATTGCTTTTCTTCTGTTGTGTCCATCGACCCATCCCATTGTGGGAACCCTGTAGTTACTGTTTTATATATAATATAGGCATGCCCACTGTATTAAACATAAATAAATATTCAATTCTGAACATTAAATGCCACCCTACACATTTTACCCCAAGATGGATGTAATGGAATTAATCATACAACACTGTATAAAAACAAAACAGGAAATTACATCATGCACAAATAATCCTTTAAATACACATTAGCCCCTAATAATTTTAATAGTATGGAACAGGCCCTGAGCTAGGGGTAGTCCATAGAGGGTGCCATGGTGAAGGTGGCACTAGGCATTTACCTTGGGGCTCCATAGTGAAGAGCAGAGGGTTGGAATGATCAATGATGTTCAGGTATGGAACAAAGAGACACTGATACTAGCAAAGTCTGGGTGAGCTCTGTGCCAAGGCAAATTAGGCAAATTAGGCAGCACCTGGAGTTTTGGGAACCACTTGTCCCAAATAAAGAGTCTGTGTATGAAGGATTTTGCGGTGCACTTCAGAAAAGAAAATGTGCTAATAGTGTAATACTGTTTTTTGATCTAATCCAATTATTTTTAGTCTAATCTACCCACATTCTGTAGCAGGAATGTGCGCTCGTAATGGTTAAATGAAGGCTTGTAACTCCTCTGCGATTGTGCCTATTAAAATGAATTCACAAAATAGTGAAGTACCGCAATAGGTCTTTAAATAGACCACAGTAGGCTGGTACTTACAAGGTTTCCTGCTTTGCGATCACATTCATTAAGCATGCAGAGGTTGTGGTGTTAGCTGGATCCTTCCGTCTATGGGGCAAATTCACTAAAATGCGAAAATTCGCACTATCACTCTACAATGGTAAAACACGTCACCGTTTTTTTGGGGACAGAAAATTTTTCCATGTTTACTCCTATCTTTTTTATTGATAGTCTAGCGTAAGTGGTAACGTTCAGGAAAATGTTGATCTTAGTGAATTTGCGTAATTACGATCCTTCGTCAGTGCGCAACTTCGCCTGGCGTAAGGGTGCAAAGTTGTGCAAGTCTATCTACATTGCTAGCAAAAATTCGCCAAAACCGGTGGTAGTGAATTTCCGAAGTTACGAAATAACGTGATGCTGGCAAATTAGAGCTAGCATTAGACCTTTCGCGCTTTAGTGAATTTGGGCCTATGGCACCGAACGTGCCCGTTGCAATAATAATGGTGCTTTCTTTTCTTGCTTGTGCGTGATATCTATTAAAACTACGAATAAGTCATACTTCTATCTGATCCTGCATTACTACTCACACGAAACTATAACCGAACAAAGTTTCCCTGTGTAATAAAGTATAGTAAAAGACCGGAATCATCTAAAACCGGAACCGCCGGAGAGTGAACACCACGAGGAATCTAGGTCTGGGAAAAGAAAGCACCATTGTAACTGCAACGGACACAGTGTCGGACTGGCCCACCAGAATACCAGAAAAACTCCCGGTGGGCCAAGGTGTCAGTGGGCCTTCATGCTGCTAAACTTTTGGCCTATTTCATGGCTATTCCCTATTTCTAGTACAAAGAGGAAAAATATATGAAATAATTGATTATAGTATGTAAAGAAAACAAACTAGGAGAATAGAGGTTGAGTGAGGAGATGATGAATATTAGTACTGAGATTGGGCCCCTGGTCTAAAATTTTATGGTTGGCCCCTGGTCTAAGGTTTTTGGGTGGTCCCCTGGTGTCCCAGTAGAACACTGAATGGGCACGGAAGGATCTAGCTAACACCGCAACCTCTGCATGCTTAATTAATACGATCGCAAAGCAGGAAACCTTTTAAGCACCAGAACCACTGTTGGCTATTTAAAGACTTATTGCAGTACTTCACTATTTTGCGAATACCTTTTAACAGGAAGAATCATTTAACCATTATGAGCGTGAATTCCTACTACAGAATGCAGTATATTAGACTAAAAATAAGCGGATTAGATTTAAAAAAAAAAACAGTATTGCACTATTAGCACATTTTTCTTTCCACCACAAATTCATTTATACAAAGAGACAATGATGCTTACACATAATTCATTGAAACATTCCATTAATATGACTAATAGTTACCATCTATGCATCTATGCTAGTACTAATTCCAACCTTATTCCTTTTAATGTCTGCCTCTTTATCTATACAATTAATTATGAAATAAACTAATAATAGATTGAATAGAGATTATAAAAAAACATTCTTTCAATACTTTACTAATGCTTTTATTGTGTTGTAAATTCCATTATTTCCATTTTCACACAAGATATTTTACTGTTTCGTTTTCTAATTAGTGTTGTTCTAACAGATATTGTACAGCCTATGATTAAGGGCAAATGCGTGAGGTGGCTTTTAATACCCAAGAAGCAATAAAGGACTTTCTTTTTAAAGGAGAAAGAAAGATTAAAACTAAGTAAGCTTTATCAGAAAGGTATATATAAATACACCAGTAAACCCTCAAAGTAATGCTAATCTGAATCCACTGTCAAAAGAAACACGGTATTTCTTTACTTCTATTATGTACACATGGGCTTTTGTATCAGACTTCCTGTTTTTATCTTAAACCTCCAGGGCTTGGGCTTGAGCATGCTCAGTTTGCTCCTCACCCCCTGCCTCCTCCCCTCCCTGCTGAAATCTGAGCAATGAGCGAGCAGGGAGAGATTAAGGCAGGAAGTGATGGCACAGCAAGCTAATATTACAGCTGCTATCCTAAACAAAAAGAGACAGTGTCTAGAGGTAGGTGTGGAAAAGCATTCTAAAGAATAAAAATGGTGTTGTAGCTTGCACTGTTGTGGCTAATCTATTGGCAATAAACTGCATTGGTAGCATTCCTTCTTTTTTAATCCATTGTGTAGGCCTACATTTAAAACTGTGAAATACCCTCTTCTGTAGTGGAGCTGTGGACTGTCCCTCTTCTCCTTTAACATGTGATCCATTGCCCCTTCAACCATAAAATATTTGGACTGAATTTTATTATTATTTGCCCAACAGACACATTCAGGATAGAGAATGCAACAGAAGTAGTGATGGGAGAATTTGTCTCGTTTCCTTCCGCTGAAAAATATGCTAATTTCCTAAGAATTTCGATAAATGGCGAGAAATTCATGAAACACGAATTTTAATGCCCGCAATAATTATGATACGCCTGCCTATTTTATACACGTGCCCCAATGCATTAAGGTCAATGGGACATTATTTTGACAAGCAAAAATGTTTACACACGCAACAATTCAGACATACTGGAGTTTTCACAAGTGAATTTTCTACTCTGTTTCGCAAATGTATTCGCCAGCAGTGAAACACAGAACTTTGCAGCACATTTGCCCCTGGCGAATGAATTCCCCCTTCATTACTCAGAAGAGGCAGGATGACACTTTTATAATTAGTTATAAATTACCTTAACGGTGTCACATAGAACATGCAATCAAACAGCAATAATGCTTTTAATCTAGGCTGCCGGGTCAGTGACCTTCCGAAAGACATAAAGAGGCAGAATATAATACAAGTTACCTTAAAGGGTTCACCTTCCAAACACTTTTTTCTGTTCAGTGGTTTTCAGATTGTTCTCCATAAATAAAGACTTTTTTCAATTACTTTCAATCATTTTTTTAAATCTTTGTTTATGGTTGAATGTTGGTGTCTCTGGTGTTTGAGTCTGGCAGCTCAGTAATTCAGGTGCAGACTCTAAACTGAAAATGACACTTTACACTTCAATATTAGAAGAACAGTTACAAATAGAAAATAGACAGTAATTGGAAAAAGTCGTTATTTATGGTGATCTATCTAGTTGTTTGAAGGTGGACAAACCCTTTAAAGGAAAACTATACCCAACCTATATGCAAACTATAAAGGCCTATATAAAAAGATATTGCATAAAACAGCTCTTATGTAAAACTCTGTTTCATGTAAATAAACCATTTTCATAATAATTTTTAAGCAGTATGTGCCATTGGATAATCACAAATAGAAAATTGCCATTTAAAAAAATATGGGTAGCTCCCTGGGATCATATGATTCACAGTGCACACAAACATAACAATCAAACTATATGTTTTTGGTCACACGAATCAATTAACCCACAATTAACTGTCTTTTGCTTCCACACTTCTTCCTTTCTGGTCAGCTATGGGGCAGCACACAGACCATCATGAAATGGTGGTTCAAGGTAAGAGATGTAAAAATGAAATATTTACTTAAATATATATTCTAGTTTGATAAGATTCTTTAATTAGATATAATCTGTTGCTCAGGTATTCATTATGGGGGTGTAGTTTTCCTTTAAATGGGTGGTTCACCTTCAAGTTAACTTTTAGTATATAGTAGAAGGGCCAATTCTAAGAAACTTTTCAATTGGTCTTCATTATTTATTTTTCATAGTTTTTTAATGATTTGCAATTTTCTTCTGTTTCTTTGCAGCTTTCAAATGGGGGGTCACTGACACCATCTAAAAACAAATGCTCTGTAAGGCTACAAATGTATTGTTATTGACACTTTTTATTACTTATCATTCTATTCAGTCCCTCTCCTATTCATATTCCAGTCTCTTATTCAAATCAATGCAGGGTTGCTGGGGTAATTTATACCCTAGAAAACAAATTGCTGACACTGGAAACTAGAGAGCTGCCGAATAAAAAGCTAAATAACTATAAAACCACAAACAATAAAAAATGAAAACCAATTGCAAATTATCTCAGAATAACACTCTCTACATTTTACTAAAAGCTAACTCAAAGGTGAACAACCCCTTTAAAGGTGACTTATGCCTCTAATGCATTTTTTATAGTAGTTAAATTAAATTTAGTATAGTGTCTTAGGCCACTGTGAGACAGCCGTCTTGTGCACAGAGTCTCAGATATTAGCTCTTGATTTTTGGAACATTTGTGTTGCTTGGCTATAGAAATGTAAAAAAAAAAAAAGCAAACCATGGTCTTTTTTTATACAACGCACAATGGAATATATATCAGCTCCTTGTTGGCATACATGCACTCTCAGAATTGAATAACAGATTTCAGAAACATTATTACCACTTTTTTACCATTATAGCTTTTACTTATAAAGACCTCCTGGTGGGCTTTGGTTTCCCCATTGTTATATTGAAAGACTTAGAACATAAGACCAAAAAACTGGGCAGAACATTTTAATGACTTATAATGACGACTAACAAATCATAATAACATGCCTGCAATTCGTTTTCTTTTCATAGGGACTTAGCTTTTAAAAATTCAGCTTGTTCGCATTTATTTGGATGTGGTTGCATCTAATTTCCCATAAAAAAAACCTGTGTTCTATGACTGTGGCACAGCTGAAAGTAGGGCAACAAAAATAAATATTTAACAATATTTAACAACAAGTGTAACAACTCGCCCTGGTGGTCTAGTGGCACTGCGGGGATGTCTGCCACGCCGCTCCTCTTCCCGGCACGCTATTTCTTTATGTATAGGCACATGCTCGCTGGTGTGATGACATCAATGTGCAAGGGTGCGGAATTTAAACTATTTAAAGGAACATTTGGATTTTGCTCACTGCCCATTGTAGGTTTTCTACTCGTGACTTCCTGGTGCTTCTGTGCTGTTAAGCGACTCTTCTATTCTGTTCCCCTTCTGATTGCTCTCCTGGTTTGACCCTTGCCTGTCTGACTCTGTTTGTACCTTGCCTGCACCGACCCGGCCTGATTTGACTATTCTTTCTGTCTCTACCCTGTACCATAACTTTCTGCCAAAAGACTTTGATTTACTGTTGTGTCCCTTTGCTCATCCAGAACCCTTTGCTTTGCACCTCTCTTAATAAGACCCGGTGGCACCCGATTTGCAGAGGGCTCCTCCTGAGGTGAAAGACGGCTGTTAGAGGCAGAAGCAAGAGCCGAGAACAGGGTGCTTAGCATTGGTTCGGTTAGGGTTCTGACCATGACACTGAGCCACTGGGCTACTGCTTAACATTTTAGAGGAATTATACGGTACTGCTGTATAGTATACAAAATGGTGGATATGTGGATAGAGATAATACACAAAACACACAACTAGGGGCTGTAAATGAAGGCTAAGCCTAAGGGGCAGATTTATCAAGGGTCAAAGTAAACATTCGAATTTAGAATTGACATTTGAATTTTGGAGTTTTTTTAGTGGACTAGGGAATGCAGGTATAGGATCTGTTATCCAGAATGCTCGGGCCATGAGGCTTTTATGATAAGGGGTCTTCTGTATTTTGGATCTTTATGTCTTAAGTCTACTAAAAAATTATGTAAACATTAAATATGCCCAACAGGCTGGTTTTGCCTCCAATAAGGATTAATGATATCTTAGTTTGGATCAAGTACAATCTATGGTTGTGTTATTACAGAGAAACAGGAAATCATTTAGATTATGTGATTATAATGGAGTCTACGAGAGACAACTGATCCCATAGTTAAAATTCTATTCGGGTTTTTTAAAAAAATTTAATTCGATTTTTGAAATGTATAATCTACTGGTCCTTTAAGAATTAGAGTTAGATTATTTGCAACATTAAACATGCCAAATTACTGTTTTAGTCTATGGGGGATTCCCTGGCATCAGTTCGGAGTTGTTTGTAGTCTTCCTGAAAATAGTTTTTTTCAGATTCTGATTCGAATTTGATTAGAGTTTGCGGGTTGATCCCATTCACCCAAGTTTGAAAATTTTTTGATTGGTAATTTTTTAGTTGAATTTCAGGTTCATGGGAGTTTATACAAGCTCTATTATTATTCTTCAGTGTTCCTCCAATTGAAGAGAAGTTGACAATGTTGACATAGTCTGCACTGGTGCAGTTATAACTAGAAGCCAGTCAGACCTTTCATTTTCTAATTTCTATCAAGCTTGTCATACATGGTAGGAGCTGCTCATTTGGTAATTTTTAACCAATATGGCCACCAATGTGAGCATTGCCAATCAATTGTCACACATGGCAACTATTGGATCAGAATGGGGTCTAGAAGAACCACGAATAACAGGTGGAAGCAGCGCACACTCTTTAGTAAAAAATAATCCAGCTCACCTGGTGCTCAATTGTTTGAGGGCACGGCAACCCTCTTGTACAGGAACATATAACGTATAACAATGGCACTCAAGGTAGAATTAATGCAGGGTTACCCCTTGCTCTTTATTCAAGTGCAGACGTGCAACGTTTCGGGGTTACCCCCTTTATCAAGCATAAATTACAAACCAAAGTGTAGCACATTATATTGGTTGGTCACATCAATAAATTAACATAGTATATTAAAAACTCCTCCTAGAAGTACCAGACAGAAGAGGACTATGTTAACTCACCAACAGTGTCCAACTGGCCCGACGGGACACTGACAAAAAACCCGGTGGGCCCTGTCTTGCCGAGCTTCCCTTGGCAGAGTTATTTCATGCAGGGACAGAAATAAAACACACACAAACACTGATCAATATTAGATTAGAATAATATATTGTAATAAAATTAATACATTACCGATTGAACACAATGCAACGCCTAACTAAGCTTCCCTTGGCAGAATTTTGAGAGGAACACCATCTGAGGGACCACAGGCCAAGTATAGTGAACTCTCAAAGCCAGATCAGTTGGGCATGGTTCTACACAACACATGTGATTGTAGATGAAGTCCCAAAGCCCCCTTAATGGAGTTCCCTTTTTATACTAGGGTAACAATAAAACAAAAATCAGTCATAATAGAAATTGGTCTTAATCCTAATTGTGGGCATATCCCAAAATAATGGCCATATGCCCAGAACTGTGGCCATGAGAATGAAAATAATGGCTTTATGCCTAAAATTATAACATGTGAATGAGATATATGCTTCCTTCTTGGGAAATATGTTTATATGTTTATAAGTTCCTTACCTCGACTCCTGCTGTTCCCTTGTCTTCAACTCATGACGTCAGTACATGCGTTTTGTAACTAAGGAGCCATATTGGATACATTTGATCACATTCACATTCACAATTTTCAATTAGACAGCACCACACAGGAGAGTTTATTTAAAAGGTCTTTATTAGAAAAGGGCTTTTCTTGGACAGATATGCATCTGTCTCCCATAGACTCCCTTTTATTCAAATGATTAAAATATTTTAAAACGATTACCATTTTAATGGCAATACTAAACAGTACCTAATCTTAATTAGAAGCAAAACTAGCCTGTTGTGTTTAATTAATGTTTAAATTACTAGACTTTGACTTAAGGCATGAATATCTAAATTATAGAAAGGTCCATTATATGGAAACCCCCCAGCATTCTGGAAAATAGGTCCCATACCTGAAGTAACTTCTGAATGATTGTTATTAGCTATGGCACTTCAGCAAATCTATAGATAAATCATAGCCATCTAAACTATTTATCAGAGGTTTTAATTAGTAATTTAAAAGCATTTAAAAAGCAGGTTGTTGGAATATCATAGTTTTCACTTGTACGGTATTTAAACAAAGGTCTGATTTCTCTTTATATTGATACATGATATATAAAGTGCACAATTCCAGCAAGAGGGATATACTGGAACAACATTTCCACTGACCTTGTGATATGGATAATCTTTTCAGCATGATCTAAAACAATTATGATTATCTTCTGATGTTTAGTGCTCGATTCTCACCAATGACTCTGTAGAGACATATATAAATTTTAGCCTACTGTATGTACCGTATAATGAGCTTAAAGGAGCTTTTCAATGGAATGTCAGATTGTGAATGGGAACCAGGCTTTTATCCTCTGTTTTAAAGAGGATTTCCTTAATAATATTTGCAATGTAATGTTAAGGCACTTTTTATGATGATGATGATGATGATTTAACAAAAATATGGACATCCCTTATACAAAAGTGAGTCATCACCAGTATCCTAAGTTCAAGAGCTTAGGATAAGAACATGAGAGAATCAGTCATATTAAAATGTAACTGTTTTTATTTTTCTTTTCCGGTTGTTAGGAAATGCATGGACCACTTATTAACATACACATAGTGGGTTATTTATTAAAAATAGAATGTTCAATACTCATCAAGAAATTGTGGTTTTTTTTGTATAAAATTCTAAATTTTTGTGGTGGGGGGGAATGGAGTTTTTTGAGATTTATTATACCCCAAGGCTGCAAAAAATCTGAATCCAGAAATACTCCATCTTCAACCTGTGGAGGTCCTGTAGAAGTCAATTATTAACATGTTTTCCTATAGCACCAACATATTTCGTAGTGCTTTAAGTCAATGAAAAGGTCCTATAAGTAATTTGAAGATAGTATTGCCAGTGCTGGGTTTCATGTGATTATCATACCATTTCAGGTTTTTTTGCCAATTTCATGAAAAATGTGGGCAAATTTTGGGCATCAGATCCAGAAAATTCGTTTTTTTTCTGAAATATTTGTAGTTTTCATGCGACAATCTGAAAAAGTAATGGATTTTGCCAATCCAATTTTTTCATGTTTTTTTTAATTATACATAAGAGTAAATCATGTATTCTAGTTTGCCTGGATTTTTTTTTATCCATTAAACAGAAAAATCTGGATTTTAGTAAATAACCCTCATTGTATTTTTTCGTAAAATACATATTCATTTTGTCATGCCCAGTAACCCAAACCCCACACTGGAATGACCAGCAGGGCCACTGGGTCAATATTTAAAGTATAACTAGGAGGAAGTATTTATGCTTGCAGTAAGATTTTATTAGTAAACATAAAGTAAAAGAACAAACTAACTGGCTCAGGAGTTCAAAGACAAACAAAAGTCCAGCAACAGGCACACTTTAGCCAAAAAGGAAAACAAGATCAAGAATTGGCAACATCAGCATGGGAGAGAGTCCTGGAACAGGGTCAGACTGGAACGTAGGAACATAGGACGAGTGTCCAGCAGGTTTGGAGACCTATGAACTGGCAGGAGGGAAAGCTCATTCAAGGTTTAAATAAGGTTCCTCTTCTGGGAGATGATTAGGAAAAAGGCTGCACCTGCCAGTTAATGCAGAGCAGCTGAAATAATTAGCAGCGCCAGGGCTAACCATAGGGACCTATATAATTGTGGAGACCACATTGTTGCTGTAAAGCAAAGAGGAGAACATGGCCTAGTATTAATGTGGCAATAGTACCCATCTGGGGGAGTGACTATCAGTGCTACAATGTTATTACAACTTAAAGGGAAACTGTCATGGGAAAACATGTTTTTTTAAAACCGCATCAGTTAATAGTACTGCTCCAGTAGAATTCTGCACTGAAATCCATTTCTTGGGGCAGCTGGGAAATTGACAATATGTCTAGTCCCATGTCAGATTTCAAAATTAAATATAAAAAAAATCTGTTTGCTCTTTTGAGAAATTGATTTCAATGCAGAATTCTTCTGGAACAGCACTATTAACTGATGCATTTTGAAAAAAAAAAATTTTCCCATGACGGGATCCCTTTAAGCTGCAGACAGACTGAGTCGGCAGCTTATTGACCCTCTGACAGGCTTCCCATTTCGATATCTGGCTGAAACTCGGATCACAGCCCCATCTGTTCGTTGATGTGGTCCTGCGAGCTGACCACCCATATTCCATACATAATTGTCAGCGGGGCCTCCGGCTCCCATGAGGGGGTGTAGTCAGGATCAAGGAGGAAGTCCTTTCCAGCGAATCCAGGCGAAGTACAATACAGGGGAAATCCAAAAGAGAGGTCAAAGTCCAGGCAAACAGGTTCAGAAGGCAGGCAGCAAAGATTCAAGGTCAGGAACAGGCAATGGATCAGCAACAGGAATCACAATCAAGGCTAAGAGACCCAGGAACACAATAGCTATAATGAGCTATACTCAGGCATTGAACCTGGGTCTCCGGCGTGCTTTTATTTTTGAATTTGGCGCCAAGCGCGTGACATCACCACGCCGGTGCTCCGCAACCATGTGGCGGCTATGGGCGCCGCCATCTTGGATCCGCCGCTGATGTCGTAAGACGCGCTGCCCGGAGCTCCCGGGAAGGCTCCGGGCGGCGTTCGTGACAATAATGATCCTATCATTAGACCCTAGGGCCCACGATCGGATCAGCCTGATATTGCCTACCTCAACGAGGGCATATCGGGGACAAATACCTTTGTTTGGTGAAATCGCCAATCGAGCGGCTCTCTGTGTATCGCCACCTTAAGACATATAATTGCATTTGACATTCTTATCCTGTGGTTTGACTCTTCTAGTAAACTGGGCTGAAATTATCAAAGGATTCTTTTCTTCTACTCAAATTAACCTGATCAGAATCTGAGTGCTGCATGTGAGATAAGCACAAGTACAATTTAACTCCAAGCAATATCGGAAAGAGATTGAATTTTATCTGCATTGCTTGGCAACAAGATACAAATGAGGAAAAACAGCTTTGAATCCCAAGCAGCCTTGGGATACATTAAAACACAAATCAGAATCACACACATACGTTATACTGTATATTTGTAAGGCAGGGAATATTTTCTCTATTGATCTAAACCTTTTAGATTCAGCAAGTATGTTATTTTTAGGGGGGGTGAAATAGAATAATACAAAAAAAAAAGCAGACTTAGAAAAGGAAAAATGTAAATAGAGGAATATTGTTTTAAATATAGAATAAAATCCTATAGAGAACTGGATACAGTATGAGCAAATAATCCATGCTTAAACTGGACATACACAAGATAATCTTCTCATTTCACAATCTATCTTTCTGATTTGTCCACCTACATATTTAGGAAACATGTGGTAGTTGCCATTATTTTTTCTCTAAGGAAATGATCAGATCACAGTAGGATATAGAACTGCTCATGTGGCTGACTCACTTTTTAAAATTCAATCCTGCTGGATTTCCAGCCTTATATAAAATGACCAGGTCATTGCTTTCCCCTCATGCACAGGCCAATACCAACTCTGCAGGAGGGACCAAGTCTGCAGCTAATATTGGCCCATGTATGGTCAGATTTAAAACACTTACACGCTACAATTCAATAAACATGCAGGGTTAATCCCATTTGCATGGAGTCCTGCGTGCCAGTAATTTTTGCTTTTTTCCACATTTAAAATGCTGCCTCTGTAGCTGCTTTGTGTAGATGATCAGAATATATAATGCAGCTTTGTCTGCACTGTACATGGCTCCACTGTGCAGAGAAATCTTTACCACTATTCCTCTGGCATTCTTGTTAGTGCCCCATTCCCAACAACCTCAACAGACCGCACCAGATGTCAAAAATAGTGTCCAAAATCTGGAACAAAGTACTAAAAAGCCCTTGACCCTTTATCCATTTTTTTTAACTCTAATAAATACCCTTATCCATATCAGCATTGTCATAGTTATTCTGGACACCAAACAATGGTGCACTCTGGTTAACACATAAATTTATGATATCAACAGAAGAACAAACCCAGTTCCAAACATTGCACTCAGACATCAGGGGTTATTTATCAAAATCTGAAAATATCTCATTATTTTCCTCATAATCATACGAAAATTGTAAGATTTTTTAGGATTTTCAACCCAAGAACCACAAAATCTTCGGATTATTGCAGTGCAGATTAGGGTATCTTCAGGACCATTTTCAGACTTTTTCCATCCTCAAGTAGTGATGGGCGAATTGGCGATTTTTCGCTTTGCCTAAATTTGTGAAAAATTAGCGAAACGCCACCGCGTCTCATGTGCGCCCATTTCCGGCATTGAAAAAACAGATGCCGACGTCAGTTTTTTGGAAGCATGTGTCCAAAATGAGACGCTGGCAAATTTTCGGCAGGTCAAATTTTGCCGGCGTTTCGCAAATCTATTCTCCTGCGGTGAATTGCGGTGATGGGCGAATCTGTCCCGTTACGCTTCATCAAGAAATTTGTGAAACAGCTAAAAATTTGCAAAACTCATTGAAGTCAATGGGTGTCAAAATTATTTTGAATCTCAACCATTTTGACATGAGTTATTTTGACATTTTGACATTTTTATATGTGCAACTCTTTTGTCAAAATGCATTAAAGTCAATGGGCTTTCAAATAATTGTAATGTGCGACTATATTTTTGTTGCAGCAAATTTTTCCACTACAAATTTTCGTGGCAGTTTAGCATCATTCACTGTTAGTGAAATCCAGAAATTTGCAGTGAATCCATGCCCTGCGAATACTAAAATTCCTATTTTATTAAAAAAAAAAAAAGATTTTCAAGTTTATGGATTTAATAAATAACCCCAACAGTCTTAATGAAAAAATAGCAGCCATATCAGGGATTTGTTATTGCAACTGTGGATACACCACATGCCTATCCCCTAATGTACGCATGACATAAAACCTCCATAAAAACACATATCCATTGTACCCTTAAATATGCAAATGTTTAAACACCAACCAATGAAATTAGCTTAAAAAATAAGTATACATGCTAGGATGTTCACCATAGGCATAGGAGTTACTAACTTGGAACTGGTGGAAATAAGCGGTTCATTTAGGGGGTACTTGCCATCCAGAGTGTGGACAAGTTCATACACATGACACAAGGGCATGCTACAATTATTTTATGTGGAAGCCCACATGCCCATGATGTAAGTCTATCAATGTAAGGTACATTATAACAGTTTCCTTCTGTATAGAAAGCTCCATATATGTTATGTAAGTAAAGGATGTCATTGATAGTAACTGTGCACAGTACTTAGCTTAAACATTCCATCTCACCACTCCTGGCAAGGCTGCATTATCCACCTGGAACACTGGAACATCAATAAGTCCATATCACCATAGCAAGGTCACTCAATATGGTGTCTTCAAAGCACAATTTAAATATTCCCATGCACATAACTCTCCAGGGGTGACCATTCAAAGATCACATAGTTTCCCTTGGGAGAATTACTGGAACATCTTGGTAAAGGACAGTGACATCAAATGCCCAAACTTCTGGCACAGATCACATAGTTTCCCATAGACAGGTCAATAGCCCCATCTTACAGGGATACTGTCAAAAATATATTTTCGGTTAAAAGTGCTGCTCCAGCAGAATTCTGCACTGAAATCCATTTCTCAAAAGAGCAAACAGATTTTTTTTATATTTAATTTTGAAATCTGACATGGGGCTAGACATATTGTCAGTGTAAGAGACTTACCCCGGTGGTCTAGTGGGGGGACGGCAGCGACGCCTGCCGCATCTTCCTCTTCTGTGCCGGCTATTTTAGGCACGCGGCGCACACTTCCAGGTATTCTTAAAGGTCATTACGTCACCGCGCAATGGCGCCAAATTCAAAGTATTAAAGGGACTTTGCTGCAAAAACACATTGCCTGTGATAGTATTAGTTCCTTTGTTCCTGGTGCCTTGAGTTTGTTCTTGTGTGTTTATTTGATGTGATTCCTGTTGTTAACTCCTGCCTGTTACTGACTACTCCTGACTTCTGTGATCCTGACCTTGGCTTGTGACCTGAATATTCTGCATTCTGTAAACCGACCTTGCCTGCCTGATCTCTCTGATAGTCTTCCTGGTTTTGATCTTGGCCTGTCTGACTCTGTCTGTGTTCCGCCTGTCCTGACCTGGCCTGATCTGTCTACGTTATCTGCCTCCGTCCAGTCCAGTGACCTTCTGCCCAAAGACTGTGCTTAACAGTTGTGCCCCTTGCAGGCCAGAACTTTCGCCTTGCACCTCTCGTTAAGTCCAGGTGGCATCTGAGTAGCTGAGGGCTCCTCCCGAGGCCAAAGGCAGTCACAGTACTGGTGAAGCATGAGCTGAGACCAGGGTGCTTGGCATCTGTTCTGGATTAGGTGCTGACAGTCAGTTTCCCAGCTGTCCTAAGTGACTTTGCTCAAATAAACTTTAGTCACTCTTTACTGCTGTATTGCAAGTTGGAGTGATGTCATCCCCCTTTCCCCAGCAGCCTAACAACAGAACAATGGGAAGGTAACCAGATAACAGCTCCCTAACACAAGAAAACAGCTGCCTGGAAGATCTAAGAACAGCACTCAATAGTAAAATCCCACTGTGACACATTCAGTTACATTGAGTAGGAGAAACAACAGCCTGCCAAAAAGCAGTTCCATCCCAAAGTGCTGGCTCGTTCTGAAAGCACATGACCAGGCACAATGACCTAAGACGACTGTCTACACACCAATATTACAACTTAAAAAAAATACACTGGCTGGTTCAGGAATTAAATGTTATATACCGTGAATTATTTGCAGTGTAAACAGTTTAATTTAGAAATTAAAATACATAATAAAAATCATGACATAATCCCTTTAATGTGCAAATAGAATTGGGAGTTTTTTAATAAAGAGCAATAAAGTCAAATTATATAAATACCAGACCAATACACAATTTGTTTGCCCAGTGATGCGCTTCATAGTGGACAATTTCATCCAGTCTGATCACCAGTTTTACTAGCAGGTTATAGGTTCATTCATGGGGGCCACCTGTGCCCCACCCCCGCATATGTGTGCCTCCATCTGGGAAATGGGGAGCAGGAGGAAGTGTGAACATCTTAGTATGTATACTTTTTTTATGGTAATACCACGATTTGTGTTTAATCAGGGGTTATTCACCTCTGAGTTGACTTTTAGTTCAAACGAAAAAGGTCCATTACTGATCGAAAATACACTTAAAAAAAATTTGATGATTTATGCTGCTATAGAGGTTTTTGAAACCACCACTAAACTCACAAACTATGCGGCAAATTCAATAAAGCGCAAAGCGTCTAATGCTAATTTGCCAGCTTGACGTCATTTGCAACTTCGCCGATTTACTAACAGTGTCCCTGGTGAAAATTCGCTAGCGAAGTAGATAGACTAGCGCAAAAGTTGCACCTTTACGCCAGTTGAAGTTGCGCACTGGCGAAGGGATGTTACCACGCTAATTCACTAAGATGCCCATTTAACTGAATGTTACCTCTTACGCTAGACTTTACTTCACCAGGTCAGATCTATCGACGTTTAATACAATAGATAAGAGTTTGAAAAATAAACTTGAATTTTTTTTCTGGCGTTTTTTACTTTTTTTAGGGTGATAGTCTGAAAAATAGCGTAATTTTTTGGGGGGTTACCCTCCCCCCCTACATTTACTAACATATGGCAACACAACTATACAGGGGGCACATGTTTAGGGCAATAGGACACCTTTATTTTATTTATTAAAGGTTTCCTGGGCTTGTGTAGTGGAATGTAGTGGCTGGAACATATACTTCATATACGTTGCGCCATATGCAAATTAGGCATTGCTAGCCTAAATGCACTTTGCCTGATGAAATAACGGTAGCGCAACTTCGCCACTATCCTCCTCCCTGAGAGCAACTTCACATTTTAGTAGCTCTGGGCGAAACTACGCTGCTTAGTGAATTTGCCCCTATAAATCCATGAATGTCATTGAATTTATTAAAAGGTCCAAAAATAAAAAAGTACAAATGAGAAAAATGATGCGCTAAATAATACCTTTACATATTTGACTTTTTTGGAAAAATATTGAATTTCGAATTTGGTCGAATTTATTTTGGGGAATAATAGTAAATTTGTCCCTTACTGACCATTATTCTGGATCCTGACTTTGTAATGCATCAAGGGATAAATTTATCAAAGAGTGAAGTTCCGCCACTAGAGTGAAATTGCGCAGCTCTCAATTTTTTTATATGGGATTCTGAAAGGCGTATTTATCAATGGGTGAAGTGAAGTTTCACCCTTTGATAAATACGCCTTCAAAAATCCCATAGAAATTAATTGAGAGCTGTGGAATTTCCCTCAGTGGCGGAACTTCACTCTTAACTTCACTCTTTGATAAATATACCCCTAACTGTTTAGTTTGACCCTGGCCTGTGTCCTTTACTACACTCCTGGTTCCTGATTCCGTACTACACTCTCTGATTGGTTTTAACCCCAGTCTGTTTTAGGTCTACACTTTTTATATAAATTAGAAAATGAAGCACTCTGCAGTATTTTTCACATACATTAAAAATGTTTTTTTAGAAATATCTAAGAAAAAAATGTCATAGAAAATGTTATAACAACTGCCATAAAAAAGAAAATTTCAAAGGTACCAACCTCATGTAGAACATTATGGTTTTCATAACTGAAATACAATTATTTTAAATAGATTGTTCTTATTGTTTAACTTATTTTGATTAGCATCAGTATGTGCATTTTAAATACATAATTTATTTAATTACAAATCCTGTTCTTATTACATATTGTTCTAAATAAGTCTCATAGCATGAACTTTGTGAACCAGTATCTGAAATAATTCTATTTTTCTATAGTATGCAATTAGCAGACTATTGTGTAAAATTTACCTACAATTGTTATCCTGAGATTAATGGTAAATTTTTGTTGTTAAACTGCAAAAAAACAAAAAAAAAACACTACAGGTGAACCAGAATTACACAGGCAGCATATTCCTGTTTCATAAAATCTCTCAATCGAAGGTAGCTGTTAAAAGTCTACATTTATTGTATAGTTGAAAATATTTCAGCTCTGCGCCTTTTCTTAGAAACCTGTGGAATGTTAAACAATCCATCAAGAAGGAAGCTTTTATCATGCTAAAAAATAGAATACATTATTAACGGAACTGCTAAAATATTAATATTTTTTAGGTCATTAGCTAATTATTAGTCATCTTAAGAGTGGCAGTAAATCTGAGATTCTAAACAGGCATCTGTATGAACCTTTATAAAGAGATTATACGTAGCTATCACAAAATTCTTTATACTAGGTACACGCTATGTACGTACAAAAGTATAGTATCTGATTTATCCAATATCCCTATTCTATTCCATTATTGCCACTTTTTATTACTTATCATTGCCCAATAGCGCAAAATGCGTCAGGAGGGAGTGGCTAACATGAGGTAGGCAGACCCGGGGGAGACACTGCACTGTGGTGTATTTTTTTTATGTGTTTATATATAATTTTATTATGGCTAAAATGCACAAATAAATGTTTTTAGTATGAAGCTGAGCATGTTTCTAATTAACAATTATAATATAGACTGGCTATTGTGATACTAAAATCTGCAATCATTATAGATATGGGTATGTATAGTTTATGTGAGTGTATGCAGGGGTCACTGTGAGTGTGTGTATGTATGCTGGGTTTCATATAGAGGGGTTGAACTTGATGGACTTTGGTCTTTTTTCAACCCAACTTAACAATGTAATTACAATATGAAATAGAACCAAGGTTCCCAGCCAAAACCATAGAACCCCCCCTCCATTCCATTAGTCCTTTTCCAACAAGCTTTACCATTGAGTGTGGTAGTGCTCTTCTGGCATCTGCAAAACCCATTAGACTGCCAGATTATTCAATGCCATTTATCACTTCAGACTGACAGTGAGCTTTACACCTTTACAATTCTTTTTGCCACCGCACTCCCGCAATTTACTCACACTGCTGGATGTGGTGCTGG
>CM044440.1:122609940-122636942 GCA_024363595.1 Xenopus borealis | reverse complement strand
ATCTTTGGTGAAATAAAAGGGGAATCCCCCCCAACTGCAAGAATATGTGTGTGCGGATCCGACTTTACACCTTTACACCAGTCTAGCTGATGCTATGTATTGAATACAGTGACCCAGTCCTGAGTAACAGGCACAAAGATCTGGCACATTGGGCTGAGGCAGCACTATCTTCTTACAAGCTGAAGTACAATGCAATCAGTACTTTAGCACTGTCAGGAACTTTTTCAGTATCATATGAATCTCCATTTCTATGTTACTTTGAAAGAGATTATTCTTTCCTTCTTAAGAAATCGATGTTAGAGCATGTTATCTAGCCAAGCGTTATTATTGCCCTTTCTTTGTTGTAGATTCTATAAATGATAATCCTGTAAAAAGTGTTAATTCAGTAAATATCTTTGCTTTTTTTATCTGTTAAAACTGAAGGCTGAAATGCCTGAGAACAAATACAACATGGAACATTTCTGGTTCATCTTTAGTCTGCTCGATATCTGTTGATGTCTTGTTCTAATACTGCGGGAGGGAAGGATCTACTCGTGGGCACTTATAAACAGGTAAAGCATATCTAATTGATGCTTTTGGCAACAGAATGCATTTTGTAATCCATAATTATTTTACTAACACACACTTACATTACAGAATGCTTTGGACATCAGAGCACCTATTGATAATGATACTATTAAGGCCAAGATTATGATTAAAATTCGCTGTAATGATATTTAATGATGTGAGTAATGATGTCTCTTGGATAAATGGCTTTATTTTACAAGTGAAAAGAGAAGAAAATTGCTTCCTTCATTTATTTTCTTCAATGACCCCACTATGGAGGAAAATTGGAGAATGAATTAAAACATATTCCTTTCTTATCACAGGGATTTTATTTTATATTACAAAAAATGTATTTTCCTCCAAAATACACATAATGTACCTAAGAGTTCTATTAAAACAGTAAAACAGTATTGTGTATATATATATATATATATATATATATATATATATAAACTATAACTATTTAGCCACATGAATGAACCTATTATACCTAGTCTATACTGAAATTGCAATAGTCAGGTTTAATTGTTGCCAGTAGTGATCTAGAAGCTGCAAACTGCTACTGGTTGCCCTTTGCCCCTGAGCTTTATTCACTATTCACTGTGTTCATCAGGTGCAGGTAGCTTTCCAATAATGCGGCACATGCTGGGTGAAAATGGCACATGGAGCCAAATATGGCACATAGTCATTTGGCACATGAACTCATATGTTTCAACCATATTTTGGTCATTCTCAAGTCAAAAGACAAGATTGCAGTCTTGGTAAAACAATTTACAAAGTAACTGGTGCTCAATGCATTTTGTGGTGTTTATATAAATGGCCTGTAGATGTCTCCGTGCTCAAGACTTATACTGTGCACACTTACTATACTTTTTAGAGCATTAGAGTTTAGGTTACTGTTGTGTAATGGCTGCATGATGCTGCTAATAAAGCACTGTTATACTCTACTAATTCTTGGATAGAAAGCGTGCTTTACTTATTCACTGCCTGGGAGCAGAGGGACAGTGTATAGTCTATACATTTCCATTACCTGATAAGACTTATGAAAACTGCTTGTACTGCTATAAAGAACTTTTTTGTGCCAAGAGTAAATGTGGTTGCTAAAAGATATAAAATCTACCAATGTGGACAGCGTAATGGCGAATCAACAGAACATTTTGTAGCAGCTTTGCGAGAGCTGGTTGTTACCTGTGAGTTTGTGACTCTAACAGATGAAATGCTAAGAGACCAAATAGTCTCACAAACTCACATTGCATTAGATGTGCAAAGGCTATTACAGTTGCCAGCCAAATTGAAACAGCAGTGGTAGAGGCTAAAACTCTCAGTCAAAGAACTGCTGGGAATGTACAGATTGTGACTTCAGCACTGTGGCCTAATAATGCACAGTCACAGGCAAAATGCAGTGCTAAGGAAAGGGATTCACTGCAAAACCATACATCAAATACAAATAAAAAATGCTGCTTTCACTGTGGTACAACTCATGCTACAAAAGCTATACAGTGTCGCAAATGCAGAATGGTAAGACACTTTGCTAAAGATGTTCATGAAGTCACTACTACAAATGCTACAGTATTAAGTGTGGATAAAGTAGGTACATTTATTCAATAGAAGTGTACAGTATATGCACTGCCAATGTAAATACTGCTTCTGCTGACAAGGGACATTGCATCAACCTGATGCTTGATACAGGTTCAGCTGTTTCTATACTACCAAAGGATATTTTTTTAAAATATTTTGCAAACGATACACTTGTTGCACCTGCCCTGAGACTGGTCAGTTACTTAAAGGATCCAAAGCCTGTGCTTGGTTGCTTGCCAGTGACTTTACAATTTGTACTTTTAAATAGTGAATAAGGGTACAGATATACTTGGAAGGGATCTCTTTGTTGCATTAAACCTACAATTCACCACAAAACAACACTTTACTGGGCTGTGCAAAGAACTTTGTGCACAAAGTTAAGTTGAGACCAGATGTAAAACCAGTATGCCAGAAATTGAGTAATTGAGGCGATTGTCCTACTCTATTAGGGAGACTGTCTCACAGGAACTAAAGAAACTGGTAGAGCAAGAAGTGATTGAAAAATCTGAATTCTCCGAATGGGTTTCACCAATTGTTGTAACAATGAAGAAATCTGTAGGTATTCGATTGTTTATTGATCTCTGTGAACCTAATAAAGTAGTTGTTATGGATAATCATCCCTTGCCACACATAGAAGTAATATTTTCAGAACTCCAAGGAGCAAAATTCTTTAACATCCTGGATCTTCAGAGTGCTTATCATCAAGTATTACTGCATGAGGAAAGCAGAGACCTCACTGCATTTATCACCCATGGTTTGTTTTGGTTCAAGTGTGTGCATTATGGACTGGCTTCAGCACTGAGTTGTTTTCAAAGGCTGATGTCTTCTATACTCCATGACATAACTGGTGTACAATGCTACTTGGATGATATCATTGTCTATGCTCCAACTATCGATCTTTATGATAACTACCTAGAAAAAGTTCTGAAATGCATTGATTCTGCAGGACTAACACTGAACCTTTCCAAATGCCACTTCAGGCAAACTCAGCTGTCATTTCTGGGTCATGTAATTCCACAAGATGGATTACTGCCTGACCCTGACCATGGCATTGCTGTTACACAAGCACCAACTCAATCTGATTTCCAAACCTTACAAGCTTTCTTAAGTCTTATTTTCTGGTATTCTAACTTTATTCCCAACTATGTTTCAGTCACTTAGAATAATACTATGTGGAACTTCAAGTCTGTTTAACATAGCTTTGAAATAGTGAAACAGTTAATTGTACACAGTCCAGCAGTAGCTCTATTTGATCCTGCACTATCCAATATGGTTACTACAGATGCTTCAGACTATGGCATTGGTGCAGTTCTCACACAGATCCATGCTGATCAAGCAGAGAAAACTGTTGAATTTGCATCCAGAACACTTACAGAGACAGCAAGTATTCAACTGTTGAAAAAAGAAGCTCTAGCGTGTGTTTGGGCAACAGAAAAATGGAGAACCTACCTATGGGGTAGAGAATTTACCTTATGCACTGATCACAGCTGTCACAAAAGGCATTCTAAATACAGAACCCAAGCTAAGCTCCCTGGTCTCGGCTCTCACTTCTGCCTATAACTACCGACTTTCACCTCGGGAGGAGCCCTCAGCTAATTGGATGCCGCAAGGTCTTAATAGAGAGAGGAGCAAAGCTAAAAGGTTCTGGACAGGCAACTGGGCAGAATCATCTCACCAAGGATACTAGATTGAAGAACACTACCAAAGTGGAACAGGCGGGCTGGGGCAGCACAAGCGGAACAGAATTGTCAGACAGGCCAGGATCAGGATTGGAGAGCGTAGAATAGTCAGTGGACAGGCAGAAGTCAGGATTGGAGAGTTCGGAGTAACAGACAGGCCAAGGTCAGGATTGGATAGAATCAGAGTAGTCAGGCAAAGCAAGGGTCAATACACAATAGATCAGGCAGGAAAACACACAGAAAAAGCACCCAGGAACTTCCAGATAGAACATAACAATGGGAAAGGATCTGTAGACTGAGTTCCCTTTTTATACAGTTTTGAATTTCGCGCCATTGCACGTGACGTCATCATGCCGGAGCATAAACCCAGAAGTGCGCCAGCGTGCTGGAAGGGAAAGGATGCATGGGTTGAGCATCCCCGCTGGAGGCATGGCAGCTGCTCCCGCATACTTGGGGGTAAACCACTAGACCACCAGGGAAACTGTTCATCACAACAGCCCTTTAACTACACTGCTTACAACAAAGGGACTAGGAAGAGCTGGAAAGCATATAGCTAGATGGTTAGCAAGGCTACTGAATTACAAAATGCAATACAAACCAGGTTTGAAAAATGTTATTGCTGATTGTTTGTCATGTATACCTTTACCTGCAGCTTCTGATACACTGGATGTGGGCATAGAAGTGGTAGCACTGACTGATTTATAGTGATGGGCGAATCTCCCGCGATTTGCTTCGCCGAAAAATTCGAATTTCTAGCGTCGTTTTTCCGACGAAATTTCGTTTGGCGAAATTCCGCTGGTGATTTGCTAATTTATTCGCCAGCGGCGAATCGCGGGAATTCGCCGCGAATTCGACCCTGGCGAATAAATTCGCCCATCACTACTGATTTACTATCATTTACAGTTAAAGCTGCTGATTTTAAGCAAGTTTGCCTCACATGTCCAATTCAAGTAAAACTATGGGGCATCTACAGTCCTGATCTTTAACTTTACTACAGGATTAGACATGAACTGTCCTTAGTAGATGGCTATGTGGTCCGTGGAGCTCACTACTTACTGGTACCAGTGACCTTGAGAGAAAAGCTCATACAACTTACACATGAGAGTCATCAAGGAATTGTACGTACAAAACAAAGACTATGAGAGCTATACTGGTGGCCAGCAATGGATGCTGATGTGGTAACTGCCATTCATTCTTGTGTTACTTGTCAGAATTAAGACACATACACCACCACTTCAGCCAGTACCATTCCCTGATTCAGCATGGGAAAGATTTGCTATTGATATTGTGGGTACTTTTGCAGATGCTCCTATAGACTGCATATTTGCTATAACCTTGATAGACTATTACAGTAAATAGCCAGAAATTGCATTTGTTTCTCATATAACATCAGCTACAGTAATAACATTTCTATCTACAGTCTTCAGCTGAGAAGGTTATCCAAAGGAGTTAATATCAGCTAACATACCACAGTTTGTCTCAAATGCATTGTAAATCTTTCTGAGAGAGAGGAATATTGTGCATAGAAAATCTTCAGTGTATTGCCCACAAGCAAATGGAAAAATTGAGTGATTCAACAGAAGTCTGAAAGAAGCACAACAGACAGCAAACCATACTGGGAAATCTTGAGAAAGTATTTACAACAGAATTCCTACATAACTACAGAGCAACCTGCCATGCAGCAACCCAAGCATCTCCAGCTGAATTATTACATGGCAGACAGATGTGCACTAAATTACATGTTGCAGACGTCGAACTTCCACCAAATACTGTTCCTACAAAATCATCTACTGCTGACATTGTCAAACGTCAACAAGCCAAAGGCTTATACTGACAGAAAACGTGATGCAAGAGAAGTGCACTTTCAGCCTGGATCTTTAGTCAGAATTAAGAAACCAGTAATACTGAAAGAAGGGCAATCTAAATTTACTACACCACTTGAAGTGAAAAGCCAGCGAGGACCATACACATATGAACTGTCGGATGGACGCATATGGAATGCAGGTTGTCTTGCTCCTGCTAGATATGACTTTGGAGAAGCTCCATTTGATGATGCCAACTGCAATAGGCCTCAAGAAAGTGAACCTATCAGGCGTACTGAAAGAATCTACCTACATGGACCAAGGACTTTGTGATGTGAAGAATGTATAATGTTGCTTAAAGATACATACTGTTTATTATATTTGTCCAAATGCTTTCCTACTATAGGGGGGTGTGGTGTTTATATAAATGCTCAAGACGTATACTGTGCATACTTACTATGCTTTTTTAGAGCATTAGAGATTAGGTTACTGTTGTGTAATGGCTGCATGTGCCTGCTAATAAAGCACTGTTATACTCTACTAATTCTATCAAAACACAACACATTTCACCAGCCTTCATATAACTGATCATATGGGTATATTATTTTTACAATATTAGTTTGTTATTGGCAAGTTAAGAGCATCATTTAATCTGCTATTAGAAGGGTAAAACTTTCCTATTTCATTAAAATAAATAAGAGAATTTCAGAAGATTTACTGTTGTTCAAAGAGCATTATTTAAACTCACCTACTTAGAAATTAAAGAGCATTGAAATATAAATGTAAAATGTGGACCCTGCTATAAATCGCTTCCCAGGCATGTTTACAGGAGGAAAGGTCTTTTTACTTGGGGGTGCCAAAAGTTAGGCACCCCAAGTGATCTCTTTTACTTACCTGAAACTCTGGGCCGGTGCACCTATTTGGAAAAAAACACAGAGAAACCGTTTTCTGGCTTCTTCTTTTTTGTTGAGGTTGCTGATGCACAGTAGGGTTATAAACCAAACTTTAAAAAAAAAAACTGCTATTTCTTTCAACTGTGCATGCATCTGCCCCTTGGAAATTTGAAGAAAGAAGAAGAAGATTGCTCCACTGTGCTCACTGGAAGATTCTCGGGCCGGTGCACTTTTCCGGTAAGTAAATGCAATCACTTGGGGTTTCCTAAATTTTGGCACCCCTAAGTAAAAAGACCTCTCCTTCTCCTTTGGGTTTAAAGGAGGTTTTAATTTGGGCTCACTTAAGGGTGATATAGGTACTCCCTTAATATAGGGTTGCACCAAACCCTGCTTTTCAGGGTTTGGCCAAATCTCTGAAACCTAATGTATGAATTTGGTGGAATACCAAACCATATCCAAACCCTTCTTCTGCAATGGAAAAGCTGGTGCAAGCTGGAAATACCTGATGCTTGTACAAATCCAAATCCTGCTAAATATAGATCACATCCTAGATTCGGTGCATCCCTACTTACTTACTTTGTCAATGCTTCCTAAGTGGTCTTTTATAAACACATTTGCATTGTACAAAGTACAACTTCAGCCACAAGTTGCCATGTTAGACAACATGTTCTCATAATTTTAGCATAATTACTTCAGTGCTTCAGTTTTCACCCACCTAACTGAATTTGATGTGTCAGAATAAAGGCAATTGCATTTTTTTGTAAATTGGGTGTAAGTTGCACTTCAAAGTGGGTTGTGTCAGTTCTAAAGTGTGTGTGTTCCAAACAAAGTTTGCATCTGATTTACTGTGTGCTTATTGGAGATACTGTGGGAGCCTTGGAGATACCACCAGGCCAATGGTGGTGATAACTCCAGGTGTACTCAGATCAATAGGCGCAGATGCACACCATTCATCGGACGAGACAGAAAGGATTTGGAACAGTGTGAACATACAGTAGTGTGTTTGAGTCAATAGGTGCTCTCTATTTTATAAAACTCACTGTCAGACATGAGTTTCTGTGGTTTCATATATTACTGTATAATACAGGGATGGAAGTTCTGACAACATTGGTACAACATTGGCGTAGAGCCTATGATTTGCAAGGCCATGGAGTATAGTGTCATCTTTGCTTTATTACATTTTTTTCAATTGTAGTTCCATAAAGGAAATGGAGAAACATAGCCCTGAGATCTCCTTTTAACATAATGCAGTGTGTGCCACACTAAGCATGAGCACAATAGATGTTCAGTACATCTGTAACATAAACCAACAGAGATGTAGAACATATCACTCCAGGCTTTTCCTTTCCCATATGTTGTTATAATTTTAATGCATTAGCATGTGACGTGTTTAGAAGTAATTTCTTGTTAATCCTACAGTTATATGGCTAGTGTGTGGATTTTGTTATATTGAGATACCAAAGTGCATTTTTAGAGCTTGAAAAAAGAAGACAAAAAACCCCCCATAAAGCACCCACTGAAGATGCAGATGCAGTTAAAAAAAAAAAAGCAAATTTAATTTTTTATGTTGCTGTTAAGACTACTGCCATTGTAATGAATGAATATGTTGTTAACACTAAACATGCAGCATTTAGTTTCCATCCTCCTAATTATACTAATGGTCCATACCCAAAGGCAAATTTGGAGCTTTTAGGAAATAAAGTACAATCTGGTGCTTGGTTCACACAGGGCTCTAAAGAAATGAGTGATGCATTGTTTTGTGTGCTATGACAAATATTCATTTTGACCAAGAAATGTGTATTTACTATCAACGCGGAAAAGAAAAAAACTGTTACTCGGTGAAAGGAAAATATTTCTATTATATATGGTTTCTATTATAGTTCTACATAAAGAGATTAAATCATTTCAATTTCAGACTATCAAGAAGTAGAATTGACTCAAAACTATAGATGAAGCAGGCTTTGCTTTTGACATCACTTAGCTGCCACATCATCAAACAGCATTCACTTCAATAAATAAAAATGTGATAAAGATCCATTTAAATAATGTGACACTGCGTACCTTTTTAGTACAGAAGCAATAGGTAGTTCATCAAGACAGTTTAGTGGGAAGGTCTTTCCACAACTTACATACTGTACAACTAAAGTTTACACCCTGATCAGAAGCAGGTCAAGGCTCAGTCTAAGAGATTTGGGAAACAATGATATATGTTTGTCATGCCAAGGCAGCATTGCTCTAGCATCAATAGTTAACATAGCAAAACAGTTGGTCAAAGTCTCACACAGAGACCCTTGATTGTATATCTCACCAGGGGGGCTGTGGAAAGGTGAGAACCATATCTCTCTTTTGAGACGATCTGGAGCCCCACCATTTGGCAAGGAAGCTGGCCAGTATGTTCTTTGATCGGCTGATCAAAGAACAGAGCTGTGGACCTAGAGCAGCAGGGGGAAAATTATGGATTATAGGAAAGTATCCATACCTCCTGTGTCATAGGGTTCACAACCTCATAACTTACATATTGGTTATGAGGAGGTCACAAGCTTCCTAACAATACCAAACAGGACCAGCCTATACCCACCTGTTAGGAGGACTGGTTCCTGGGGGACTGGAAAGTGGGAACCTATTAATGTTTGGTATTGTTCTGTTTGCCCACATATGGATCACAGCCTGCCCATGTTTTTATTATAGTATTGGGTACTGGAAAGTACCCATATTATATTAAGGGATATTGGGGAATATTGCCTGAGAGTAGCAAACCCCCTGCAGGGGGTCGTAAATGACATGTTCCTGGGCACTCCTACCTCCTGCATAAGGTAATGAGGGGAGTGTCCCAGCAGGGAATAAAAAGGTGACATTCCCAATATCCCTTTGTTATACAAGGAGGCTTCATTTTTTCAAGTGAATTGTATGTTCAGTTTTCCACTCGTGCCTCAGAGGATACATTGATAACTTCCAAACTTGGTAAAGTAAGGGTTTTCTTTGTGTTTTTATTTCCTTTTATTTTATTTACTGTTTTGCAACTATATGTCATCTTTGTAATACCATTTTTATATATGTATGCACTGTTTCTTTTAATATTAAAATATAATTTAATACGTTAGCCCTTGTGCTCTAAACGAACTCATAGCCCATATGAATGCTTGTGCCTAAGTGTACGAACTCTTTTTATGTGTGGAAAGGGAAAGTTGCCTATTTGTATGTTGAATAACTAGTACGGCTAGCAGGAAAGTGTGTTTGAATGTGAATTAACCCTTTGGCTGCTGGAGTGCTTGTTAGACTAATAGGATCTTACCCTGACTAACTACCATAGGAGAGAGTGTTTGATGCATTGTGTAGTGTGAGTTATTACCTGTTATAGAGGGCAGGGGAATAGTCACATTAGGTTTCTATCGCCTGTTTCGTGACAATGTTCTTCTAGATAAGTGATCCCCAAACAATGGCTTGAGAGCAATATGTTGCTCACCACGCTCTTTGATGTTGCTCCCAGTGGTCTCAAACAAACCCTTTTGAAGGCTGGTAGCCAAAACTGAGTTGCAAACAATAGCCCTTATTTAGCAAACCCAACTTCTTTTTTCATGATTGGGTGGCTCCCCAAAACATTAGAGGGAACTTGAACTGAAAAAGTACAAGATCTACTGGCCTTGATTTCTGCTGAATTGTCAACAGATGAATTCACAATAATACATTGTATTGGTTCAGGAAATAACATCAAATGCCATGGTATACCTAAATCTCTACTGAAAACTATAGTTCTATAGAAAACCATATGGCTGCTTGATCATCTTTTCCTACACACGAAGCAGGCACAAATATATGAACTAGGAATCAAAGACAAAATAAATATTATTTTAGTCTAGCATAGTTCCCTATATACAGTATACCACCAATTAGTTCAAATCAATCAACAGCAGTAGGAATATTAAGGCAGAATTGATGGATTTGAAGTTGAGTTTTGAGTGGTATCGCAAGGCTGCAGTAAATTGCAGGGCTCACTTCCATTCATTGAACAGAGTGAACAGGCTAATTGGGTTGCAAGATGAAAAGACACTGGTATTGGCACTGTTGTTTTTTGTTCTCATGCAATCTACCCTCGGCTGCAATATACAAACAGATCTGTACTAAATAAAATCTCAAGAGTGGACCAAAAAGAATAAAAATGGCAGAATATATGAAGGAACATTTATTAAAAGTCGAATTTTAATTCATGTGAATTTGTAAAAACTCCCATGAACTCGAAATTTCTAAAACTAAGGTGAATAGGATGGAAAACCCAAATCGAATTATAATCAAACTAGATTTGAGGTTTTTCTCCGAAAAAAACTTGAACATCAGGAAGGGGGAAAACAACTCAAAATTTATCCCAGGACATCTCCCATTGACTTAAACAGCAATTTGGTAGGTTTTAGGTGGCGAATAATTGAATTCTAGTTCTTAAAGGGTCAGAGTATGATAAATCTCAAAATGTAATTCGAATAAAAAAACTCAAATCTAATTTTAACAATTCCCTAGTCAAATTTGTTTTAGCCATAAAAATAAAACAAAAAAATTGAATCCTAAATTCAAACTTTCAATTCGACCCTTGATAAACCTACCCCTTATGTCTGATAGCTTGTAAATTTCGAGCTGAAAAATAATTTAATACAGTATATTAACATGAATTTAATGTATTGAGAACAGCTGAATGGTTGATATTTGGCATCAGACAATTACTACTTTTTCCAGGCTGTGTGCTCTGCTCCCTGGTTAAGAAAAGCTTTGTTGGATGTGATAGAAATCAGGGGTGTTTTTTTGCAGGTGATGGCCTTTTTTTGACAGGTAGCTAAGTAATAAAGCTGATTCTTCAGAGTTATGTTATTCTCAAGCATGATGCCTGGATGAGATTGGACAAAGATGATAACTGTGAGTATACAGGTGAAAGCTCAGTCAGTCAAATTGCCAGAGAACTAACAAGAATAGAATAGAAGAGAAGGAACATCAGGGAGTTTATCTGGCTGCCAGATACCTGATTAAAGGGAGAAAATTACAGAGAATCTGCAGAGACAACATTCAACCTATACAAGTGTGTTAACTTGAAAGACTGTGTTACAATGAGATAAAGCCAAGTCTTAAAGAACATAAAACCATATCTATTAACCATTATTCTAGGCATACGAAAGCTTTAACTGTCCAAAATATTGTCAACAAAATGTCTTTGGAAATGATTCAATAGCTGTATAGATTCATTTTCAATCAACTTTCTTGAAAAGAAAAACAGAGAAGATCAAGAAGGACATTTTCATTTAGGTTTTTTTCTGGTCATAGTTGTAAGTCTATGTATTAGACTATTAGATTGTAATGCTGTATTAGTCACTAAAAGGGGGAATTCTTTTCATACTTACCGTAATTCTCCTTTCCTGGCTACTCTATGGATAAGGAGAGTGGCCAGGAAAGGAGAATTACATTAAGTATGAAAATAATTCTCCCTTTTCCTGGCAACTCCATATTACAATTGGAAATACCAAGCCATGCTATCCCAATGGGTGGGAAAAAACATAGGATACCAATCTGGCAAAATTAGTTTACTGAGGAAAATGCAAGATGGGCTCCTTTTGCAAAAGCATGATTGTTGATACAAGGCAGATCCAAATGATAGTGCTCCACAAAGGTTCGGGCTGAAGACAACCTAACATATCTGCATTGTAGGCACCTCCACCAAGGCTGCCCATAAAGTAGAAACTGCCCTTGTGGAATGTGCCCTTAAACCCTCAGGTACTAGCTTACCTTGAGCTTGATAGGCTTTGGAGATACATATGGACATCAATCTGCTGATGGTGGACACCGCGGCTGCCTGACATTTTCTGCTGCCCGCTGGGATGACAAACAATCTTCTGGAATATTTCTAGATTTCCTGAAGGCATTTGACACTTCCAGGTAGTGTTTCAGGCAATGTACTGGGAGATACTCAGTGTTCTGCATATCCTCCTAAAAAATGGGAAGACCACTTCCTTTTTCAGATGAGAAGCAGAGATAACCTTGGGGAGAAAGGACCTTTTCAGTTTTAGAATCACTCTGTTATGAAAGAAGGAAATGTGCTTTGGAGAGCAAGAAAGAGCCTGCAATTCTCCTACCCTGCATGCTGAGGCTATGGCTAATAGGTATAGAGTTTTGAGGGTGAGACACCAGGTAGAGATAGATTCCAGGGGTTTGAAAGGTGACATGGACAAGGATCCAAACTGGAAGTGCTTTGTGTGCAGGAGGACAAACTTTAGGAGCTGCCTTGAAGAATCTTTTAACCAGAGGTTCTTAGGAGCAAGCCTTTCCCAATAAGGCTGAAAAAGCAGAATCGTGGACTCTAAGAATTCTATACTGCAGGCCTTTGTCCACACTGGAGAAACCTCACAATTTGGGAAAGAGAAGGCTCTTCCCAGGTGTTTTGACTCCTGGAGCACCAAGACAGGAAAGATTCCCATACTATGTAGTAGGTAGAAGAAGTAGAGGGCTTTCTTGTCTTGAGCAGAGTTTCCACCACTTTCTCAGGTAACCCTAACCCTGCCAGTCTCAAGTGCTCAACCTCCAAGCATGAAGGGACAGAGCCACTTGATTTGGGTGCAGAAGAGGACCTTGGCACACCAGATCCTTTCTCCTGGGAAGAGGCAAAGGAGGACCCACCGATAATCTGAGGAGCAATGGGTACCAAGGGCTCGTGACCAATTTGGTGCAATCAGAATCAACTCACCCTTGACGTGAATGGTCTTCAAAAGGACCCTGAAGATGAGAAGAAACAGAGGGAAGGCATAGGCTAGATTAAATGACCAAGGGTGAAGAAGAACATCCAGTCCTTTCATTGTAGGGGAAAACTTCCTGGAGAAGAATACTGGAAGTTTCGTGTTGGAATTTGTTGCAAAGAGGTCGACCTCCTAAAACTTCCATCTTTCTCCCAGCATCTGGAAGACTTCCTGATTCAAAGACTACTTGTGGCTCGAGACGGTGTTGTGACTTAGGAAATCCACCTTCTGATTGTTTATGCCCAGAAGGTAATCTGCTGTTAGTAAGCAGAGATTTTTCTCTGCCCAACCCATTAACGGTTGAATTTCTAGAAGTGAAAATCTTCTGGTTCCCCCTTGCTTCTTGATGTAGCTCACAGCCGTTGTGTTGTCTATTAAAAGCTTGACTGCTGATCCAGAATCATTTTGGTGAAATGGAGCAAGGTTAGTTTTGCTGCTCTTATTTATATTACATTTGAAGGGACATTGACTTGACATGAGGGCCATGTTCCCTGAACCCACTGCGAGCCCAGGTGTGCTCCCCAGCCTAGAATCGAGGCATCCGTGACTAAGATTCTCCATTGAGGCTGATACAGAGGAAAACCCTGTGCCAAATTTCTCTAGGAAAACCATAACTCAATTGAGTCTTTTAAGGACTGAGACAGAGGGATTAACAGGTTCTAGTCCTTCTACCACTTGTTCCAATGATCCAAGAAGAGGAACTTCGCTGGTCTTATGTGCCATCTTGCCCATTTTGTTACCGGAATGGTGGATGCCATGGAGCCTATCAGGGACATCAATTCTCTTGCTGAAGCCTGGTTCTTGACCTAGAAGCTTGAAGCAAGATTGGTAAGAGTACTGACCCTCTGGGGGGAAGGGAGACAGAACCTTTCTGAGTGTTGAAATATGATCCCAGGTAAACCAGGGACTGGGATGGGATCAGTTGACTATTCGCTGTATTTATTTACCACCCATGGGTTTCCATAAAACTGATAATATGGTCCCTGTGATGGATTAGGGTGCTTCTCTGTTTTGCTGAGACAAGGATATCATTGAGGTGCCAAATGGGAATGCCTTCCAGTTGGAGAGCAGCAACGAAGGCGAATAAAAAATTTGAAAAGACTCTTGCGGCTGTGGAAAACCGGAAGAGCAAATATCGAAACTGGAAATACTTTCCAGCAATTTCAAAGTGAAGGAAGTGTTGGTAAGATTCCCCCACCATGATATGTAGATAGACATCCTGTAAATCTATGGAGAGAAGCCAGTGTCCCAGGTGCACTGCTGTAATGATCAAGAAAATGGATTCCAGTTTAAATTTCTGAACTCTCAAGTAACTGTTGATAAATTTCAAATCCAGAATGGGTCTCCAATCTCCCAACGTCTTCTTGACTAGAAACAGGACAGAGTTAAGATCTTTCATTCTTTTCTTCTGGAGGAACTGGAATAACCACCTTTTCCTTCATTAACCATCTTAGATGATGGTTCAATGCCTCTCTTTTTGGCCCTGCTCTGGGATTAGAGGAGACTACAAAATGGTCTTCCGGTGGATCTGAAGTGAACTATAGGAAATATCCCCTTTTTAAGATGTCCAGTATCCACTGGTCTGAGATGAGATGAGTCTGTGGAAGCTTGCCAACCTGGCCCCCACCCTCCTTATCCTGGATGGATAGTCAGTAGGATTTTTTGATTAACTGGAAGGTCTTGGACTTATCTCCTCCCTGAAAGGATGTGCGCCCCTTTCTCCATGAGAAAGGCTTAGCACCTTCTCCCTCTGGACTGGAAGACTGCTGAGAGGGCCTAGCTCTTCCTGAGCAAAAAAGAACACAGTGTTTTTTCAGAGTTATACTGTACCTATTACTTAATGAAACAATAGCCTTATATCACTTCTGCATCCTCAACCAAGATTTTACTAATCCCACAGAGCCAAACCCAAAAGCAGCATAGTCTGGGACAAAGTGTCATCATAAACAGCTCCCAGTATGTTCCTCCTTCCTGACAAAGTCCACCCCCTGGCATGACTTAAAATCTGCATCCCCCTGGAGGAGCCAATCATGCTGATTCCCCATCTCCATCAAATTTGATTTCATAAAGACACGCCCACTATCAGAAGCATGCCATTTGCAATGAATTATGGGGATTGTAGTTTAAATGTGACATTCATTCGTTGTTTAACCCTCCACAATAGTGATGGGCGAATCTCCCGAGATTCGCTTCGCCGAAAAATTTGCGAATTTTGAGAGAAATTCGAGAATTGGCGAAGAATTCGCGAAACGAGTCGCGGGACGCTTTTGACGAGGATCGCGTCAACTTTGGCGCATCGCGTCATTTCCGACGCGCGTCGCATCGTTTTCGTCGTTTTCGGCGCGTCGTTTTCGGCGCGTCGCGTCAAATACGGCGCGCAACTTGTTTTTCTGGCGAATTTTAGCAAAGCGAAATTTCACTGCCGATTCGCGAATTTATTCGCCAGCAGCGAATCGCAGGAATTCGCCACGAATTCGTCCCTGGTGAATAAAAAACTTTGCGTTTTAGTAAATTAGCGTTGTCCCAGCCTAGCAAAGTGTTGTGATGGGTGCAAAGCGGTTGCTGGTTAATTTTCACCAGCTAGTAAATTTACTCCCAGGAGTCATGGCAAACTTTTCTTTTCTTCCAAAAAAAAAAAACAATTGGGGAATAGTGGAAAGGAGCTTTTCTAACAAGGTAGGACAATGTACATACAGGGGCAGAAACAAATTCAGAATTCAACCATGGGAATAGTGGATAATAGTGGGGAAGTAAAATCCTTCGAATTCAACTATCGAAGATAAAAAAAAATGTGATTGATCGATCGAATATTCTAATCGAATCGAATATTCGAACAATTTAAGCGGTCAATCAAATGTTTTTATATTCGATCAAAGATAATGATTCCCAGTTCGGCCTTGAGTAGGTGGTCGAATTAAAATTTAAAGGGGAAGTATTCAACCATCGAATACTCGAATATTCGAATTAGATTTTATTTGAATATTTAAATAATTCGAATTCGAATATTCGATGGTCGAATTTGCCTAATTTGCATATTCGAAGATTCAAATTTGAATTTAATACAAATTTGATCGAACTTCGAATTCTTCATGTGAATTTCATGTGAATTTTGTAAATTTGCCCCACAGTATATCATATAGAGAAAAAGAAGAGAGACTGATCAATGCACATTCCCTCATCTCCTGTTACATAGTAATCTATGCAGATGCATTTTTTTACAAATACAGGGTTTTTTTAATTACAAAATTATGATCATAAGATTGACAAACCACCAAACCATATCAACCACCAAACCATATCCTGGCCTGGGCATTGGTTTCAATCATAGGGCTTAGTTCTCCCCCGCCATTAGCTTTCAAAGGAAAGAAATAACCTATTTATCTATCTTTGCAAATAAATGCATATGCATAGATTACTTATGTAACAGGGGACCAGGGAATGTGTATTGATCAATCATTCTCCAGATCAGTAGCACTTCCATTAAATTTTAATATTTAGCCATGGAGTGCTTCCACAACCTTTCCTTTTTGCACAATGTATATGATATTAAAGAGATAAAATACGATTTCACTTCAGTGTGAATTGCCATTCCCATTGACTTCAATGCATTTAGGTGAAATGTTGCCATTTCGCCCATCACCAATACTAATAAGACTCTTGAAACAGCAAATCAAGAGATTAAGAAAATGTGTACCTTAAGATATCAATTAAATAGTAAATATCTAGATATGGTGCTGCCACCATCAAAGGGGCAGAGTAAGTTCCTTCACACCAGCATACTTATGCTGTATGAATACCATGCAAGCTTGTATAAGTCTACAGTTATTTAATCCTAGTTTAACATCATCCCCTTTTCAGCCTATAAACTGTCAGCAGGGTGTTCTAGGCCAATACAAGAGGTCCTCTTCACTCAACTCACTATCAATATATTCAAGACATTGAGACATGTTGTTTGTCCATATATTGCGACATATTTAAACTGGCCAACTACGTCAAAGCCATCCCATATCTGGCCAGTCCTACTCTCAAATTGCATCTGATTCATTAAAAATTCTGTTGCTTCATTATACATTTTTACAAAGTTTTACCTGCAACTTACTTGCTGCTTTCAAAGTAAAACTCCCAAACTTGGTTGCCCTTTTATTAGACACCAGTGTAATCACCTTACTATGCCTGGGAGGGGTGGGAGCTACAACAAGGAGCTGGTCACTGCTCCTATATGAACTATGACAAACAAGGGAAAGTTGTGCTCACCACTAATTTTAAAACCATTAAGCGGGGGTGCAATGAGGCTGTGACCACAAAATACATATAGACAAATACAAGAGGTCCTCTGCACTCAACCCCTTATCAATATATTCAAGAAATTGAGACATTTTATGCATACAGCTATTAAAATGCCTTACCCTTTAAACAAAACAGGGATTGTTTCCCATGGTTGAGTTTGTGATTGGACTTTAAATAAAACAAAGATACAATCATATATGCAATAACCAAACTATAAAATCTTATCATAGTATTGTTCACAAATAACAACACTATACTGTAAATACAGTAAGTTGGAGTAACCAGTCTGGAAACAGTTATGTGATCTTCTTTTAATCTCTTTCTTGTTGGGTTTTTGTAGAACTCAAAAATCGATATTGATATTTGACCCAAGTTATATAAATTCAATCTTTCTTGCGTTTAGAACCTTAGAACTTAATGAAGATGAGTATCTCATTAAGAGATCCCTGAAACCAGTCCCATGTTATATGCATTTAAGGATGAACTTTGCTGGCCCAAATTTCATTTATTCAATCTATCTTAGAACCTTAGAACTGAACCAAGATGAGTGTCTCATTATGAAGACCCTGATGGCGGTTCCAATTGTGTAGACCTCTAAGGATGAACTTTGCTGATTCCTGGTGCCTAATTTGGCAAATTAAAGAGTTGAGAGACCTTATCTTGTGATAAGAGATTAACATAGGAAAACAGTCTTTAAAAAATGTTAAAATAAGTGACAAATGTATTAAGATGTGCAGGGCTGCTCCTGCCATGAGGTAAGGTGAACACCCACGGGTCAGCCAGCTTCCAGTTACAGGGGCAGAAGTTAAAAGGGGTTTTAACAGAATAAACACCCATAAACTCCGTTTTATTTTAATAATCCAAATTTTAAAAAAGTATTTAAATTTTCTCTGTAATAATAAAACAGTCCTTTGTACTTAATACAAACTAATAGATAATTAATCCTTATTAGAAGCAAAACTAGCCTTTTGGGTTTATTTAATGTTTAATGGATTTTTTGAGTTGACGTACAGGACATGTAAAGGCAAAAAATAAATTCCCATTTTTACTTTCTTTAATGAAAAAATCTCCAATATGCTTTAATTAAAAAAATTGAACACTGCAATATTTTGTGCAGAGGTGCACCATGTGATGTTGTACAACTGCAAATAATATTAAATACTATACATTAATGAGTGATAGATTAATCAGGCGAATGTTGCTCATACCTGGTCATGCCATAAAGAGCTCATTAAAATTCTGAATAAATAAGCAGAATGAGATGTGTGTATAGCTGAGGTATAGATGTATGCAGACCTTGTCATGGTAATGCTTAAAGAATTGTCTGGAGACCAAAAATATAGCCAAAAGATAAATGGTTGGTTGTTTTGCTCTGACAGTTCAGATAAAGTGCAATGTTGTCTAATTTGCCACTAAATGTATAATAGGTTTCATATTCTTTGATCAACTGGCTAAATGTGCTTATATTATGCAAATGGAGATAATTTTATCTAGATGAATTAGATTGTTTATTAAGTCTCACCATGCCAGTCCATTAAAAATATTTTTTATGACACTGTGTTCCAAATAATGATAATAATAATATAATGCTCGAATCTTTTGTGAATTGGTGCACAATTTGATGTCAAAACAAAGCTTGCACCATTCATTTGATGATTCTTGCCAATTTATAGTATATACTGACAACTTGTCCATAGACTGTTTAATAACTAATATGACATTCTATTCAAAATTGATTTTCAGATATGTTGCAAAACTTACATGGCATGCCAGAATATGTCTTTGAACATTCTTTTCTTTACAAGTCAGTAAAACCCACATAGATTCTAATTAAAATCTTCATTATGTCATAGAACTGTAAAGTATATTAAATACCATAGCATACTGAGTAATAGATCAGAAGGATGTTGCTAATACCTGGTCATGTCAGGAAAAATTCATAACAATTCTGAATAAATAAGCAGAATGAGATATAAGGTTATAGATATATGGAGACCTTGTCATTGTAGCACTTAAAGAATTGTCTGGAGACAAAAAATAGAGCCAAAAGACGATTGTTTTTTTAGAATTTTTCATGAAAACATGTGGAGGCCTATTTATTACCAAGGTTGAATTTTAACTGTTTTCAAGATTTCTGAAACCACGACTGAACTCATTTCTCTAAAACCATGAATGTGGTTTTAAATTCAAAGTTTTTAATTAAAAAAAAAAAGCTTGAACAGGAAAAGAGAGAGTTGCACAAAAGCAAGCTTTGTAAATATCCCAAACCTCTAAAACCACGAGACATCTGCCATTGACTTTTTCATTTTCAACAGCTGAAACATTTTCATATTTAGAATCAATACAGTTTTGTTGCATAATAAATCCTATAAAATCTCAGAAGGGCTTTTTCAGATTTTTCTGATTTTTGGTATCAAAAAGCCCAACCCAAAAAAGCTGTGACTTAATAAATCAGTCCCTTAATCTGCTGAATGAGTTCTACAGTATGTATTGTTAAAGTTAATTTATATAGGTATGGAGTCTAAATTACGGAAAGATCTTTATTCATAAAACCCCAGGTCCTGAACATTCTGGATAACAGGTCCCAAACCTGTACTACCAAACTATAACACTCCTCTCGTCATCCAGTTGGAGATTGAGGTTTTGGATATTTTTTCGATGTTGGAACAAAGATAAATTGTTAAATATGGAGCTACAGATGCAGCCACTTGGATTTGTGTGTTAAATGTGTCGTGACTCAGGGTTAATTAAAGCAACAGTGTTATCTTAACTCATCTTAACTCATTTTAATGCATTTAACCTTTTCATTAGCATACCAAAGCACCATTGTTTTCAATGGTGAACTCTTTAATTGGATGGGATGCTGTGACACAATATTCTGTGTTAAGTGAGTTAAATGGGATTTCTAAATGAAGTTATTCTGTGTCAAACACACAATCAAAGTGGCTTCATCTGTACATTACATGTGGAGGACAATTTTCTTAATTAAAGTGTGTTTTTTTTTTTATCAGCCACTATATTGCTTTGATAAGCTATTAAATCTTGATCATCACAGTTCTTCCTGGTAGGATGATAGTGACTAATCACTAACATCCTAATTCTGATCAGGGAGAACAAATATAAAAACTGAGTTAATAGACAGGCTGTGCAAAATAAAAAATGTTTTCAGTATAGTTAGTTAGGCAAAAATTTTATGTATAAAGGCTGGAGTGAGTTAAATCTAACATAACAGAACAGAACACTACTTCTTGCTTTTCAGTTTTCTTGGTTTACACTGACTGGTTTCCCTGGTTACCAGGCAGTAACCAATCAGTGACTTGAGGGGAGGCCACATTGGTCATAATTGTTGCTTTTGAATCTGAGCTGAATGCTGAGGATCAATTACAAACTCACTGACCAGTTATGTCCCATGTGGCCCCCCTTCAAGTCGCTGACTAACTCAGATTTAGAGAGCTGAAAAGCAGGAAGTAGTGTTGTATTCTGTTATGTTACACATCCAGTCACTCCAGCCTTTATACATTACATTTTTGGCTAACTAACTATATTAGAAACATTTTTTATTTTGCACAGCCTATCTATTTACCCAGTTTTTATTTTTACCCTGAACTGTTCCTTTAAAGATTCTATTTACTTGATGACTGGCAGAAATGTTTTGTCAGGACTCCCTCGGGTATGACCCTGATCTGGGTGGTCAAATGGTTCTGCACTATCATCTTGAGCCACTAGAGACTTTTAAAGCATGTGATTGTTCACAGCTCTAATAAGCTTTACTATACAGCCTCTGTTCCAAACATTTCCTCTTTTACATCAGCAGCTGGTAGTTGGCCAATTAAGGGTCTATTAAAGTCAGTCCCTTCCTGGCTCTCACTGAGCATGTTTTCTAATTGGACCAGTGCTGTTAGTGGAGCACCTCAGGGCTCTGTACTTGGTCCTTTGCTTTTCAACTTGTTTAAGAATGGCCTGAAGGTGGGTATTGAAAGTGCTGACTTTATTTTTGCTGATGATGTAAAATTGTACAGAACTATAGTTTATATGCAGAATGCTGTGACCTTGCAGAGAGATTTGACTAAGTTGGAAAACAGGTCAGCAAACTGGAAAATGAGGTTCAATACTGATAAATCCAAAGTTATGCACTTTTACAAAAATAATATAAATGCAAGTTACTATACAGTAAATGGCAGTGTGTTGGGAGTTTCCTTAACTGAGAAGGATCTAGGGGTTTTAGTGGATAAGCTGTCTAATTCTGGCCAGTGTCATTCTGTGGCCACTAAACAAACTAAGGTTTGACTTGCATAAAAAAGGCATAAACTCAAGGGATGAAAACATAATTTTGCCCATTTATAGGTCTTGTGTAAGGTCTCACCAGGAGAATGTAGTGCAGTTTTGGGCTCCAGTCCTTAAGAGGGATATAGAGACAAGCAACTAAATGCCACCCCTTTAGACTTAAGGAAAATAACTTTAATTAGAAGCAGTGCAGATTGTTCTTCACAGTGAGGACAGTGAGGTTGTGGAATGCACTGCCGGGTGATGCTGTGATGCTGATTCTGTCAATGCCTTTAAGATGGGATTGGATGATTTCTTGGACAGACATAATATCAAAGGCTATTTGTGATACTAAAATCTACAATCAAGATATGAGTTTACAGTATATAGTTTATGTGAGTGTATGGAGGGATCAGTTTGAGTGTGTGTATGTATGGATGCTGGGTTTCATTTGGAGTGGTTGAACTTGATGGACTTTTGTCTTTTTCAACCTGATTTGACTATATATAACTATATAACCAAGCCATTATCTAGAAAACAGAAATCCTAATTTTAATAAATCAACTCCATAGACATATTTAGTGCATTTTTTTGGTCTTAAAATGGTAAAAATATTTATAATGCAATACACAGTCTTATTTCACAGTTAGTTTATTCAAGAACTGATACATTTAAAGGAACAGTAACACCAAAAAAATGAAAGTGTTTAAAATGAATGACAATGCAATGTACTGTTAAACTGGGGTGTTTGCTTCATAAACTCTTCTGTATTTTATATAAACAAGCTGTTGTGTGCTGCTGTGTAGCCATGGAGGCAGCTATTCAAGCACTGGATACACAGTAGATAACAGATAAGCTCTGAAGAATCCCATTGTATATTACAGGGCTTATCTGTTATCTGCTGGTTATCCTGTGCCTTTTCTCCCTTTTCCAGCTTGAATGGCTACCCCCATGGCTACACAGCAGCTTTTTTATATAAATTATAGTTGTGCTTCTAAAACAAACACACAGTTTTACCAGTACAACCCAACATTACATTATATTTGCATTAGTTTAAAACACTTTGTTGGTGTTATTCTTACTTAAACCCCAATATACAGTATTACTAACTTGCTTCAGCACCCAATGTAAGGTGTTATTGGGCCATGAAGACGTGTGCATTCATTTATCATCCATATGCAATTGCTAGAAAAAGTAGAGCACATTACAGTCCTTATTTATTGCTCTAATAGCAAATGTGTATATTGTATTGTATGATTAATTAGTCCTACTCCAAAGCATTTTAAGATACAATTTCTGAAACATAATACTATACATGAGTATTGGTATAACATTGACTTAGAACATTGCAAACATAATTTATCATCTCTAAGGGTCCATTTACTAACAATCACATTTCGTTTTTTCAATAAATCTTTTGAAAATGTGTGGTTTTCCTATATTTCTTAAAAGATCCAAAAATTTGAGAATTATTAAGTGAAAAAAAACTCGAAAACTTTTAATACAAAAATATGCCAAGTAAAAGTTTTTAAGGTGCTTCAGAAGTCAGTGGGAGCTGTGCTGACCTTATTGAGCCATTTTTAATTCATTCAGAAACTTGAATTTTTAGAGGTATTTAGAGGTATTTGTATTTTTACAAATACTAGTGCTTTTCTTTCATTCATGCTTTTTAGATTCGACTCCCTTAATAAATTCCAAGATATAAGTGGTGTTAGAGATCTTAAACTTGGTTTCAAAAACTCTAAAATCACAAAAATGTGATCTTCAATAAATAGGCATCCATGGTATCATAGTAAAAACAAGATTGTATTGTAGTGTAATTGAAAAAAATTAAGCACTTTTGTGTGACCACAAAATGCAGCACATAAAGGAACAGATTCAATTCAGTAAGAAAAATCTCATGGTTTATCATGTGAAAACTCAAAGATGAGATTCAGTTCAAGAAAAAAAACTCCAAATTTAGTTCCATTTTTTCCCATAGACATCAATGGATTTTTAATGTGATAAATAGTGATAAGTGACTTTATGCATTTCACCATCTGTGATTTTTTTCATGAAACTGCAGCAAAATGCTGCTACGAAAAAATTTCACTGCAACAAAAAGTCCCAAAGACAAAAAACTCACCATAAGAAAAAATGCCCATTGACTTTAATGCATTTGGACTAAAAAGTTTTTTAGACAAAAAAGTCACTAGAAGAAAGATGTCCATTAACTTAAATACATTTGGGGGCAGATTTACTAATGGTCGAATTTCGAAATGAAAAAACTTCAATTTCGATTGAATAGGTCCATTTTCGATCGAATAAAAATTGTTTGATCCAAACGATTTTGCTCAAAATCCTTCAAATTCCTAGGAAAAAAAATTCAGGACAGGTTCTAGGAGGTCACCCATAGGCTACAATGGCAATTTGGCAGCTTTAAGGTGGCGAAGTGTCGAAATCAAAGGATTAAGGGCCAGTACTTCGAAAGTTTGACTTGTCGAATTTCAAATTTTTTCTATTCAAATCAAATTTTCGCTTATTGGATAGTCGAAGAAGCCCAAAATGACTTCGAAATTTTAATTTTTTAAATTCACTTAGTAAATGTGCCCCTTAGATTAAGAATACTTGTATGTAAAAATTTGTCTTACTTTTCACTTTGATTTTTTGGCAAAGTGAAACGGGACAGATTCTTTATTTGTGATAAAGAGTCAGATAAAAGTGTCATATGTAGCTCCATGTGCCCTCACCTTTACATTTAATGAATGTCATTGATTTAGCTATTACATTTTTTAAATCCTTTTTCTTTTGTATGTGTTATTGGTCCTAATTGCATCATGTAGTGGAAATGCTATATAGTGGAGTGTATTAAAGATAGGTTGGGGATTTAAGGCAAAGTCATTTTAATAAGTATTTTTTTAATGAAAAAAACCTGCACTAACAAAAAGCCTGAAATATACAAAACAAGCATTTTTTTTCAACTTCCTCTTTAGATATGATTTTGTTATACACCAACACAACCTACTAGGAATAATATTTCTTCTAAAAAAGAATACAGAGTACCAGTACATTTTCATATAATTCAATGATCTTGGATACAAAAACAACTGCAGAGTAAATATACAAATTCAATTTTGGAGTCAGCCCCATTTTTTGCAAGAACTGACAGAAAATCTTGTAGACTGAGTTGTTACTGATGCAGGTATAGAGATAATCTGATCTATCAATGTCACCAGTTATAAGGGCAATGTCACTCACAACTCTGTAATGTGTAGTCTAAATAATGTGTTCTGCTTGAGAATTAGACATGAATATTTGTCAGATTTTGGTAGAATTTACATTATAGTTGAGGGATATTTCTGACACTTCAGCTGTTGAGGAACTACAGCTTCCCTCATGCTACTAGATACAAACAATGCTCTCTAGAAAAACATGCAAAGAAAAGATGTGTTTATGCAAATGTATGTTGTAAAGGGACACTAATCCTTTCTTGCAGGACTTTGTGAGGGATTTGTATCATAGCATGCTATTCTATTTTATGTTCTACTTTGGATTTGACCTGGACATTATGGGGATTATTTGTCAAAATCCAGTTTTTCAAAATTAAAATAGTCCAACCATACTAGAATCCATGATGTCACCTTATTTGTTATTAAAAACACAATTTAATCGGATTGGGGACAAATATTATAAAAATGAGTGAAAACCCAAATCATACCTTTTTTCTTTTTCCAGGAAACCCCAAATTTTTCTGTGTTTTTTCCCCAAAAAGTTTGAAATTTCAGAGCAGACTACAGAAACTTCTAAATAGGATATGGACCTCTCCCATTGATGTATATGCAACCTTGGCAGGTCTGAGATGCTGGATTTTCAGATTCAGACATTTTGCATCATCAGGCTTTAATAAATCCTGAAAAAATGTAGGCTTTTTGCCCACTAAAAATTCAGATTTTATAGTTAAAAACTACCATTTTACTAATTTACTAGAGAAGTAAGGATGACTATATAAAAATTAAAACTATTTATTCTAATGGGATGTGATCTTTATACAGGCTCTAATAGTGTTCTGGGGTGAATCTTTTAGCCTGAAAATATACCTAGAATACTGCCATTAAGCAAGACAGTGCAGTGTTGCGACTGGAGTTTTAGGCGTGAATCGCAGTAAAAGACAATTAATGAAATCGAACATATTGGCCCTTCAGGCTTTTCGCCTAAAATTACTCTTCCGTTGCCCACTTTCCCCAGACCACTTTCCCTAGCCCAGAAATGTTTTGCATTTTTAGCCTTATATATTAGTTATTATATTGTGCATTGTATTTATTAAGATACAAAAATGCCCTTTAAACAAATTAGAGATTATGTGATTATATATTGCAATATATTCAACTACATCAAAGTCATTCTTGGCCTTGCCAGTCCTACACTCACTTTCATCTGAATTTTGTTAGAATATGGTCACAGTCTCATCACACCTCATTTGCAATAGAGACTGTATATCCTGAATAAATGGAAACCTTTATAGACACTTTGGGGCATATATATCAAGAATCGAGTTTGTGAGTTGTGAGGGTTTTTCTAACTTGGATAAACTAGAATTTTTCATGTTTCGGTATTTATGAAAAAAATCAAATGCCAAAAACTCAAATGAAGTTCATGTCCCGAAAAAGAATTGATCGGGTTTATGTTCAGAAAACTTGAATCAATTTGAATTTTCTGATTAAAACCCTCAAATCAACCAAAAATCTTAAGCTTGAGTGTTTTTTGCTTAATAAATAACAGGCATTCAGGTTTTCGAAAATATAACTTGATTGTGTGAGATTGGGAGCAAAAGAGAAATTTTAATCATGGAAAAATAGATTTTTGATAAATCTGTCCCTTAAATTATTAACATGTATTTATATAGCACAAACATATTTCATAGCACAGAATACACTTGAACACCATTTTGAATTACCCAGACTTTTGAATTACCCAAATGTGATTGTTGCAAAGTTGTTGCAAAGCCAGTAATTTGTTGCTAACCCAATAAAGGTCCAGATACAATTTAAAGAGAAAAGATTATTTTATGGTTTATCACATGAAAACTTGTGGGTGACATTCAGTTTGAAGAGAAAATACTTTGCTTTTAAATGAGTTTCAGTTTTTTTCCCATAGACTTCAATAGAGTTTTCTTGTGAAAAATAGGGATGTAGCGAACGTCGGAAAAAAAGT
>CM044440.1:122591059-122608262 GCA_024363595.1 Xenopus borealis | reverse complement strand
AAAACGAACAAGTTCGCTGGCGAACAGTTCGCTACATCCCTAGTGAAAAACATTAAGACAAATTTTTCTAATTAACCTGCACCTTGCTGTATGGGAAAATTTGGAATTTTGATTTGGAAGCTTTTTTATCCAAATTGAATCTGGCCCAAAGGCAGATGTCAAATGTAAAATAATGTCTTTATTGCCATGCTGTGTCTTGTATTGTATTTTGAATCCATGAATCAAAGTAAAATGCAACTTATTTAATATAAATGTTATGGTTTATGCTATGATGTATATCCAGTAATTTTTCTTTCAAGATCGTATTGCTGTGATCCTATTTACTGAAATTTATTATCATTTTAATTGTTTCAGTTTATAATGTTTTCATTTTTATGTTTCCTCATTTTGTCTCAAAACAGAATCTATACAATTAGAAAGGGAATTGTACAACAGACTGGTGAAAATTTTAATTATTGAGCTCACATGTTGATGAACAGGAGTGTAATTAGCATTTACAACTAGGCTGAAATATTTCCAAATGGAAATTCAAATCTACATTTTCTGCAACTGAAAATGGCAAAGCAATCTGCTGACATATTTATTGAAATTGTTGTTAGAGGAAACAACATATTTCATATTCTGATATGTTTACTGAAACAGTATTTCAAAGTTAAAACTGTTTATATGCCTACTTTCCTTTAAGTTGGGAAGTAAGTTGAGCTGTTTAACGTGCCTTTTTTTATGCAGTTTGTTTAATAAATTTTAATAATAATTTTATGTAAAAACCAATAAATCAGAGGTGTTGGAAAGCAATCAAATGTAAAGAGGGCTAAAAGAAACCAAAGTAGGGCTTCTCAGATGAGAGGAAGGGGAGCTTTGAATTCATTAGGCAGGCTAGAGGGAGTAAGGGGTTAAATAACTGGAGTAGAGAGGGGGAATGCAGACATCTCAGTCTGTGTCATGCAGGGGTGGGAGTAGCATCCCACCCTCATCCATATTTAAGATTTTAGATTTATGTAAATCTTGGAAGGCTTTAGTTCAATTGGTAAGTGTACTGCTGTGGTAGCTGAGCGCACTTTGGCAATTTCGTGCCGTGTGATGACATCACAATGTTTTGGTGCAAAATTCAAATTATTTAAAGGAGCTTTGGGCAAATACCCATTGCCTGTTAGGTCTACTTGTTAGTATCCTGGGAGTGATTTCTATGCATTTGATCTGTGCCTGTCTGACTATTCTGAACTCTGCCAATATTGCCCCTTACCTGCCTGACTATCCTATACTCTGCTAATCCTGACTCCTGCCTGCCGACAATTCTACCAGTATTGACCCTTGCCTGTTGGAATATCCTTGAACGCTGCCTGTACCGACCTGGCCTGTCCGACCTTGCTTGACCTCTGCCTGCACCGACCCAGCCTAGTTGACCTTGCTTAAACTCTGCCCGCACTGAACCGGCCTGCCTGACTGCGCTTTTTGTCTATTCCTTGAACTGTACCTTCCATCCAAAACCTTGATAATGACTTTGCCCCAGAACACTTGGATTCTCTCTTATAAAGACCTGGCGGCATATGATTAGCGGAGGGATCCTCCCAAAGTGAAAGGAAACTGCTACAGGCAGAGCAAAGACCAGGAAGCCTAGCACCTGTTTTGGATTTAGGGAGCCAATCATGACAATAATATTTTATCACTCATCTAACTGGCTCCTCAGTTCATCTGGTTGGGTAGTATGCAGTTTTTTAAAAAATGGAGAGGCTCATTTATAAAAGGTTGAATTGTAGTGATTTTAGAGGTTTTTGAAACCAAGTTTAATCTAATTTTCTCAAAAACCACAAATGTCATGAACGTCATCAAAATATTATAAATATAAAAAGTACTGGAAAAATGCACTTAAAAATACAAATACCTTGAAAACCTATCCAATTTCAAGTTTTTACTTACAATTAATTGTGAATAAAAAAATCAGAAAACCTCTAAATGTCAGCGTCTAGCGCAGGTTCGCGCTGATGTCATCACTTCTGCGCCAAGTTCTCGTCCGGCATGTATGAATGTTCGCGCACGTGTGTTTTTGTGCACATGCGCATTCTTATGCAAGCGCGTGTTGACGCACGTGCAAGCACGCTGCGTTTTAAGGGACGCTCAGGCCTAGATTCCTTGCAAAGTAATCTTCATACTGACGCTGAGCTATGTTCATTTGAGAAATCTTCTGACTTACTTCTGAGATATTCCTGTGTATGACCTGGCTTGTTCCTGACTTCGCTTCATGATTACTCCCTGGATTGACGCTTGATTATCTGATTCCTGTGTATGACCCGGCTTACCTCTGACTACGTTTTTGTCTGCAGTTGAGTGCCAAACCCGAATTATCCGCCTCCTGTCATCTCTGCGTTGGTTCATCAGCACCCCTGCTATTCCTTACTGGAATCACTCTGTTTCATCTCCAGGGTGCCATTCAGTGGGAAGAGTGGGAGAGGCTAATTACTTCAGACTCACCGTGATTCCTGACACTAAAAGTCCAAATTGATTTAAAAAGGTCCAACAAGACCTCTGCAACTTTTACCAGGCAAATGTCTATATTGAATTTTTCATGGTCTAAACACAATAAATCTTGAATTGGTAGGGGCAGATTTACTAATGGTCGAATTATAAAGTGAAAAAACATTGAAATTTGACCATTTACATTTTTTAAAGGGCTTTTTCGATCGAAAATGGACCAATGTGATTGAATAAGTCAGTTTTCAATTAAAAAAAAAATCACTCGAATTGTTTGATCGCATCGTTCGAATCAAACAATTCAAAAATTTTGCACAAAACCCTTTGAATTCCTAGGACTTAGAAAAAATTTCAGGACAGGTTCTAGGAGGTCCCCCATAGGCTACAATGGAAATTCGGCAGCTTTAAGGTGGTGAAGTGTCAAATTCGAAAGATTTTATAGGGCCAGTACAAGTCGAATTTTCTAATTTTTTCTATTTGAACAGAATTTTGGCCTATTGGATATTCAAAGTATCCTAAAATTACTGAAATTCTAATTTTTTTAATTCGAATTTTATTCAGATATTCACTTCAACCCTCAGTAAATGTACCCATTAGAGTTTTAAAGAAATGTAGAATATCCACTGAAATATTAGAGATTTGTGGGGGGGATAAGAAACTGGAATGTCAAATTTTTATATTTTTGCATCATTTAATATTACCAGCTTGCTGTGAAATTACATGAAAAATGCAATTCACTTTACTTTAACTTGATCTTAATTAAACCACAGAAGATTTTTAATACATTTTATTAAAAATTGTGACTGTGGGAGACATTGGGAGTAGACCGAAAATCCATGCGTCAATGATGACTTTGCAGTGTCTATTGTATTCAGTATACAGATGATACCTTTTTTATTTGGAAAGGTACACAACAACACCTGAATTGTTTTTTAATTTATTTGAATTCGGCCCATTCCACAATAAAATTTACATTGGAGAGTCACCCTAATAATATACATTTTTTGGATGTGAATGTTTCCTTAAATGATGGTACATTCAATACATTCTTTAAACTAAGCCCACTGATCGAAACAATTTGCTGAGGCCAACCAGTTTTCATGCCCCAAATCTATTTAAGGGATTACCCAAAAGCCAGTTGCTAAGGGTAAGAAGAATTACTTCCACAGATGTTTTTATTTATAATTTAATCAAGAATCACCAAAAATGATTAACAAGTTTGTGGATAGAGGATATAAACAAGAGGCTTTATTAAAAACTAGAGATGAAATAAGTAAAATACCAAGGGAAAAACTTTTACAACAAAGAAAAAACGATACTCTTCAAAGAATTCCTTTTGTATCAATGTAGTATGACACGAGTTCTAATTTTATTAAACAAACAATACTCAAATATTGGGGGATTTGGGGGAATGACCAAAAAATATCCAATTTGTTCTCTTCTCCACCAATTTTTTCCTACAGGAGAAGGAGAAATATTGAGGATTTGATTAAACAAAAAAAGACAGATACCACATCAAATAAAAATCCCTATAGGAACCTACCCATGCTACAATTGCAGCCACTGCAGTGGTATCATTAAAGGGGATAATGTAATGCACCCATCCAAAGGAACCCCTTATACTGTAGCATTAAAGGCTTTCATACTTGTAATTCTAAAGGGGTGGTTTATTGTATCAAGTGCCCTTGTGGTATACCGTATGTGGATCAGACACAAAGAGCCATCAAAGTTCACCTTAATGAACATAAATCTGTAATAAGGAACTATAGCCAAACATTTCTATGATAACACAGGAGGATATCACAAATTTGTTGGCAGATATTGGAAAGTAAATGAAAAACAAGGGCAGGACTTTAAACAAAAATTATCATAACGGGAACGTTTTTGGATATGGACACTACAAATACAGACCCCTAAAGGTATAAATGAGGCTTTCAGTCTTGCTTGTTTCTTATAAGAAATATGGTTGTCTCTATATGATCAAATCATGTGAATTTGTGTGTATATACGTGTTGTTTTCTATTAGATTTAGGTTTTTCCCTGAGATTCCCTAAACAGAAAAGAAGTACTGTTTGGACTTTCACATGGCCACTTTTGAACTTTTTCTGAGGGTGGGTTCTTGTAACTCAATGTATTGGACAATACAATTTGGCGGATTAAATTGGGGGTGGGCTCTATGCTATTTAATGTCAGTGCACGTATGTTCTGTATCACCTGACGAAGTGCCAACACCCCCAAAATGTTGTGTGATGCAATAAACAAACCAGCGGTTTACCCCGGTTTGAATTGCTTTGTGTGCCAGCCTTTATGTTTCTTTCTTAGATATTGTGAGTGCTACAATTGGCAGCAACATTTCAACCTTCATTATTGCTAAATCTCCCCAATTTAATAGTAGAAATAACATTTAATAAACGGGCATATGCCTGAAAAAGAACTTTCTCAGTACATCCCTGGGAAATGTCAAGGAAAGTATAGCAAACTACAGAAACAATAAATAAGATTTTTACAGATCTCCAAGATTTATTCTCACTTGTCGCAATTGCATTAGCAATGTTTGATGAATTGTATAGCAAATCATGTGTGTCTATTTCATTATACTACAGATGCAATCACTTTAGATGGTGAGTTAAATGCGTCGCGACTTAACTCATTTATCTCATTTATCCCACTTATCACAGAATATTGTGTCACAGCATCCCATCCAATTAAAGAGTTCACCATTGAAAACAATGGGGCTTTGGTATGCTAATGAAAAGGTTAAATGCATTAAATGAGTTAAGATAACTTTAGATAACACAGTTTCTTCAATTAGCCCTGAGTCATGACGCATTTAACTTACAAATCCAAGTGACTCTATCTGTATGTTAAAAGGTGTTTTCATATTGGCCCACTTCTGCAAGCAAATCTGCAGTGTCAAAGGTGAATAATTATTGTGGAATTATACAGAGTAAATATTGATCAATATTTTCGCTTCGCCGAAAAATGTGCGAATTTCCAGAGAAATTCGCAAATTGGCAAAAAAATTCGCGAAACGAGTCGCGCATCTTTTTTGAAGCGCGTCACGTCAAACGCGCCTCGTTTTTTTTGGCGAATATTTTGGCGGCAAATTTTTGCTGCCGTTTCACGAATTTATTCGCCCATCACTATCAATGATCAATGTAACTAGGTTTTCGGGTGAATTTTTTTAATGAAATCTGAATATGATTGCATTCATTCTATTCTGTTTCTGCATTTATGGGGGGGGGTTATTTACTAAAATAAAAAATGTATCATTATTTTATTAAAACCACTTCGACCAAACTCCCATCTACATTTTTATAGTATTTATCAATAAATTAACTCGAAAAAATCTGAAGCGGGAAAAGAACCTATCAAATCCAAATCATACATATTTTTTTTGGATTTGACACCTGAAAACTCAGATTATCGGATCATCCCCAGGACACCACAAATTATTTGGATTATTGTGCTGATCATGATATCTTCTAATTGTAAACAGGACATCTGCCATTGACTTCTACATGACCATGGCAGGTTTGAGATGAAGAACTTTTTTATTTGGGCTATTAGCAGCTTCTTGGAGGGATGTAATAAAAATCATTAATGGAAAAAATATTAATTTAATAAAGCTTTTGTAAACCCGGAAACTGTTCCATTTCCGACAGTGGAAGAAAGTTTGCGAAGTGGAAGAAAGTTTGAATTTTAGGGCATATGCCAATGCGCAATCAATGTAATAAAACTTCTTACTGAAAAAGTCATTATGTTTTCTCCAAAAGATTAAGACACTTTCAAGCACTTCTTAAGAGTGCACAATTATAATTTGAAATTACGAAATATGGATTTTTATTCTTATTGGTGCAAATAGTTTTTATCTTTGAAATTTTAATTACATTTCCCCCTCTGAGTTTAATAAATAGTGAAAAATTTAAGTTTTCTGTTTTCAAACTTTAATAAATAACCCCCTAAGTATGCAAAAATTAGTTTACTGCATATGTTTAGTTCTAGTCCTCAAGAAAGAAATCACATCTTGAAACTACCGGAAACCCCATATTTAATTGTATATATATATCTACTTTCTCCACTCAGCATGCATTTAGGAGATGAAGTAAGGGCTGGAATACAAAAGCAAAGACTGAAAATGTCTTCAACCGTTTTCACATAAAATCACAATATCATGGTGTTCAGCATATTAGTCTAGTTGTGTGTGTTCCTCTGATATTAACATACTTTGTTTTTGAATATACACACCATAGAGAAATCATTCATTGTTCTTCTTTTTCCTCTGTAGATTACATCAACTGCTCATCCGTGACTGCCTTTCTTCCTCTTTTAGCTCTTTATAAATTAATCAAAACAGAAGTAAAGAACTAATCCTTTGGCATATATTACTGCCAGCGGCTCTTACATTACTTCCACAGCAGTGACTAATTATAATAGAGTTCCTGAAGGTTTTAACACTTTTAGCAAAGGCAAAATTAAGGTCACATGAATGATGGCTTAGATATCAAGTACTTTTTCCTTGCCTTTTGCCTGTAAAAATGAAGACTGGATAGCTTAGAAGAAAGTTCATAAGAGGAGAGATTATTACATAAAGAACTGGATGTTAAATGTGCAGTTATTCTGGATTAGAATATTATTGAGGCTTTGTTTAATCCCTTGAGAGCTTTTTGATAAATTAATGTTTACTGATTTCACTAACGGGTTGTTGTAACTCGTCAAATAACTTGTGAATATTTAGATTGTGATGTACAGATGCAGCCACTTGGATTTGTGAGTTAAATGCGTCATGACTCAGGGTTAATTGAAGAAACTGTGTTATCTAAAGTTATCTTAACTCATTTAATGCATTTAACCTTTTCATTAGCATACCAAAGCACCATTGTTTTCAATAGTGAACTCTTTAATTGGATGGGATGCTGTGACACAATATTCTGTGCTAAGTGGGATAAATGGGATAGATGAGGTAAGTTATTCTGTGTCAAATGCACCATCCAAAGTGGCTTCATCTGTACTGAGGTTTCAGAACATGATGTTGGATACTATTATAAATACAATATAGAATTAATTGCAATACAACACAGAGTAGTTAAGTAAATATTTACTTAAGAATTTTGTAAAAAATTACTTTTCAAATAGTTGTATGAGTGATGGTTCCATCTTGCTTTATGGTAGAGAATTTAGACCAAGTAGACACTTGCAGGGACAATTAGTAATTACCTCAAAAGATCATTTGTTTAAATAAAGAATTTATTAAAAAGAATTTACTTTTAAAAAATTGTTGTTTTTGAAGGAAGGTTTAAAATAATGTACAGTATAACATTTGATTTTTGTACTGTAGCTAATAAAACATCGACAGATGCACTGGCCAACTTGAGCTTTTTCCCTCAGTGAGTTATGTCTAAAACCACTTTTATAAAGGTATGTGCATCCAAATGAACTCTGTGCACTTCCATATAGCTGTGAACAGTGACAATCAGTTGTTTCTGCCTTTGGTTCCAAATTGCGAGATGCTGCCCATTTTGTTTGGTATTGCTGTCTGTTCTCTGGAGCTATTGGTCACCTCATGATCAGGAGGAAGCTCCAAAGTTCCCTGAGTATTCTGAGTCAATAGATGCAGTATAACAAAGAACAATGCTCAATGCAATCACCATTACCCAGAAAGTATCTGCAAAATTATCTGCAAAACAACCAAATGTTTCAAGGGCTTTGCACCCTTTTCATCAGTGGCATCGCTCACATCACCTCAAGGTGAGAATGACCACTGAAAAAAGGGTGCAATGCCTGTGAAACACTTCTCCACAATAAAGACACCTTGGAGGTATTTTGTTACACCACATCTGTTGTACTTGTGCTCCCTTTGTCTTCTATTAAATTGATGCAGTGCATTTGTGGCTAAATAATCAGACTCAGACATTGTTCACTTGCCAAGCACTGGAACTGATGCCAGGCTAATATAATTTATTTTGTGCATCCACAATTTATGGTGATGAAGAGCAATTGTGGCCAATTCAATAAACTGAAAAGCATAACATGTTCAATCAACAAGAATGTCAGTACCACCAGCACTTCTTTAGCTGCTAAAAGGAGCATTTTAATGGCCAATTATAGATGTGCCTATGAATTAACTTTTAGGGTGTTGTTTATTAAAGTCCAAATGCTAAAAACTCCAAATAATATGGCATCACCGACCTACCAAGGTGATGTATAAGCCAATGGAAGTCCCATTGTGGTTTTTGGGCAAAGACCAAAAAATCTAAGTTTTGGAACGGGAATTCTTATGATTCAAATTTTTGCACATTTGTTTAAAATTTTCTCCCCGCACTGGATATTTTCGGGAAAATGTATTGATAAATAAGGGGAAATAACTTGTGCTGGAGTATACTTAAGCAAATAATTAGATGATTTCTGATTTTGATAAATAACCCTCTTAGTGTGTAGCAGACAAACCTTGTATAAGAAACTTTTAAATGCATCTTCATTTTTTATAATGTATGTTTATTGTTTTGAATTCTTACTCTTCCCATTCTACCATTTTTCTGATGGAAAGTGACATGTTTCCGTTTAGGTGCCTGCTGTTCATTCTCCATTACAGACATCCAGGCCCAACTACTTAGTCGATGTAATATTGAATATACCTCAGAATTCTCAGCTCAGCAGTAAGAGACAACTTCTTTTCGAATCTTGGTACTGAGATATCTTTAAATAATAAATGTATTTGCCCTGGACTGAACATCCCATACAGCTACCAGTGAGGGAAAACACTCAATAACTCCATCCAGGAGCAGGCAATTAAAATGTCACATGCTTTCCATCTTGCCTTGTCAGATATATTCTTCATGTAGAGTGTAGCACTTCCATACTACTTGTGGTGTTCCTAATGAGATGTGAGACTTCCAGCTCATCTGGTGGGATTTTCTTCTCATTTATTTTTGTAATTGGAAGCTATAAAAAAAAATATTAAGAATTCTCTGTTGGAATAAACATTCATTCTTTTTTAAAAATGCAGAAAAAACAGAAAGCTTACTAGCATGCATTATAATAGTTTGGCTTCAGTTGTATAAATGCATTTTTTATCAGATGAGCAACAATAAGGAATCTTTTCTTCAAGGGTCCATACCAACACATGAGCACCTTGCACTGGATTAGAAATGTGGCATTAGGTACAGCCAACAGTGCTGTTAGACAGGTGTCAAGTAGCATGCGTGTTTTTATAACTAGAAAGCATGTTTGGAGTTCTCAGGAAAACCAATGTGCCTCCCTAACACCCCCTTTTTATGCAGAACTGCTTCTCTTTGAGCCTGATCCTAGGGGGCAAAGTCACTAAAGAGTGCAACTTCGCCAGCAATGGCTTCGCAGCCATTGCAACACTTTGTGGCAGATTTATCAAAGAAGAAGGATTCGAAATTCTCATTTCATTCAAATTTCATTCGAATTTTTAAAAAGATTTGAATTCAAATTTTGAATATGCAAATGAGGCAAATTTGACCAAATTCGAATTTAATTGTATTCGAATATTTGGTGGTCGAATTACTTCCCTTTTAAAAAATAATTTGATAGGTCAGTTTGCCAGATTGAACCTACCAAATTGCTTTAAAACCCTATGGGAGGCTCCCATAGGTGTTTTAAAGTTTTTTTTTATCGAATAGGAAAAATTCAATGAAGGGTTAAAATCATTATTTAATATCGAATATTTAATCGAATGATCGAATTTTCCCTATTCGATCATTCAAATATTCGAATAGCTGTAAAATCCTTCGAATTTGAATATCGAATTCGAAGTATTTTACTGCTATTCGAATATTCGAACGATTTTACTTCGCTCACTATTCACATGGTCGAATTTTGAATTATTTTCAATTTGAAATTCGACCAATGATAAATCTGCCCCTTAGCCAGGCGAAAATTCGCTCAGACAACGCTAATTCACTAAAGTGCAAAGTTTCATCCAGGGCGCCGAATGCTGGCAACTTTTCTCTAGCTTTACTTCAGCAGAGCGAGCAAATCAAAGCGAAGCTGCTCTAGTGTTCAATTCTGCCTAGCACAACTTCGCTTCGAGTTCTTGCGCTCAGGCTAATGTGCCTGAAAAAATTGTTTATGCCTTTTGCAGCCTACCACTTTGAAAATTGAAAAGACGCCAGTGTTTTTTGAACTTAGAAGATATTACACTAATATTACACTTATGTAAGAAACTGAAGATTGAGGATGTTCTATGCACTCCAATGCACTTCGCAAGGTCAGAGTTGGTGAAGGCAAGTCTGGCGAAAGAGGTGAATTTGCAGAGTTATGTCCATTCGCCAGAAAATTCACCTGGCATTAGAGTGTGAAGTAACGCTAGTGTACATCTCCTTGACTAGTGAAGGAGCGCCTGGGCTCATTAGTAAATCGGCGAAGTAACAAAATGACATCACACTGGTGAATGTGCTACCGTCAGTCACTTCTCCGTTTAGTGAATCTGCCCCTAGTAGTAGAAAAGAGTTGTAGCTTATGATTCAACATGTAAGAGGAAATGTTATTAAAGTCTGAAGAGATTGTGCTAGGTTTGCCCACAATGTTTCGCTGGTGAATATTACATCGCTCATTATCAACAAGCACAGGTTTGTGTTAACACTGCTCTGGAGTTCTGTTAAATAGTTTGGCACAGAAAAAGCTTGGCGATTGTGATATATTATTAAATAATTAAAGCCACTGTGTTCACAAAATTTGTCTTTTTGTGCTAATGCAACATATTACACCCCCCATTAGCACCCATGTTTAACACTTTCCACCTGTCATTTGTAAATGAGCCTCTTATTGTTACTAGTGATGGGCGAAACGGCCGCGTTTCGCTTCGCCGAAAAATTCGCGAATTTCCAGAGAAATTCGGAATTTTTTCGCCGATTCGCGAAACGAGTAGCGCGTCGTTTCTGACGGGCGTCGCGGCAAACGCGACGCGTCGTTTTTGACGCGCGTCGCGTCGTTTCCGACGCGACGCGTCGTTTTCGGTGCGCGCCGCTTCGTTTTCGGTGCGTCGCGTCAAAAATGACGCGCGACTCGTTTTTGAGCGGCGAATTTTTTTGGGCAAATTTTTTGGGCAGTTTCGCTAATTTATTCGCCAGCGGCGAATCGCGGGAATTCGCCGCGAATTTGCCCCAGGCAAATAAATTCGCCCATCACTAATTGTTACAATTTTTTATTATTTAGTTTGATTTGTGATGGAAAAGGGACTCACAGGTTAGCATTAAATATTTAATCAATAAGTACTGTTAAAATAAGAAGAGGAGTGTCACCTCCCATGATGGCAACTATATTTTCAAATAATTTTGTGATGCTTGACTTACAGTAACTTATTTTAACATGAAGTTCACAAACACATACCTGCTTCCAGTGTCAGACTGGGATGCCAGGGGCCCACCAGAAATCCATAGAGTGTAGGTCCACAGAAAAACTTTGCAAACTATTATTCCTCCTCTCTTCACTCAACCTCTTTATTCTCCTAGTCTTTTAAATTCTTACTCTGTTCTTACATTAGTAAACATTTTTTCCCATAAAGAAATACTGGGATTGACCATGAAATAGGCCAAGGGGGGAATTTAATTAAAGTTGCAAACAGAAAAACAATTTGCATCAATAAGAATAAAAATGCACATCTCGCAATGAAATATTGTTCCTTACACTGTTATTGCATTGTGAATCTTAATTGCGCATTGCGAATTTTAATTGCACAATCTTAAGAAGTGCTTGAAGGTGTCGTAATCTTTTGGAGCAATTTTGGAAATATTTAGATGCCACATTATGACACTATATCCAGGCAAAACTTTGGGTTATCCCACCAAACAGCTTGCATGTATGTATGTATATATTTATTTATATTGCTCCATTTGAGAACAAAGTTAATTACTAGTGATGGGCGAATCTATCCCATTTCGCTTCGCCGAAAAATTTTGACGCGTCGCGTCATTTCCGCCGTGTGTCAAATCCTTTATTTACATGTCACGCGGCGCGCAACTCGTTTTTTTTTTTTTAACGCCAGCAAATGTTTCCACGAATTTATTCGCCGGCGGCAAATCGAGGGAATTCGCCGTGAATTTGCGCCTGCCGAATAAATTCGCCCATCACTATTTATTACAATATCCTGAGATCCTGATCCTGAGATTAACCTACAGTATTAGGTCATACATCTGGACATCTGATGAGATGCTGAAGGCTACTCGAATACTTATTGGTGTAATAATAACTATAAGATTGGGAAACAGGTCATAAAGTTTGGGGGCCATAACTTCCTCAAGATCAAACATTATGGCCTTGACTGGAACTATAGAACAATAAACTTTGGTCTTGTTTATATAAAGTCCTAAAATCCCTGCTACAGAAATTTGAGTCTACAGCTCCAACCAAGGTGAAATGCTTAGTAACATTACAGGATTAATCAGAGCTAGTTTAGTTTAGAGATTAGATTCTAAACTAACAGGTGAAAAAATTTGTTGTCCAAAAATGGTCTTACAGTTTTTTCATTGTCAAAAAAAAAGTGGTTTCCCATAGACATCAGACTAGAATTCAATAAAAAATGCAATTTTCGAAGTAATTTTTGGGTACTTCGATTATCGAATAGATAGAAAAAATCCGAATTCGACCCATAGTAAATCTGCCCCTTAATGCCGGTTTCCATTCAGATTTTACACCTTTTTTAGCATAAAATTAAAGCGACCCTCAGTTAATTTTTATTAAACCGATGGCTGTATTGTTTCTTTTAACTGAAAGTAATTTTCAATAGTTGCTGTAATGTACAATATCCTTTGTCTAGCAAGTTCACAGAATTATAGACTGAGGTTTTTCACTGTTCTGCATTATCTTAAGGACTATCTCTATTTAAGAGGTTTGTTTGCTCCCAGAAGCCATGGGATAGCCAGATAAATGCATTAATATATTGTCTCCCAAAGTAGCGTATCCATATATATTCAGTCAATCAGAGAAAGCCTCTCCAAACTCACCCCTTGTGGGTATTACTTCCCCACTTCCCCAGGTTCGCGTGCTCAGCCACCAGCGCCCCAGCTGTAATGTAGTAGGAAGTAAGAAAAAACAGGCGACACCTTTGATAAAAAAGAATAAATATTCACATTATTTGTCATAATGTGGCACCTAAATATTCCTTATTCTTTTTATCCTGAGTGCTGCCAGTTTATTCCTACTTCCTATCTGTATATATCTCTAACAATTCCTTGGAGGTGCATAATCTCAAATGAGTTTCATTTTATCATTGAATGCATTTGTAATTTTCCATCTGTAATGGAATTTCAGATTAATATAATGCTGTGCAAACAATGTTTTTCATAACTTCCAGCTTTCAAGATATTAGAAGGATTTAAGCATGCATAAGTAGGAAAAATTGCATGCTGGGCTGTATGTTAAGCACAGAAATGGAATGCCTGGCAATAAACAGTTGGAAGATTGGAACTTTTCAGTGTTATCAGACTTTCCCTGCAGCAAAATTAGTTGCCCTCATTTCAGATTAACTTTTCAAATAGACTGATATAACATGTCTTGAGGTTATCATAACAATATATTTGGTTTTACTACAGTGGGGTTCATCTTAAAGGTAAAATTAAATCAATGTATTCCACCTGATCCAATGTAAAGCTTTCTCTCTTTAATCTAGCCATCATTATCTGTGATAGTGCTTCTCTTTGTATAGCATACTCTACCCTGAGCTATGAAAGCCCAGTGCTAGCCTGGCCTAAATTACCGGACTAATATTTGCCATTTCTGCTCTAGAATACAATAAGCAATTTGTTTTGATTAGATTAACAGACATTGCATTGTCCATACAAAGGTTGACAAATAAGGGATGCAGACTCAACTACTAATCAGTTAACTAATATATGACCAGGGCTTGGCCAGTTATTGAAAAGAACACTGTTGCTTACTGAAACACCCTACATATGGGGTTCCAAATATAATAGGCATCATTTACTAATAAAGGTGGCTAGATCAGGATATTGATGGTCTAATATTACATTTTGTCACTTTAGGATTATTCCTGGTGAGATAAGTTCTAGGATTCTAAAATGAAATAGGGTACACCAAAATGTGGCTTTTATCTGGAAACCCGTTATCCAGAAAGTTCCAAATGACAGAAAGGTAGTTTCCCATAAACTCCATTATAATCAAATGATCCAGCATTTTTTTCCCTGTAATAATAAAACAGTAGCTTGTACTTGATCCCAACTAAGATATAATTAATCCACATTGGATGCAAAACCAGTCTATTTGGGTTTATTTTGTGTTTACATAATTTTCTTGTTGACCAGTTATGAAGATCCAAAATAAATGAAATTCTGTTATCAGCAGACACTCCCATGCTGTTGGCTTTATGGTAACATTTTTAAATCACATTTTAGTTTATAACATAAATGAATCTCACTGAAATTATAAAACAAGCATGGTTTCCAACCTTAGTTCTAAAAGAAATTTGGTTGCTTGAGCTGTACTTGTTTATTGTTATTGTCAGTCTGGTGGCCCAGAACAAACTCTAAGATGCACATTTACTAACAATGTTTTCCACCAATCCCATAAACTGAGTGGTTCTCCAATATTTCCTATAAGCTGTAGAAAAAAATAAAAATCTGCCAAGTGAAAGTTGTTGAGGTCCTGTAGAAGTGAGAGCTGCATTTGGACCATATTGAATCCATTCAGAATTTTATAGGCTTTCAGATTTTTTCTTCAGTAGCAAAAAAGGTTTTATAGGTATTCATATTTTTTAGCGTATAGTTCAGCATTTATTCTGTTCTTTTATATTGAAATATTTTAATGAATTCCATGACATTTCTGATTTTAGAGAATGTGAGTTTGGTTGTGGTTTCCAAAACCTCTAAAACCACAAAAATGTTACCTTTTATAAATAGGCCTCCATAGGCACATTAGTACAACATTAGTACAACAAAATTTTCAGCGCCCCCTGGTCGCCACAGTCCCACCCCACCCCAGTCCATCCCCAAGCCCCACAACACAGTTAAAAGGACACAAAGAAAAACTGTAACCCCCACACATGTTATATAAAGCCACTGGTCTTCAGGACCGCATTATAAGTTAAAAAATACATTGGCTGCCAGGGTCCTACATAAAAGTTTAAAAAAAAATTGCTGGTCAGGCCCCCCCTATACATTAAAAAAAAATTGGTGCCAGGAACCCCAGAGAATTTTTAAAAACAATTGGTGGCCAGGGGCATATATAGTATTAAAATATGACATTGGTGGCCAGGGGTTTAAATAAAATGAAACACATTGGTGTTCAGTAGAACTTACCCTAGGCTCCTTTTTGTGGCTTCAGCTTCGATTCCTTTCATGGCCTTGGGTCTTTTTGCTGCTTCCATTTTCCACTTTGGTACTTTTTGAGGCTTTGGCTCTGTTTGTTGCTTTGGGTCTTTATCGCTTCAAGTCTTTTCAGACTTCAGGGGTTCGGCTCTTCAGGATTTTGGTTCTTCAGAATTTCGGATCTTCAAGACTTCGGCTCTTAGGCTCTTCAAGACTTTGGATCTCCGGCGTTGGTCAAGGGAGGCCCAGCTGATTAGAAATGGGCAGCAAAGCCAGGCCCCTTTAGGCCCAGTACAAATGTACTCCCTTTAGCAACCTGAGGCAGCCTTGCTTAGAGCTGACAGCACAAAATAATTCTCATAAACACACAGATCAAATGAGCCATGGCTGACAACAAAAAATTAACTCCAGAAAGATATATTTTCTTTGCAAATAAATGGGAAATGATTTAGAAAATGTAATTATAATGAGGCCAATCAGACTCATGGCAGGTTAGTGTAGAAGGCAGCAAGCTTCCATGGGTCCAGTCAACTGACAAATGAATGGGACAGGCAGCACAGACCTGTCCAAAAGTCATTGCCAGGCCTGGCCAGGCTATAGCAATATAATCAATAAAGAGGTGCTGGTCATGCATGGATTGGAAAAATAAATAAGGGAAATGAGAAACAAAGACATTTTCAATTTGGATCAGGATACCTGGAACATAACCTAGACTATCTATCTGATTAATTCATAGCTGTCTCAGCACTGCTCATTAATAATTTTATTGGAATTAACATCCCAGCTGCTGCAGGACATGGCAGATACATTTCAACAGCTCGTTGCTATATCTGCGACTTTTCATTCTGTGCTACTGCACAGCGCCAAGGAAGGCAGTGCAGCCAAATACTGTCATCAGACACCTAGTTGAATTTGCTTTATGTTAGAACATAATTTCTGTAAATTGTCAAACACTGTGGGATCAGTGATGCTTTCTTTTCTTTCCTTCCAGAGAGCAGTTTCTTTTTTATATTTAACACAAAATAAACAGTGAACCAGTTCTCATTTGTTTATAAAAATAGGAATAGATGAGACTCTAGTCTTATTTATTAGTGCAAAGTGCAATTTTGGGAGCAAGTCACCATGAATCTTATGCACAAGGCAACACAATTCCAGTGCAATTGTGGTTCTTGAGGAGGTGATGTGCATGACACAACTGACACTAATATATGAGCAGTGGTAACATAACAACATAGTAACATAGTAAGTTAGGCTGAAAAAAGCCACACGTCCATCAAGGTCAACCTTTTATCTTTTTTTTTATTATAAACTGCCGAATTGATAGTTGATCCAGAGGAAGGCAAAAAACCCCATCTGAAGCCTCTTCAATTTGCCTCAGAAGGGGAAAAAATTCCTTTCTGACTACAAAATGTCAATCGGACTAGTCCCTGAATCAACTTGTACTATGA
>CM044440.1:122565767-122577145 GCA_024363595.1 Xenopus borealis | reverse complement strand
GTGGGCACCCTGCCTCCCCACTAGACAACCAGGTTACACATATATCTTATCTTTTACTCTTTGTCTACTTTTACTCTAGGTAAGGAGCTACAGGCCTTCTTTCTTGCTTTGTGTCAGATTAGGAGATGATCATTTTGTTTAACATTCCTTATATATACTTATTTTTTTCTTCTTTTTTAAAATCTCCTAATTTCCTTAGGTACAGCTGAAGTCTACTTTTCATTTCCTGAGACTGCTCTCTCAAGAATTTCATTAGCATCAATATGTCCATGTACTTTATTCTTTATATTGTAAACCTCTCTTATACTGTAAAGTACAGTAGTTCTTAAGTCTCTCAGATCTCCTGATATTGTAGAGTAGGTGTTCTGATTCCTGGATGAAAAGTAGATGAAATTCTCAGAGATAAAAGCAAAATGTGTATATATTCATGAAAAGTATTACAGTCTTAAAAGGCAGCTAATATAGATGATAGGTTTAATAACATATTTTCTGTTTCCATATATTATATAAAAATTTCAATGTTCAAAAATATTTTATTTTTAAATATATCATATATAAAGCAAAAATAACATTCAAGTTTTTCCAAAGGAAATAAAAGAGCATATTATAATTAAGCCACTTACAGAATAAGAAATCTGTTTATTTTAGTTAATTAACCAATTTAAATGTGTTGATAGTGTGCATTTCTAATTTTCTCTGCCCTGGAGTATAAAAAGAAACTGGAATAGATTTCCTTTTATTATGGATATCAAGCATTTTCATTTTCACCATTAACATGCCTGAAGATTATAAACAGGAAAATACTAGTTAAATGCTAGTTAAATTGGGGAAATATAAGGCTCAAGGCATTCAGAACAGTTGGAATGATCTTCCCTCCCTAGAAGAACCCCAGTGATCAAAATGTCTCATATGCCATCCACCAACAACAGGAGATGGAGTTTTTTCTATAATGTAATTACTTTACACTCTCCATATGAAATGAAATAATGCAACCAACTGATACAGAAGCTGTTTCTTTTAAACCAATGGCATATTCAGTTCACACAAGGTTTATTCAATGTCTTTCTGACTCTAATGTGTCATTTAAAAGAATAATCTTGCTGTCATTTCACCATAAACAAACTGTGAAGTGTTTACTACTTTCCCAAGCATTCACTTTGTATTCATCTGTATATAATACAACAAAGTATATGGTAGTTATTTTACATTTAACCAGTATCATTTTAAGTGTAATAACCAGCCACAACCTACCACCAATTCCAGGGTTGGCAGGTATAGATGGGTATAGTCAGGGGGGGGCTAGAGGTCTGGCTCCTGATGGACCCCAGGTACCAAAGTCCAATGCAATAGGCATAGCACTGCAACATTGAATGTGAACCTAGACCCAAATAATGTCAACTGTGTTTAGTGAACAAGGTCCATATTTAAAATAAATAATTTACTATTGAACTTAATCAATCCACAATGTAATCAAAATTTAGATTTTAGCAAATGTTTTCCTTAAAAGTAATAAGTAAGGAAATCTGCCAGTGTTCAGAATTAGTGATGGGCGAATCTATCCAGAATCGCTTCGCCGAAAAATGCGCGAATTTCTAGTGAAATTCGCAATTTGGTGAAAAATTCGTGAAACAACACGTCGCTTTCTGCGTGTTGCTTTTTTGTCAGGCGAATTTTTGCAAGGCGAATTTTTGCGGGCTTTGCGCGAATTTATTCACCACCAGCGAAACGTGGGAATTTGCCACGAATTCGCGGCTGGCGAATAAATTCGTCCATCACTATTCAGAATGACAAAGTGATTACTGATTGTAGTCTTACCAATAATGGTTTTGGGCTCTGAATGACGTACCTTTGCTTGTTTTATCCCTGCATGAAATATGAGACTGATGTACATCTAATATGCTCAGCGGTATGAGAAAAATTACTACAGCCAGCATGACTGTCCATGAAATTAAAGAAATGCACTGATGGATAAAGGTTTTGCTTCTGTTAATGGACCCATATGTAGGGGATTTTACATGCGGGAAAAAAGAGAATATTTGCAATAAACCAATCAAAGGTTGACTGTTGTGTTTATACTTATTTACATATATATTGCCACAGGAACTTTCAAATTCAAGATGGTTAAAAATTTGGGGGATATTTTTGGGCCACAATTTATGAAAAATGCATTGCTCTCACAGTTTCTGCTGTGGACCCCACAATCTAATTAGTTTATATTAGTCAAAATAAATATGAGTTTGAAACACTTTAAAAGAGGCTCACAAAATTTCAGACAAGTCAGTAACTAAAAATGCTTTTCCCCCTCTTTTTACTTTTCTGAAAGGTTCACAAGTACCATTTTACATTTCTTGCTGCATGGAGCAAATCTTGATGTTTATGACAACCTTTAATTATTGATAGCGAGACCTGAATTTGGCAGGTTATTTTGTCTCAGCTGTAACCACACAACCTCATGTCAAGATGCACCTGCCTGAATGCATTTAGCAAAATAATTGGGAAGAACTGGTTTAAAACAAAACAAAAATATTTAAACGTTGATTTACTTCATTAAAATGCTCATTTGTAGTTACTAGGAAAGTGTACTAATACATGAATAAGTGGATCAGAGAAAAACAAGCAATGTATAATAATTATTTAATTTAAAAACTATTTTTTTTTTAATCTATAAAGGGTACTTACTGCAAGCTTTGTAAACTACAAATAGGAGCAAAGTCTGCTATTGGGGTGTCACGCCACACCCCAGATATGACCCTCACTAGGAGGTTTCCTACATGGGAAGCCCAACAAAGGACAGAAATGGAGGACTTTTGAACTCTTCTATTTCTATTCTTCTGTTCCTGATGAAGTCACTTGGATGAAAACTCAGAAAGTTCAGTTGCTATAGTCATAACTCTACTAGCCAGGACCAACCAATATTTGTTTAAAATGTGTGCACAAAAAAAATCAAATGCATTTTCTGCTTCTACTTTTCTCCCTAAAATGCATCAATGAGGATTCTCAATATACAGCAGTTATCTCCAACCTGTGGCTCACATGCAAAGTGTTACTCAACAACCCCTTGGCTATTGCTCCCAGTATCCTCAAAGCAGGTGCTAATTTTTGAATAACTGGCTTGTTGTTGAATATAAACCAAGTGTCCAGCCAAATGGTCAATTATAGCCTGTATTTGCCAACCCCAGGAACATTTTTCATGCTTGTGTTTCTCCCCAACTCCTTTTACATCTTAATGTTACTCAAATGTAAAAAAAAAACTTTGGTGACCCATGATCTACAGTTAGGGGCAGATTTACTAAGGGTCGAATTGTCAAGGGCGTTTAGCCCTTGAATTTGATTGCGAATAATTGCCAAATAAAAATTTGAATAAAATATTCACAGGTTTTGAACGCTTTTCAAATATTCGCAAAAATTTAAAGGGCAAATTCTTCAACTGGCGAATAGTTGAGAGATCGAATATATATTTATTCAATCTATTTGATTTATTCAATGCGACCGAATATTTCATATTCGATGTTGTTGTTGAATATAGAGCAGGTGTCCTGCCAATCTGAGACTTCTGTTGGTTGACATTACTTATATGACTACCAAATGGCTAATTACAGCCCATATTTGGCAACTCCAGGAACATTTTTCATGCTTGTGTTTCTCCTCAACTCCTTTTACATCTGAATGTTGCTCACATGTAAAAAAAAAAAAAATTTGGTGATCCATGATCTACAGTACAGATTTACTAAGGGTCGAATTGTCGCGGGCTTTTAGCCCTCAAATTCGACCCGTGAATAATTGGCGAATAAAAATTTGCCAAATTCAAATAAAATATTCACAGGTTTTGAGCAAAAATCGTACGATCAAACAATTTTATGCGAAATTTGTATGAATCAAATATTCGCAGCGTTTGATTGTACGAATATTCGATATGAAAACTTAAAAAAAAAGTCTATGGGGGCTTCCCATAGGCTTCTATTGCAATTCGGTAGGTTCAATCTGGCAAAGTAGGAAGTCGAATAAAAACTTAAAGGGCAAGTTCTTCAACCCTTTAAGTTCTTCAACCGGTGAATAGTCGAGCAATCTAATATATATTTATTCAATCTATTCGATGCGGCCAAATATTTCATATTCAATGGTCGAAAATACTTAATTTGCATATTCGAATATTCGCACATAGACTATTCGAGCGCATGTTCGAATCCTTCACACGGATTTGATAAATCTGCCCCTAACTGTCATACTGTATGCAGTTTGCTTGGGACTCAGGCCAGTGGATACCCTCTCTGTGTAAACTTCTGAGATATCTCATTAAACTTCTGTACCAATGTCTCATCCTCACTCACTGAAGAACTGTGACCTACAGTAGGTAAAGAATGAATACAATCTTAAGATGAAAATAATTAGATGTCAACAAATTATTATGCTCTCTTTCTTTAACAAATAAATATAAATGGCTATGTATTTAGTAACATTTTTGGAAACTGCTTCAAAATTATTTTTAAATATCACCTTATTTCTAGGATTCTGACTTGTTCAACAAAGTTCTGTTCTACTTGTCACCTATGACTACAATTGGGTTATTATATGACACTAAATTAATAACAGGTGTTAGGGAACAGCATTTCCCCTGGAAGGTTTTGCACGTACAGCTATACATTTAATTGAAAGTTGTTGCCATTTCCAAGTACATGCTAAGGTACAGTACATCACATTAGTTATTTTTGCTTACATAATGAGAATGTTACGGTATTGTCATCACACATTTTCTTGGAACAGGAGAAGCAATTTGCAATACATATGTTAAAAGTCAACAAGAATGCACAGTGTTGCTCGTCTTTTCTAACAATCTGCTCAGGGTAGGTAAAGCAATACAACCCAATGTTCTTACCTATGTTTACTATGAATAAGAAAGGAAAGAAAGGATTTAATATTTTAGGCCTGTCTCAAGTTTGGAATCTGAGCCAGCAAAACTATTTTAGTGTGTTTATGGTTTACTTCTGTAATGATCAAGGTTTTGATCCTTTTCTTAGCTATTCAATGAAACCTAAGGGCTCATCCAGACGCGAAGATTCAGGGAGATTTGTCGATTGGCGACTAAGCGCCTCTTCTTTGGGGCGTTTTTCAAAGTCGCTCGAAATTGCTTCGTGAGGCAACTTCGAGCGACTTTGAAAAGCGCGTCGCCATGTGTGAATAGGCGTAGGCGACTTTAGCGCTAGCGGGTATGAGATACCAGGACATTCAGGGAGATTTGTCGCCCCAAAGAAGAGGCGCTTAGTCGCCAGGCGACAAATCTCCCTGAATCTTCGCGTCTGGATGAGCCCTTAATGTATCCGATAAAAAATTGTTTACCCTTCTATGCTTTAATTAAAGGGCAACAATCTCCCAAATGTAGCAAAGGTGATTCTGGCAATAACTTTTTTTTGGAGCTACACATGCATTAATGTGCATATTGAGGGTTCGTTATACAGATATTGTATCCATTATCTGGAAACCTCCTATCCATAATGCTCCAAATTACAAGAAGGCCATTGCCCATAGACTCCAATTTATAATAAAAAATAATGATTACCATTTTAAAAACAGTAGCTTTTACTTGATCCAAACTAAGATATATAACTAAACATCAAACTAAGATCTATCCTTATAGCCTATTTAATATTTTCAAATCCTATTTTATCCCAGCAGTCAAGCAAAATGAACTTGATTTACACTATATACATTTTTTGATTCTTGTTTCCTTCAGTCTGTGAATTCAAAATTATAGAAGGCAGAAGCCATTTTGTGGAAAGGCAAGCATTATATCATCTTAGAATCTTGTTTTTGCACCAGAATGGGGGACCCAATGTCCATCCCCATGCACTGGCTACACAATTAAACAGTGACAAAAATGGGGGAATGGGTGGAGAGCAGTGACATTTGGGTGCTGAATGGAAAGTGAAAGTAATGCTCTGCCCCGCTTCTTGGAAATCCTTTAAATTCGAAGGATTTTACTTCCCTCACTATTCACATGATCGAATTTTGAATTATTTTCAATTCGAAATTCAACCAATGATAAATCTGCCCCCCAGTGTCTGTTCCATCAGAAAAAAACTACCCCCAGAAAAAAACCCCAGAAAAAAACTACCCTCATACCCTGCCCTTTTTCCACATCGAAAATTTTTAAAACTATAGTATCTCCTGTAGTGATGGGCGAATTTATTTGCCAGGGGCGAATTCCCGCGATTCGCCGCTGGCGAATAAATTCGCGAATCGGCAGCGAAATTTTGCTTGGCAAAAATTCGCCAGAAAAACGAGTCGCGTGTCGTTTTTTAACGCAACGCGCCGAAAACGACGCAACACGCCGAAAACGACGCAGCACGCCAGAAACGACGCGAAGCGCCAAAGTTGACGCGACGCGCGTCAAAAGCGTCCCGCGACTCGTTTCGCAAATTTTTCGGCGAAGCAAATCTCGGGAGATTCGCCCATCACTAATCTCCTGTGTATCACCAGTGTTTCTGAACCAATGTGGGTGTGGCTGGGCAGCATGCCCCCCCTAAAATCCTGTCACCCTAGGCCTTGGCCTAGGTGGCCTTTCCTCTAATCCAGGCCTGGATTGTATTTTAAAAGTTTTTTAATTTCAGTATGCTGAAACTTAAATAAAATTTTCATTTTTGGGATAGTTCCCCTTGTGTTTAAATTATTTTTCTAGTAGGTTTACAGGAGAACTAAACTTTAAAATAAATGTGGCTAAAATGCTTTAAACTTGTCACAGGGGGTCACCATCTTGGAAAGTGTCTGTGACACTCACATTCTCAGTGGGCTCTGAGCAGCTGTTGAGAAGCTAAGCTTAGGGGTTGTCACTAATTATCCAGCAGAAAATTAGGATCCCCTGTAATATAAGCTGATGCTACAGGGCTGATTATTAAATTCTGATGCTGATTGCACTGGTTTCTGTGCTGCCATGTAGTAATTATCTGTATTAATGACTAATCAGCCTTATAGTGTGACTATATTTCTATTACACTATGGGGCAGATTTAATAAGGGTCGAATTCGAGGGTTAAAAAACCCTTGAATTCCACCATCCAATTTTTACTGAATTTTAACCCTTCGAATTTGATTTTTGAATTCAAAGGGTTTTAATGCAATTCGATAAATCGAATGATCGGATAAAAAAAATTTGATCACTAAAATCTTTGAATTGAACGCTTTTAACCATTCGATAGAATTTTTTTTAATTTGATCTAAAAAAGCTGGAAAAACCCTATGGGAGCTTCCCATAGGGTTATACATCAATTCGGTAGGTTTAATCTGACGAACTAGACAATCGAATAAAAATTTAAAGGGCAACCATTGGTCGAATGATCAAATAGATTTTAATTTTTTTTAAATTAAATCGAATTTCAAATCATTCACACAAATTTTGTACATCTGCCCCTATGTGTACTGTATATTGTGAGTGGGTCCCTAAGCTCAGTAAGTGACAGCAGCACAGAGCATGTGAATCAGTGAATCAGCAGAAAAGAAGATGGGGAGCTACTGGGGCATCTACTGGGGAGACACAGATCTTTACTGCTAAAGGGCTGTGGTTGCCTTGGGCTGGTACACAAGCACAAAACATCATGTACAACATTGCTAGCCTATTTCTTTAGTCAAGCTATAGTTCTCATCCAAGGCCAAACAGGGTGACCATGATTGCTACTGGAAAGTTAATCTTTAGGCTGTGGTTGCCTTGGGCTGGCACAAAAGTCCAAAACATAAAGTATAACATTTCTAGTTACTTCTTTAGTTATGCTTTAGTTCTCCTTTAAGGTATGGAGATCCAAACTATGGAAAGATCAGTTATGCAGCAAACCTCAGTTCCCAAACTTTGTGGATAGCAAGGCCCATACCTGTATTATAGTGCAGCCATGGGGGCAGCCATTTGAGGCACAAGCTACAAAGCAGATAGATAGATGTTACTTCTTTCGCCAGAGTTCAATTCACCCCCTCAGACCAGGCAAAGTGCTAAAAAGAAGCTACCTCAGTTGTTCTGTCACTTACATCATATCCTGTCTGCTGAAAATGCATTAAAGTTCAAAAAATGCTGGTGACTTTTCCTTTTTTGAAGTGGGATTTGCCTACAAAAGTCCTTACTTGGACTTTTTTTTGGGTAGCTGATTTTCTCAAGACATTTTATAACAGTGGGCTTGTGTATAGGGCATTATATTAACTCTCTTGTCTTTAGTAAGGTTCCCTGGACATTTGTAATAAAAACCGGTAACTTAAACCATTTGCACCAACATTTATAATAAAGACCACCATACAACTTTAAAATTTCCGCTCTATGCAAATTGAGCTATCTGCAAGATCACAAGGAACAAATGAATGCGAGCGGATCTTCGATATGAAATGCTCGCATAGCCGAAGTAACGCTAGTGAAAAGTCACCAGCATTTGATGCCCAGGATGAATCTTTGCATTTTATTGAATTAGCGTATCCGTAGCGCATTTGCACCTGGCGGTGCAAGTGAATCTGCCCCATAGTGTTTACCAGTACAGGGCAAATGAACATTAAAAAAAAAAAAAAACATTAAATTCTATTTATGAATTATGAGAAAATTATTTCTTTTTTATATTCTATTATGTGGTACAGGTATGGGATCCATAATCTGAAAACCCATTATCCCGAAATTTCCGAATTACAGAAAGGCCATCTCCCATAGACCCCATTTTATCCAAATTTTTAAAAAGGATTTATCTCTAAAATGATAAAACAGTAACTTGTACTTGATACTAGTGATGGACGAATTTGTGGTGAATTCCCACGATTTGCCACAGGCGAATACATTCGCGAAACACCAGAAAAATTTCTCCTGGGCGAAATTTCACCGGCATCTCTTTTTGGACAGGTGTCCGTTTCTGGACGCCGGCGCCAATTGCCGGCATCCAAAAATGGAAGCCTGCGTCCAAAATGAGACACAGCAGCGTTTCGTGAATTTTTCACCTTTTTGCAAATTTTCACTAGAAATTTGTGAAATATCGGCGAAGCGAAATGCCTCAGATTCACCCATCAATACTTGATACCTATTTAGATATAATTTATCCTTATTGGAAGCAAAACCAGCCTATTAGGTTTATGTCACATTTACATGATTTTCTAGTAGACTTAAGCTCTGAAAATCCAAATTATGGAAAGAGCAGTTATCCAGAAAACCCCACGCCCCAAGCATTCTGGATAAAAGGTGCCATACCTGTACATAAGTACTCATTTTTACAGATCCATTATTAACATTGAGATTGGTTTGTGCATTCAAAATGTTGTCACTCAATTTCTTATATTTTTATATATATTTTTTTTAATTATAAGTTTTAGATGATGTTATGAATATTTTTTACTAGTAAGCCATTGTCCAGAGTCTTTTTTCATCTTTTTTTTTTTTGTTATAAAATACAATTCTCTTACTTGGTCTCCCAGTTCCTAAAATCCATAACTTTAAGCTTCATTTCAGGCTTCAGGCAAATATTAATGCAAAGCACACAATGTGAAACAAGAGAATCTGCTACTGAAAGTAAAAGAGAAATGATCATGATATCACGTTTTAATTTTAGCATATAAGTCCTATATAGGTACAGGCATGATACTGCTTTGCCAAAAAGGATTTAACGACCATTTCTGTTATCCACTACTATTTAATTTTCTGCTTTCTTGAAGGTCTACACATTTCATTAAAATATGATGTGTGGCTGCTTCTTCTTTGTTAAAATAATAAGGTTTGCTGATATATAAAATCTTTGCTGTTTGACCTCTTTAGTTTCAGGAGGCAGGTGTATATTGCCAAAGGTTTGAAAGGATGTTACAAACAGCTTCTGACCAACACATTGGGGGGGGGGTATATATACTGTGTAGTGATGAGGGTATTTTTTAACCCAAACAAAAAATTAGTGCTCATCAAAAAAAATTATTGCTCATATACTTCATTGCATTTGTCACAAATTTTCTGCAAAACAAAATGGGTTAGTTTCACTCATCACTAATATTATGAGACTGTTTTATCTTCCTGGTAAGTCATTCACAAACAGAGGTGACCATGTCAGCATTTATAAAACAAACCATAAAAATAAAGCCTTGCCCACTGGGCACTACCTTTATTTTGAAGTGTTCACTCACTATACTGTGCCCCTTGTGGACTACCAGACAAAACACAGGTTGGGTCACCCCTGTACTCTCAGTCTTTGAAGGAATTTCTCAGCCTCCTGGCTATTCCTCAATGTCCCACACAGACACAATATCTGGCTCTTACTCACAGCCACGGACTCTCTCTGCTCTTGCAGTAGCAGGTGGCACCCCCAGCTCCTCTGTGAGTTCCTAACACAGCCAGGTCTCCTACCTGCTGTGCCCTGCTGAGAGACACACTCTCCCATTCCAATTAAGTTTAAATAGCCTTTCCACAGGACAGCTTTCCTGTGGAAGGTGAGTATATATATATATACTGTATATGTGTGTAATGTATATACAGTATATTGTGGTGAGGTCCTACTAGGATAACTGTGAAAGTCCAGGACGGAGCTTATTTATGCCCCAGGTTCCTTACAGAGTGGTTCCAGGACTGCTAGTCCAGCCCAGGTTTGTTTAAATTTTCCTGAGGAATCTCAGGTGAATAATTAAACCAGCAGCTCAAGTATTGAGCTTCAGCCTGAGGGAAAAGACAAAGGGAAGCTGCCTGTGTGAGCACAGAGAGAGATTTCTGAATCACCACAAGGTGTGGAATTGTGTATTCGCCCTACGGTTCTTTGTATTTGGGAGACAAGCGGCAGGCCTCCTCCTGGTTAGTTAGGAAACTGACCTGTGTTAGGGCCACAGGCGTTTGTGACCTGTGCTCCCCTGTGTTCCATTTGGCTGAGACACGTATAAGCGCTGAACGCAGGTTCAGACGCAACCTGCGTTCGGAGCTTACACGAGTCTTGTGGGTACAACCTCATTGAAAAGAATGAAGTGCGTCTAGACGTGCGCTCCCCTGCGGCTGAACTCAGCCATCCAGAATGCAGGGGAGTGCAGGTCACAAACACCTGTGTGTAAGAGCCCTTAGTTAGAAGCCCATTAAGTGGCAAGGATTTTATTTTGACCTGTTTATTTTATTATGTCTGTCCAAGAAATCATCCAAGCCCCTTTTAAAAGCATCAACAGAATCAGCCATCACAATATCACCGGGCAGTGCATTGGGAATAACAGCCTACGCTGTTTCAAATGAAAATTCTTCTAGTCTGAAGGGTTGGCCTCTGGTGCGGTGATCCTCTTCATGGGTAAAAGGTCCCCTGATATTTGTCTATAATGTCCTCTAACTTTTTTCCAGAGAAAACAATTCTAACCAGGAAAGTCTTCCATTCCTATAACCAGCTTAATTGCACATCTCTGCACTCTCTCCAGCTCATTTAC
>CM044440.1:122535822-122556049 GCA_024363595.1 Xenopus borealis | reverse complement strand
TTATTGTTTTTTACACTAGTAGATTACATTTTGAGGGCTGGGTTACAATGTATTGCTTTTTACACTTGTTGATTATAATGGGGACATTTTCTCAGATAGATAAATGATAATTAAGGGGACACTTTGGTATATAATGCACAGTAGTATTGTCACATAATCAATGGAAATTACAATTGGTATTTATATTTTAACAGTTGACTTTAGTTGCTGTTGGGGTGACACTTAATTGACTTATTAATTTATTAATTTATTATTATTGTATGAATTTATTAATTTATTGGTTTATTAATTTTTTGATTAAGTATGTTCACTAACGAGTAAGTAAATCGGTAAGCTGAAGAGCACTACATACTATACCAGCTTAAATCCATGTGGTATTATCCATAATTTCAAACAGATATAGTCCACTAATATATCCTCTATTTCCACCCTTATTTGATATAATGTAACATAGCTGGTTCCTTATGGATAACATAGCTCATTAAGAAACGCCTACCTCCTTACATAATTGATACTATGTAACACGCTTGAGAGGCCTGCAATAATACAGCCCACCAACAGACCTTTCACCTCTCATATCTATTACTTTGTAGCATTTGCGAATATATCCCAGAAGTAACATGGGAAAAGATTTACATTGTATGAACTAAGGCTACATAGTTTGATTTTAACTGTTTCCTTACTTAACCAAAGTGGGTTTTAACAGAGTTGTATGTAATCAGTTAATCGGTATGCGAATAAGTATACTCCATACTATTGGACGGTTTTCAAGATGATGTGTTTGTGATGTCAGTTAATAAAATTTTCCTGCCACCATAGGTATAAAAGGCATTTTTCTATGTTTGTTAGTCACTTTGAGAAAGGCCTCGGAGAGGCCGAAACGTTAGTCTGTGCTATCAATAAACTACAAATTTATTTTAAGTCCTGAGAGTGCGGACCTTTCTTATCCGATGATATATATATATATATATATATATATATATACACACATTTTGTTTTTCCCCTTTCCCACACCTCCCCCTTCCTTCTCCTCTAAAACAGTAGTATTGTAATCATGTGGCGAGCCCCAGGTCTATTTTCTAGATGAATGATAGCATGAAGATTTACTTAAACCACTTGAGATGAAAGTCCGCTGTGGCTACGTCAGAGTCCCGGAACTGATTTTCAGTAGAGTGAAGAATGGAGCACAGAAGTCCAGATTCTGCAGATCACACTGGGCATCCTGATTCCCCTGAGCCCAACACTTCATAAATCTGGAGCCTGGGTAAAGTTTTGAGGCATGGTTCTGTTGTTGCAGAAGGGAGTGCCTTCCAGTCTTCTTGTCAGCAGGGATGTAAATTACCTTTAATTTTTACCTAAGTCTGCTGGTGCTTTTGTCCCTGGGTAGGGGGAGAAAGTGGGCCTCCATTTGTCTCAGAGAGTTCAGTACGTGGTTATTTGGTACCGGTGTCTGATTAGCCTCTGTATCAGCCATGTGGGTTAAGCAAGCCTGTACTTAGCGTTGGTTTGTACTTTCTGGGGAATTTTAATTCGATAGTCGAAGTACTGTCCCTTTAAAAAAAATTGATATAACAATTTGGCAGTTTAAACATACCAAATTGCTATGCAACACTATGGGAAGCTCCCATAGGATTTTCACAACTTTTTTTGATAGAATAAAAAAAATTTGATCGAATGGTTAAAAGTGTTCAAATCGTTTGATTCGAGCAATTTAATAGATATAATTTTTCATATTCGATCGTTTGATAAATCAAATTTCATTAAAACCCCTCGAATTCGATGGTCGAATGTGAGGGTTAATTAACCATCGAATTGACCCTTAGTAAATCTGCCCCGTTGTGTATTCATCCCTTCCCTTTAGATTGTGAGCTCTCTCTGCACAGAGCCTTCCTCACTTTCTGTACCGGTATTTATTGTGATGTATGTAACTCCATATTTGTTGTGATGTATGTAACTCCTTATGTTCTATGAATGTAATTCATGTGATTTAGTTATATAATCACATTTACTTTACAGCACTACAAAATATGTTGGCGCTATAGAAATACATGCTATTCATAATAATAATACAGTAGAACCCCCATTTTACATTTTTCAGGGGACCAGAAAAAAATGGTGTAAAATGAGGGAAAACTTAATCAGGGAAATGTATTATGCATAATATATAGGTGGGACCACAAAACTACAATGTATAGGTGGGACCACAAAACTACAATGTAAAATGAGGAAAAACTTAAAATCAGGGGATGTAAAATGGGGGTTCTACTGTAATAATAATAATAATAAGGGTTGCTCTTTGTTACTGTTAATGAACAGAATCTCTTTGTATAATTGAATCAGTAATAACAGTAAATGATAAAATATACAGTAGAAGACATGAGGATTATAAAGCCTTCACTGTGCTGTATGATGGAGAACTCAAGTACCACCGGAGTGTTTGAGTATGTGATTTGCATGGTGCATTTACTGTCACAGATAATACACTCATTTAACTGCTCTCAGTTTAGAAATTCAATAGAATGCAGGTTCTCAGCTCCCTTAAAATAATAATAAAACCATAATGCAAATGAACATTGATGTTGGGATGAAGGGGTGTTCTATGGAATGTGCTCATTTTGACACTTTATTATTTTCATTTTTTTTGATGGAGACAAAGCTGCATATTGATGAGGAGTTTACATAACACAGTGACATAGTTTCCCATGGTACATTAAACTCAGTCTATAAACAGCCCATTGTATTCAACATGTTCCTACTGGGATTTTTCAAAGTCTACATTGTTGGCCTGCCTTTCTTTAGATATACACACACATTCTGAGACATCTGAGATTCCTGTTTTGTATACAAGCAGTGCTGCAATATTTTTTTAGAAACTGAAAGCTGAGCCAGTAAAACTTTAAATTCTATTAACTGATTTTTTTGTTGACCTCTTCTGTTCTTTTCCCCAATTTCCTAATTAGTTTTTCCATTAATAATTAGCCAAAACTGGGTTTCTCACTACAGTTTATATTCTGCCAGATGTAAGATTAGTCTTTTCAATATTAAGTTTAAAGTTATTGTTCATAAAAAGTGGACTAATGCTGGACCTCTGAAATGTTTCAGCTCATATTGATACTCTATTAATATTGGGCAAAAGAGCAGTTTTTAATGGATAAGGGCAAAAGAACAGGTTTTATTCATCTTTATTAAGGCTTGAATGGCAAAACTGATCTGAATTAACCTGCAATTTAAAAAAAAATTCAAAACATTAATCTACATTAAAAGTTCTATATATATATAGGCAATGTTGATGTTTTTTTACTGATACTGTAGGTCTACTTTTGTAAATAATTGTTACTTGAGGTTCCTAAACCTAGAATTTAATGTTAACGGTCTACTGCTGCAAAAATATGGCAGGCCTTCATACAGGAACATGGGGGTAAGAAAAGTAATGTAGAAGCACCTGGAAAATATATTTATGGCAAAATTATAAATAGCATTCACAGACAATGTTATAATAGATGTAAAAATGTATGGGGACAACTCCCACTGACTTTTACATAATCTCGCCACATTTTAGATACTGAATTTTTACATTCCAGCTTAGTATTTTAAAGGAATGACAATATAATGTACTGTGCCCTGCACTGGTAAAACTGGCATGTTTGCTTCAGAAGCACTATTATAGTTTATATAAACATTAAATATTAAATAAACCCAATAGGCTGGTTTTGCTTCCAGTAATGATTCATTATATCTTAATTGGGATCAAGTACAAGGTACTGTTATATTATTACAGAGAAAAAGGAAATCATTTTTTAAAAATGTAATTATTTGGATACAATTATGGCTTTCCCATAATTCAAAACTTTCTGGATAACAGGTTTATAGATAATGGATCCCATACCTGTATTATAAACCAGTTCACTGTGGACAACTTATGTATGTAGAGATAAGAATAGTTTTGTGAAGCCCATTTAAACTATTTAAACTAGTAATAACAAAGTCCAGAAAGAACTTTGAAAGTAATTAGCCATTTTCACTAGTTTTGCTTTATTGAAATAAAGTCTAAACACAAAATTAGGCATATCTGAATCTTTTGTGGGAAAACTACAATCAAATGTATTCAAATACCCAAGCAGCAAGCAGCACTTCAAATTTGTTAAATGAACCCGTTTCACAGAAAGTCACTCTTCAAACTGCACAGCAGCTTGGACTAAAACACATATAGACCTCAACATAAACACAGCCAGGATACTAAAACCAGATGGGCCCATATAAGAACGATAGACGAAAGTAAAAAGAAAGTTAGATAATATTAGTCCATGCAGAATGTCTAGAGAAGTGCAGGTGTTTGCATTATGCATCCAGTCAACCCTCTGCTAATCTATTCTGTCAGGAAAATGCCAGCAGTTGTGATTTTAGATGAATGCATGCAAATTATCCCAGAATTTTTACCCTTCAGATGATGGTTTCAGCCTCTATGCGTTTCCAAAGGCCCCTTCTTCTTCTTAAACTTCTAGACTAACTTTTTATTTTTATAGGTCTATTTATTCTTTTGAAGCTAAACTTTTTTTAATTGGAGGAATCTATTATATATATCAATCTGGCACTACAGTCGTTCTGCATTACAATATTGATATGTGCATTTGTTATCACCTAGGATTCTACATTATGATCGTATTTATTAAGCCTTAAATTTTTCTGGTCGAAGGGAAAAATACTAATTTTTAGAGGGGAAAAAAATAAAAGTTTTCGAGATGCATTATCCTCTAAAGCTGCTAAAAACCTGTTGAAGTCATGTAAAATTAAATGGCAAATGTTCTTTTTACTATTGGAAGATGGTTTTTTGCCTTCATGATTTTTGAGGTGTTTTGTTTGGAGCTTTTTGTTAGAAAACTCAAAAAAATCTGGGTTTCTGGTGACAATTTCAGTTGTGCAACTCGAATTGTAGCAAAGATTTGCCAAGAATTTTTCCACACGTACAATTTTCATTCACCATCTGAAGGGGGAAAATTCAGGGATAATTTACATGCATCTATCTCAAAATCACAATTTACAGCATTTTCCTGACAGGATGGGTTGGAAGAGGGATGATTGGATTTACAGTTCAAAAACACCTGCACTGCTCTAGACAATCTTAATACCTGTACTAAAAATATCTAATATTTACTTTCATCTATGGGTCCTTCATGTGCCCATCTGTTTCTAGTATCCTGGGACTAATGTCCTGTGGGTGTGTATATGTTGAGGTCTATATGGGCGTTATTTATCAGAATCTGAAATTTTCTCACTATTTTCTGAAAACTACTCGATTGTTCCCCCTTATTTATGAATACATTTTTCTGAAAATTTCTTGTGCAGGACAAAACTCGATAAAATCATGAAAAAATCCAGTGTGCAAATTTTTTTAAATTGTACCTGAAAACTGCAATTTTTTCAGATTTGATACCCAAAACCTCTGAATTTTTTGGATTGGTGCCAGAAAACACAAAATCTTTGGATTATTGAACAAAACCTAGTACAGATCAGGATATCAATGGGACATCTGTTATTGACTTCTACATGAACTTGGCAGGTCTGAGTTGGAGTACCTTTTTAATCAGACTTAACACCATTGGAATCAGATAAATCTCAAAAAATGTGTTTCTTTATATGAAAAAATTGTGTTTTTCCCCTTTAAAAGTCTGACCAGAAAATTCAGACTTTAATAATTAACATGTGACCATGTGAATAGGATTTTACCGCAATTCGATTGGCAGAATGATTGAATAGAAAAAATTCTATCTTTTTTTAGATCGATCAAATTTTTTCTATTCGATCAAAAATAACAAAATCCAATTTGGTAGCTTGGATCTGGGAACTAGGTGGTCGAATAAAATTTTAAAGGGGAAGTACAACGACAGTTGAATGATCGAATATTCAAATGAAATTTTATTCGAATCATTTGATTCGATCGAATTTACAAAATTCACTGGTCGAAGTGGTCTTCAAAAACATTTGAAAATTCGAATGTTTTTGAAAATTTGATCGAACTTCGAATCCTTCATGTGAATTTTGTAAATCTGCCCCTTTTTGTTTCAGTTCAAGCTGCTGTGCAGTTTGAAGAATGAATTTCTGTAAAACAGGTTCATTCAACAAATTTGAAGTGTTGCTTGTGGCTAAAGGTTTCCCACAAAAGATTCAGATATGCCTAATTTCATGTTTAAGTTTCAATTCATTAAAGTAAAACTATTGAACAGCAAACTACTGGAGTTCTTTCTGGATTTTGTTATTACTAGTGTAACTAGTATTCTCATAAATGGGTTTCAATAAACTTTTCTTATTTCTACATACATAATTTGTCAAAACTATATTGGTATACAGTACAGGTTGTTGTTTTAATGCAAGTACCCTCTCCTTACAGCCTCAGTATGTGCACAATTTACATTTATTTTAGCATGAAGGCCTAAGGCTTAGGGGCAGATTTACTAAGGGCCAAATTTTAGAAGTAAAAAACTTTGGAATTCGACCCTCTAAGTTTTTTTTAAAGGGATTTTTTTTATCAAAAATGGACCTAGTTTGATCAAATAAGTCAATTTTCGATTGAATAAAAAATCATTTGAATCGTTCAAATAGTTTGTTTTGTTCGAATGATTCAAATGATTCTCCGCAAAACCCTTGGAATTCTTGGAACTTTTCAGGACAGGTTCTATGACTTTAATTGACGAAAATGGCTATTCAGCAGCTTTAAGCTGGCGAATAATTGATGTCAAAGTATTTTTAAAGGGCAAATACTTTGAAATTCTTTGAATTTGAAATTTTGAAATTTTTATTTTTCCAGTTTGAATTCTAATTTTAAAAATTCTAATTTCATTCAAATTTTCACTTTGACCTTTAGTAAATGTGCCCCTTAATATCTCAGAGTTGGCTGACTGAAGCCTGCTTGAGTTGCCAGATGGTTTCATTTAAATCATTTGGTCCCTTGGCTGGACAGTCTGTGGACCTTCAACCAACATATGTCCGTAGCATGTTAAAGGGCAAGGAAAGGCAAAGAAATAAAATCCCATTTTTACTTTCTTTAATGAAAAAGAAATCTATCTCCGATATACTTTAATTAAAAAATGTGTACTGTTTTTATAAGAAACCTGACTGTATGCAGTGAAATTCTCCCTTCATTTACTGCTGTGGATAGGAATTGTCAGATGGTCCCCTAACGTCTGGCAGGGAAACAATCATACTTATGAACAGCAGGGGGATCCCCTGCCTTACTTACAAGCCATGCAGAGCTCAAGCAGCTTTTTTTTTTTATTATTTTTGACGATCCCTAAGAAGCCCTGACAACACTTTGCGTGTGTATGTAGTCTAGTCTTGCAAAAATGTATAACAAAGTTACAAGATGACAGCCCCCTGTGGCCAACTTTGAAAGCATAAATCATTTGTTTGATTAGGCTTGTGGTGCAGTAAGTTCATGTTTATGTTTAGTATATGAAATACAGCATTTCTAGCCTTGTTTTGTTTTAGACTTCTTGTCCTGTAATGATCTGCCCCACTGTCTCAACATGTTTGTTCCTTGTGTTACCAACTTGAGAAGAGCTTGTCGTTTCACCACATTAAATCCCCTACTTTATATTGAATGCATTATACCAGACCAAATCAGCATTTCCCAACTCTTGCTATCCAGATGGACTTTAATTAGTGTTCTCTATATTTAGATCTGCATTGCTTAAGAGTTTGACTTCGAGTGTGTGAGAGGCACCCATCCCTCAATAACATGTGCGTGTTAAAAACATAGTTTCTACTTATTTCAGCTATTTTATTAATCTCTGTGATATCTGGGGCATTTAAGGGTTGAGATTATAAAATATTCCATAGTGGATAAGTAAAAATAAAATAAAAACCTTAATTGAAGGGCATGAAACATGGTTTAGAAAAGTGTTATAACCATTTTAACCTTCAATAATATTTGAAAGCTTTGAAATGGAATGTTGGAGCTCATTTTACCTTAAATAAATAAAGCCATTTTTGCTGTAAGTGAGGCATGAGACCACATCTCAATGGCCTTGATATAGAAAAAGAATCTTGATGTTGCAATTTTAATAACACTTTTAAACTTGAACAAGTCAACTATCATAACATGGTATGAATATACAGCATAATAGCTCAATTTACTTAAACTAAATTCAGAAAGGCTGTTGTAAAATAAATAGAACACAGAATCAGAAATGGTCAAGTTGTACTTTTCTCTATTAAGTCCAGATTTAGTTTTTAAAAAAGGAAACTATAACCTACATTTCTTTATATAATTATGCTTAGTAGTGTGGAATTATAAAGATTTTTACTTTTTTGAAAATACATTTTGGCCATTCGAGTGCCATTAGAAAATGTGATAGGTGCCTGCTACTAGGTAAGGCGAAGACCGAGTGTTGGACATGTTCCTAAAAGTCACAAACTCGATTTTGGGCTTGATTATGATTTATAAAGATTTTTACCTTTTTGAAAATACATTTTGGCCATAAGATTGCCATTAGAAAGACAGAGCATTGGACGTGTTACTAAAAATGCAGTCAGTTTCTGGAATTTTTTATCAAGAGAGGGTAATGAGGAATTCACCAGTAGAATTTTCTGTGGGTTTGATGACTCTAAAACCAATGGTTACAAATTAATTGAGAATTATTGACCAATATACAGTAATTGATCCACTTAGCATCCCCTTTGACCTTTTGGGGTCAGCAAGGACTGTTTGTCAACAATGTCTGACTGATCTGCTGGCTTGTATGCTTGTCTTCTTCAACAACTTGTATAGCTCTAGAGCACCTGAATGTATTTTTTAGCCTAACTTACTTCAGAGCAATGTTTGTGTGTGGGCACTAAACCTGCTAATCTCAAGCATTAGGGGTATAATTAAACCATGTGGCCAATTAAGCCACTTGCTGTAGATATAATCAATGGGGTGTGCCCCCTTTTGAGATGCATTGCCTCCGCTTGCTTCATTGTGCTTCTGACTTTTCAAACATAATCCTGGAAACCTATGATATTATCAATAAGAGGAAATTACTATATACTCCCTGCCATTCCATTTATGCTTAACAAAGACATATTGTGGTCTCTCCAAACAATTCTTCTACTTAGCACAATATTATTTTGTATTTCTTCTAATACATACATTACCAGTACTTCAATAAATCCCTTCACTAGATTAGTTATTTTTCTACAATGGGGCTCTAAAGGAAAAATGCTGTTATCAAGGGTTTATGGCAAAAAAGATATTCTGCCTTGCAATAAATAGCAAAATCTCTAGAAAAACGGCAAGGGCTTTAGGCACAGTGAATAACATTTTATTATTCTTCTAAAAGCATTCAGGAAACCGTTATAAATTATGACAAATATGTTATTTTTTGCAAAAAAGGGGGAGATTGAAGGAATTTACTGTATATTGTCTAATATTTTGTGATGGTACTGTTAAAAATGACTATATTTCATTAGCTATAAGATAAATTGCTTTGAAAAGAAGCTTTTAAATAGGAACTGTCAAAGTTATAAAAATGCTTCATGACTCTCAGCAGATGCAGAATAAATCTGCTTCACTAATATAATGTTAGCTATTATTGTAAATTATTTTGCTTCCAACACCTGTATGCTGGTTGGAAGATGGACTTCCTAAATTGCCGATTCATGCTGGAATAAGTTTCCATCAAGTGCTTTTTTTGTGTGTGGAATTAAAAAAAAAAAAGCTTTCCAGATTTCAGGCATTTTATTTTCTGGAGAAAAATAAACCTGATTGTGGGGAAAAACACTCAATGCCAAAACACAATTTTAAGTAATTCTGAAGATTGGTTATGAGGACCATATAGTTTGATTTATTAAAATTAGTTTGAAGTTGTGCCATCATTGTGTCAAAATATTTTCATGGAGTTCTGCTTTCCTAAAAGCAGTGGCAAAAAAGCCATCATGTTTTTTCAACAAATGTTTTTCAGCTAAAATTATCTCTAGATGCCATAGAAGTCAATAGGATTCAATATTCCAGCAAGATTGTTAATTGTATTTTTTCCCCAGTTAAATTTATTTCTCTGTGACAAAATGCAAGGGAGATTAAACCTTTCCATTTCAATAAATACAAAACATACAATAGCTTTTTGTTATGACTAATCGAATTCCCCCCCAGAGATACAAATTTTAATAAATATGCCCTTATTAACACATGAAAATATGAATTCATATAAAATACACCCAGAGGCATATTTGTTATAAAAGTGTTGGACACATGATCACTTTAACTCCATTGCACTGTGTAAAAGCATGTGCATTTAGCTTGTTCTGCAAATAATGTGAAGCTCAGTTTAAAAAAAAAACTTCGATCAAACTCCCATCCACATTTTACCTTATCTATCAATAAATCAACTCAATAAATCTGGTGCAGGGAAAGACTCATTAAAAATATAAAAAAAATGAATCATTATTTTTTTTCTAATTTGACCCCCTGAAAAACCTCAAATTATTTGGATTATCATCAAAAACCCAGAGGTTATCAAAATATCTTCAGTTGTAAAAGGGACATCTGTCACTGACTTCTTCATGACCTCGGCAGGTTTGAGATGGAGTATTTTGTCTACAAAAATTTGATTTTTCCCCTTTAAAATGCTGACCAAAAAAGTTTGTATTTTAGTTAATAACCCCCTGAATGTTACCTTATTTAGTAATTAATATGAATATATAATAAATATATATATATATATACAATACATTTTGTCAAAATAATTTATAGATAATTAATTTGTATTGAAATAAAAATGGAAAAACTTGAATTGAATAGTTTGTTTTGGCTAGGACATTTATTTTAAACCATTATTAATTTTTTTTTTATTTTTAGTGCAAAAAAATTAATTGTTGAAAAAAATCTGAATGTTTATGAAAATTCTAGTTTTTTTAGACTTCAGATAAACTAAAAAACTCAAATCTTAAATGTGCACTTACACTGAACTTGAAACTGTTAAGAAAAAACAGCTTAAATTTTCAAGTAGTCTACCTAATTTTGAATCAATCAGTCTACCTAATTTTGAATCAATCAGTCTACCTAATTTTGAATCAATCTCGAGAGCTCCAATTGAAAAACAGCTTAATATTTTGAAAATACAACTCCTTTTGAGTTCTACATGACCTTGCCAGCTTTTAGATGCCAATTTTGAGTTTTGGTGATTTATAAATCTTGGAAAACTGAGTATAGAAAATAAAAATTTGTCATTTATGCTGCAAAAAAATACTGTAATCACGGTTAAATAATGTAAAATGGAAGGTTAATAAATCAGGCCCTTAGTCTAAAGATGCCTGGGAAAGGGAATTAAGTTGATGGTGTGGAGTTGCATTAGTCACTTTTCCCTAGCTAGTGAATTTATTTTTCTTAAAGAAGCACCATCCCTAACACATTTTTCACCCATGGCTTTCCTTGTCCATTAAAATACATATTCTCAAAAGAGCAAACAGATTTTTTTATATTTAATTTTGAAATCTGACATGGGGCTAGACATATTGTCAGTTTCCCAGCTGCCCCAAGTCAACAATCGAATTAGAATTTTCGAATTTGGCCAATTCAATTTTGGGCTGTTTGATAAGTAAATAAGCCCAAAAATAATAATAATAATAATTTTTAAATTCGAATTTGATTAGAATATTCACTTTGAATCAATTCGACCTTTAGTAAATGTGCTCTTTAATGTTGAATAAGTTTTCTACAGAGTAGCAAAATTGTTTAGACTAAAATTATTCACCATAGCCACAGTTGAAGTCAATACTGTGAACTTTGAAATGAAAATCATATAGTCTCAGCCATGCAAGTTATTGGTTATAATGGAATACAAAGCAATGTCGACTGAGATAGTCCAGCAATGATAATCAGCCTGGAATGTTTCTCAGTAATATAATGCATCTTCTTTAATCCAATGGTATAAGCAGGAAAGCACACTGTAAATTATGAAAAGAAAGAATATGGAACATTTATTGAACTCACCTTCTGAAAAGCTGCCTTTTTAATTTTAAGACTTTAATTGCAAGATATAATTAACATGTACAGATACAAAAATCCTCTGCACTCAACCCATTATCAATTTATTAAGGACATTGAAACATGTTGTGCCTTAAGCTACTAAAAATGCCTTACCCTTTAAAAAAAAAAAGGGCATTGTTTGTCCGTATATTGCAATATATGCTACATCATCCCCGGTATGGCCAATCCTACACTCAACTTGAATCTGATTCATTAAGAATTATATTGCTCCAGTAAACATTTTACAAAGGGACTAAGTTTTACCTGTAACTTACTTGCTGCTTTCAAAGTAAAACTCCCAAACAAACTTGTTTGTCCTTTTATTGGCTACCAATGGCATCATTTGGCTTTAGCTGGAAAGGTTGGTAGCTATAACAAGGAGCTGGCCACTGCTCCTGTATAACTATAGCAAACAAAGGAGAGTTGTGCTCACCACTAAATTTCAAAAATATTAACTGGGGGAGCAATGAGGTCATGGCCACAAAGTTTACATAAACAAATACAAAAGACCCTCTGCACGCAAGCCATTATCAATATATTTGATATATTTAAGTTGTGCCTTAAGCTACTAAAATGCCTTAAACTTTACAATAAGGTATCCCCGGTATGGCCAGTCCTACAGCTTGCATCTGATTTATTAAGAAAGCTATTGCTTCAGTAAAAATTTTTTCCAGCTATAGCCAGGTGATACCATCTGTGGCCAATAAATGGGCAACCAAGTTTTTTTGGGGGGAGTTTTATTTTGAAAGCAGCAAGTAAGTTGCAGGTAAAACATACTGTAAAATGTTTACTGAAGCAATAGAATTCTGAATGAATCAGCTGCGAGTGTAGGACTGGCCATACGGGGATGACTTTAATATTTGGCCTGCTTAAATATATTCCAATATATGGACAAACAATCCTTGTTTTGTAAGAGTACGGCATTTTTAGTAGCTTAAGGCACAAAATGTTTCAATGTCATTAATATATTGATAATGGGTTGAGTGCAGAGGATCTTTTGTGGTCACAACCTCATTGCTCAATTGTTTTTAAAAATGTGTGGTGAGCACAACTTTACCTTGTTTGTTATTATTAACATGTACCCAGTGATTTATTTTCACCAAGCATGGATGCATGAAAATTTTTGCATTTCGCCATCTGTGAATTTATTCTCAGAACAGTGTTAAAAATCCACCACAATAAAATAACAGTGACAAAAAAGTGCCAAGACAGGATTGTCGCAGAGACACAAAAGTTGCCACAAGAAAAATGCCCATTGACTTTAATGCATTTGAAGGGAGAAAAAATTGTTGCATGCATAAAAATTTTTTTTGATGCCCATGGACTTCAATTTGTTTTGCAAACGTTGCAGTTTCACAAATTCTTTCATAGTTTTGCATACGTAAATGGGACAGACTTGTTCATCACTACAAATTACATGAAAGTCTTGAAGTTTTATTTCTTATTTAAACATAGCTCATGCATTGGGCTAGATTCAATTCAGTGAGAAAAAAGTTTATTATATGAAAATATGGGATGTAATTCAATTCAGAAACACTTATCTCATTTTATCATGTGAAAACTCTATTGAAGTCTATGGGGAAAAACTGGAACTGAATTTGGAGAAAAGTTTTTTTCACCTCGAATTGGATCTCATCCTTGAGTTTTACCAATATACACCATGAGACTTTTCTCACTGCATTGAATCTGGCCCATTGTGCCTGGCAAATTCATCTCTTTGACTTAAGTTATTGCTACCGACTGACCTTCTCTGTTTTTGTCCTTGGGCTTAAACATTTAGAAGAAGCTACTCAGGGCACTGCTCCTAATGAATCTATAGTTGGTTAAACAAATACTGTACATCTACAATCCCCTTAAAGTAATTAAAGAAGCCAGAGGAAAGTGCTGTGCACAAAATGTATTTTTAATGAAAAGAAAATCAAAGTCTACATGTGCACAAAAGACAAGTAATGTCTGTTTAGTTATTTTGGCAAAACAAAATGAACTACAAAAGCATTGATCTTATTCATTCTTTCTGGCAATAGCTGTGCATGCATCAAAGAACCCTGTGTCCATGTTAATTAATAATGTGTTTATTAAGATACATCCTTTCTGAAATTATCAGTTAAGCTCCAGTGACCTGTGAAACTTACAAAATACTCTTTTTTTGAAAATATTCAGTCAAGGAAGAACAGGAGGCATGGGGTTCACCATGTAGTATTTAGTACTTCACAAAAAGAATGCAAATGGTAATGTTTTATAAAAAAAAAAAGGCACATCTTTGAGAATCAATATTAGAATCTTCTCAGACTGAAAAAACATTACAACATAAAGGACACAAAGCTGTTCTTAAACTTTTAAGACTATTTTGTTGGCATTATTCTTCTTTACATGAAGACTTAGTTTTCAGGCTCAAAATGGACATTAGATGAGATGCCTTCCATTGGCATCTCTTGACAATGGAAGGGCTTATGCCCATGGTTTAGTCAACTAGTGTTTTATATGGGCAAAGGGCCTACAAGGAAATAATTACCACCTGACTCTTGTTGGGTGGCTGGCATGACAAGTAGTAAGTGGTTCAGATTTGGTGGATAATTATGGCAAACATTGAAGGGTGGGGTTAGTATGTGATTCATTCATATAATTTCAGTTATAATTTGCACTTTATTGTTATGTACAATAAAATCAACAACATCTGTTATTAACGCTGTGGCCATTTAATCCCTAAACCTCATTCCTTGTTGTTATTGCATAGATGGGCTGTAAGCCTTGGGGCAAATATGGTAAAGGGGTATCCTAGTTAGGGGTAGTGAGTTTACACTAACGCCCACTGCTTAATCTTGATTATGCCAAGGCGTTATTTTTAGATCTGTACTTGAATAAATGAGGTATCCCACAATTACTGCTATCTGGTTTTGCCAAGGGGACAGTCATCATACAAGTCCAAATATAATATTTCTAATGAACTGAAATATAAAGTAATATAGCTGCAGTTTTGACTTTTGCTAGACCAGTATTTGAACATGTGTAAAAAGTCAAAACTTCACTGAATTAATTCTGGACCTATATGTGGGAGAAGATGTGAAAAAGAGATGTAATCAATCTTTGAACCCATACTTACTTTTGAGTAAAGCTTTCTACTGTACCTGTCAAGCTTTATCCATGCTAGACCTAAATCCTTACCCTTGACACAAGTGCATAAAAAACATGAAGGCATTACCGATGTATGTGTTACATTCTATCTTTAAAGGAGAAGGAAAGCCCATGATCAATAGGGGGTGGAATTTTACTAAAACATGACTCTTTTCCACAAATGTCAGAATGTCAGAATATTGAAAAATATTCAATATCTGAAAATTAAAAAGCATGAATAGGAAAAAGACGATGAGAAGTCATGAAACTGCATCTTTTTCAACTTGTTGCAACTTTATCATATTGTGGCACAAAGACCAGTGTAAAAAACACCCAAAAACTCAAAAACCACAAAGCAAAGAAAAATCTTCCAGTTTTAAAAGGAACATCGGCAATTGATGAAGTGACACAATCTTCTCGAACAGGACAACTGCCATGGAACATTATTGCTTCCAACAGTGATAAAAAGGTGGCTTGTCTCAACCAAGATTAACAAAATAAAATGTTATATACAGTACCTGCCTTTTTTTCTCCTTTAAAGTGATATTTAACTGACCAATTATCAATTTTAAAGGAGACATATAAATAAATAAATAAAGCAGCCAATCACAGTCCTGCAGTCTTACAAGCACAGACAGGCTTCAGTTCCTTATCAATTCCTGCTAGCTGCTGATTGGTTCCTGTCCTACAGTGCAGTGAGCTGTGTGCTGCTGGTTCCCTTGCACAGCTTGGTAATTCAGGGAGCAGGAAGTGAAAGAGAAGTGAGGGGTCATTAGGGTTTTTGCAGAAATACTCAATAAATCAGCCGGAAGCACTACTTTTTTAAGCACAATTCTTCTATATCTAAATTATTATAATGCACTGGTACGTTTTTATTTTTTACACAACTGGGCCCATTTTCAAAATTTGTCTGAAGGATTCAAAATTCGATCGAATTCGATTGAATTCCGATCGTACGATTTTATCGAATATTCGAATATGCAAATTTGTCAACTTCGATCATCGAATATGCAAAATTCGATTGCATCGAATAGATTGAATGATCGAATATTCGATCATTCGACCATTCGATGATCGAAGTACTTCCCCTTTAAAATTTTCTTCGACTGCCTACTTCTCCAGATTGAACCTACCGAATTGCAATAGAAGCGTATAGAAGGCAATAGAAGGCTTCTTTTCTAAGTTTTATGTATGATCAGACACTTCGATCGTTCAATTTGTACGATTTTTTTCGAACAATCGAACATTTTTTTACGATTATCCATAAAATCATTTGATTGTACAATTTTATCAAGAAATCCAATAGCGGCCAAAAACCATCTAATTTTACTACGGTTTTATCTCATTTTCATTCGAAAATTAGTAAATCTGCCCCTAAATGTCTCCTTTAAAAAATACATCATAATATGCAGAATAATACAATAATACAATGTCCTGCATGGCTATGATATATTCATGGAATTGTGAAGGCATTTTTTTACAGGCACAGGGAACAACAGAATTCTGATGGATCTGAAGTCTTGAACTCAGGACTGTATACATCATTGATTCACACTGACAAATACACATACCTTCCACAAAATGCCTATAGAATGGCCATAGAGTGAGTTCTCATGAAATATGAGTGACATTCTATGTATTGATCAGCCATGCGCATCTCAAACATTTCTCTGCTGGCAGAGAATCACTCATTGTATTTTACAGCACCAATTACCGTCAATACATATGCAGTGTTAGTGTAACCCTTTCACCAAAAAGGATACCGTTATATTTTATTTAAGCCACTTTCAACAAATGCTTCATGTTACATATTCCCATTAAATGGTGAGATGAAAAAAAATAACTGTTGAAACAAAATCATGTTTCAAGACTTTCATTTTGCTTATAAATAACATAGTTACTGGAAAAGGATTATGTTTCAAACCCAACAATTTGCTTATAAATAAAACATTAAATGCATTCTACTTCAGAGATTATGACCTTCAAAGATGATTCTAGGTATTATTGTTCTCTCTACAAAGATATGTTTAGCTTCTGTGCAAATTAACTTTGTCTTGATCTAAAATGCTATATTTCTTGAACTTTTGCGTTGTTTTGCTGTCAATTTTCTAATTTTTATACAAAGAGTTTCTGAAACATTACACACAGAATTCTTTTTTCAGCTTGAGTGACATATTGAACATTTCATGAAACTTTTTCCAGATTTTAAAGGCCAATTATGTACTGAGGTACCAGTATTCTATTTGCTTATAAATGTCATGAGGAAGGCTAGAGGTTTACCCCTGCTATTTAGGGTGCCATATATGAAACCATTCATCTGTCCATACCTCCACTGATATTTTGAGGTCCTAGTCATTGAGCATTGTTGTCAGGGCTAGTAATGAGCAATATTTTTCACCAGGTTTGGCTGCAAAAAAGATGGCCATAGACTCCAATGGCTGAAAATTTTTTTTCATCCATTGACTTCAATGTATTTGCCATTTTCTTTGGCATTTCACAAATTTTTAGTAAAGCAAAACAGGCCAGATTTGCCCACCACTGTGATGTGAGCTATGATCTATCATAAAATGGTCTTGCTGGGCTCCTAATCACCACTCTATACCCCATCCTCTAAAAAAAAAAAAAGTATATATCCTGGTGCTTCCTCTAGTTTTCTAAAGTGTTCACTAGTATCACTTCTAAATCTTGTCCATTGAGGATTTCTTGCAGGGGATTATCACAAAAAACAAGAACAATGCTCTATGATAGAATGGTCCCATCCTCCAGGAGATCTAGCATAAATCCTGGTGCCTCCTCTGGTTTTCTTTAGCCTATCTTTTATTTTACATTGATTATGTCAACTAATTTCTTGAGGAAACATTTACTTATAAAATAGCTAGAATAGTGCTGAGGGCCAAATGTCTCTAATGTAATTATACACATAAATTGTTTATATAGTACACACTTTACTGAATTCTCTTTGCATGAAATTGCATTACATTTGTCAGGACATGAAATTGAATGCCAAGAGAAAAGTATTGTTATAATGACTTATGTTGCTTGTTGCCATCAAAAGATTCTTAATCTTGCCTGTGCATGTCACCAATTTGTAATATGTATTTGACCGAGGCAGGTACACCTTTATTGCCTAATATATCTACTTGGCATTTGTAAGTAAATAAGTCTTTTTGCATCTATTTCATGCTTTAGCCAAAAACTGGCTCAGCATATTTTTTTTTGCTCACAAAGTTCTGTTATTTTCTAAATCTAGTAACTGAACTGGTCAATTGGATTTCTATTTTTTTTTACGAATCTCAAAAAATTGGCGGTTTTCCTATATTTCTTACACGCTTTAAAAAATTCAGATTTGTTAACTGTAAAAACCATGAAAACCTTTATTATAAAAATTTGCCAAGTAAAAGTTGTTGAGGTCCTATAGCAGTCAATGGGAGCTATGTTGAATTAGTTTTAATCAATTGGAACTGTTGCAGGTGTTCTGTTTTTTTTCTCTAGTAATTGTCAGAATAACTCAAAATTAGTTTTTTAGAGGTATTCATTAGTGATGGGCGAATTTATTCGCCAGGGGCAAATTTGCGGCGAGTAAATTTGCGAAACGGCAGTTAAATTTCGCCCGGTGAAAATTCGCCGAAAAAACGAGTCGCGCGTTGTTTTGTGAGTTTTTCGCCAATTCTTCGGCGAAGCGAAACTCGGGAGATTCGCCCGTCACTAGTATTCATATATTTTATCACATTTGTTCAATGCTTTTTTTCCTAGTTAGATATTTTAATACATTCCATGACATTTGTGGCTTTACAGAATGCGAATTGTCGTTTCAAAAACCTCTAAAACCAATGAGAACGATGTTAAAAAAGCCTCCACAAATGAGTAGGATGACTTCTTTCACATAATATCTAAAGTTATAGTGATCTCAAGATTTACATTTAGTTTAGTGTAGGTACATATACACAGATATGGGACCTGTTATTCAGAATGCTCAGGGATCCCATGCATGGGGTTTTCCAGATAGCAGATCTTCATACCTTAAGTCTATTAGAAAATTATTTAAACATTAAAGAACCCCAATAGGCTGGCTGTGCTTCCAATAAGGATTAACTATATCTTGGATCAAGTACAAGGTACTATTTTATCATAGCAGAGAACAATTAAATAATGTTTTTAAATGTGGATTATTTTAATAAAATAGAGTCTATGGGAGAAAACCTTTCTGTAATTTGGATAACAGATCCTATATGTGCACATATAACTTAATGCACACATTAACTACATGACAATATACAATATATATTGTAATACAATATTTTGATTTCAATAGGTTATTCTAAGATGCCTACATTTTCATTTGCCAGGAAAAAGGTGCATGGCGGAATATTAACACATTATGCTTCATCCAATGAGATCTTCTCCAATGGTTTATAAGGCTCAAAAACGTAATGTACTCTTGCTTTCAATCTGTTTAACAATTCCACATGCTAATATAGAATCTGAGAGCCTCTTGACTAACCCTTCAATTTATTTCACAATTCACACTAATCAAAAACACAGAAGGTGGGTACAATGAGAAATATTGAAATGCATTAAAATATTCCCATGCTAATTCAGTGGCTGCTGTTTGGCTCTCGCTTCAAATAAACAGACACAGCCCAAATGTATTCGTTTTTATCCCAAGATCTAACTGTATAAATGAATATCATAACAATGCACAGTTCCAGCTCCTATCCTGAAAAGAGCTGGAATAAGTGGCTGTTTATTATGTCTTTAAGCACACACAAATGCATTTATTTATTGCATTCAAATCTGCTAAGCCCTTGAAATTAACTGTGCATTAAACAAGACTTAAATAAGCTGCTGAACATTTGATAATGACACTTCTAAACCAATTGCAGCATTAGATTCTTAATATGAAAAGACCTCTAGGGGGGGAAATTCACTAAGTGGCGAAAATTTGCTTGAGTTGCCATCGGTACCTTCGCCGCACTTCGCCGGGTGAATTTTCGACCAGCACTACGCAAATTCACTAAAGTGCGAAGTTACGCTAAGGTCGGCGAACGTTAGCGAAGTAGCGCAACCATTAGTTCACCAGGCAAAGTGCATTTACACTAGCGATGCCTAAATTGCATA
>CM044440.1:122429495-122464408 GCA_024363595.1 Xenopus borealis | reverse complement strand
CAGGCCTGCTGGACCTGGTGCATCAGCCGCTTCCCCGGTAGTTACACCATTGGTTGCAACTGCAGTGTTCATCCACCACTGTGGAAACGCTAAGGTGAAAATAATATTATGGATGTACTGCATTGCACAAAGGTGCAAGAATATCAAGCTTTTATTAAAGGGAAACGAAAGTCATAGGGGCAAATTCATTAAAGCGCAAAGCATCTAACGTTAGCACTTATTCGCCAGTGTGTCTAACGCTAGCACTAATTCGCTGATTTAATAAGTGTCTTGGGCGAAAATTCACTAGTGAAGTAGACAGACTAGCGCAACTTTGCACCCTTACACCACGTGAAGTTGCTCACTGACGAAGGGACGTAACTACACTAATTCACTAAGTTGACCATTTTACTGAACGTCACCTCTTGCGCTAGACTTTAGTTTGCCAGGTCAGACCTGGCGAAGTTCAATACAATAGGTGGGAGTTTGAAGTCCCAAAAAAAGCTGGCATCTTTTACCTTTTTTAGGGTGATAGTTTGAAAAATAGTGTAATTTTTTGGGGGTTACCCTCCTTCCCCCCTACATTTCCAAACACATGGCAGGGGGCACATGTAGGGCAATAGGACAACTTTATTTAATTTATTAAAGGTTTCCTGGGCTTGTGTAGTGGAATGTAGTGGCTGTAACATATACTTCTATTATACGCTTAACTTCGCGCTGTATGCAAATTAGGCCCTGCTAGCGTAACTTTGCTTTGCTTGATGAAGTAACGGTAGAACAACTCCACTTTTTATTTTAGTGAATTGGCGGCGGACTGGGAAAATTTTCCTGGTAAAGTGCGCCGAAGGCTACGCTAGTGAACTTTAGTGGATTTGCCCCATAGTTAGAACCCCCCCGCTGCTGTAGATGGCATCAGGATTAAAAAAATCTATTTTCTTGATAAATTTTGATTGGTTGAAATGATTCACATGAATTCGAAATCTGACCCTTGCAAATCTTGGCGTTCATCTCTGCTTACTCCCCCTCCTAAGTGATTGCCTATTCAGGTACATTTTCATATAAGTGCACGATCAGGATATATAGTTATTGAAGCATATGAAGAAGGAGGTGTTCAAAGTGTGGAGCATGGCATAAAATATTTCAGTAATAATACTCCCCTACTAACACATTTTCCTTAGAGATTTTTCCCTTTTAAGGTTTACTGATGTATATGAACAAATGCTCTTGATGTCTTCTTCTTCTTCTTGTTCTTCTTCTCTATAAATTCTCTTATAAAAATAGCAAGTTACAAAAATAATTCAGTGTCTTCTGGACATACTACTAAGTCACCTCAGATGCCTTTCTCTCTACCTTCTCTGTGAGGTGGGAAAATATAAAATAAAGAACCTAAAGGAGCCTTTCTTCATATGGACTAGTTGTGGTGAAGAGTGGCATTGAAACGCATTAGGCTTCACTCTCTAAAGAAGAGATGTTCCAAAGCTATATTTTTTGTATTTTTTCTGAATACTACATCCTCCACCAAAGATTTGTCTGTATATCCTGTTGCCTGGAGCTGAACATGGACCATAACTTTTTGTTGACTGAATCAGATTTGATTTGACCAGCTACCGTTAGGGGGCAGATTTACTACTGGTCGAATTTCGAAAGGAAAAAAAATTTGAAATTCGACCATTTTGGGGGTCATTTTTGATCAAAAATTTACCTATTTTGATCTAATACGTAGGTCAATTTTCGATCAAATTCGAATCGTTTGATCACATCGTTCAAAGCGAACGATTTAAAAAAATCGAATTTTGGGCTATTCGATAGTCAAAGTAGCCCAAAATTAGTTTGAAATTTAAGAATTTTAGTCAAAAATTCACTTTGACCCTGAGTAAATGTGCCCCCTAGGGATTTGATTGAACTCTGCAGAAAGTGGTAGAATTTGCTATTGTGATTTTGCACAAATGAATGTTTGAAGTCAGTCACTTTGTATATTTCATTGATTAATTGCAAGGTGAATTGGTGCATTGTTGGGCAGCATTATTCTAAACATTATTCTGCATTATTCTACATGTTGTTAGCAATCATAGCTTAGTTAGCTGCATGTTTTACATAGTTGATGGACTAATATTTTTAGGTCTTTGTTAACCCTTTTCTGCCAATCAAACTAAGGCTTTACATTCCAATTATGCAATCAAGGTCTTTGGAACATGACAGGATAATAATTAGTTGACACAAGAGTACACAGGGTATATAATTCAAAAGCCTATATTTCAATGATGCACTGGCTTGCAGACACTTAACTTGCTAATGACAAGCTTGCTAATGTTTGGTATTCTGACCCTCATTATCATATGTCACAGTTAAAGGAAACATTTGACCCATTATGTCTTAACTAGGAAGCTAACAAGACCTTGTAAAAATTTGCAGGGAATAGTATCATACCATGGAAGGCCTAAGTAAATAACGAGAGTTGTTTCAGGAGGAACATTTTTATAAAATGATGCCCTGCTTATTGCAAAAAAGACAATGCGGTGAATGTATTGCAACCTGTCACATCAGGGAACTTCAGAGTTAGTATTTAGAATGCAAAAGTGTGCCAAACACAGGGCATTTTTGCCCTTGCCGCTGGAGACATGATTTGTTTGCGACAGGGATCTTTAGTATTTCACAAAGGGGAGGCAATAGAGGACAAGGAAATTCTTTCCCTTTACAAAGCACTAGTATGTCCCTATCTATAGTTTGCAATTCAGTTTTAGCCCCCAATATTTAAACATCACATTACAACAAAAGAGAGACTTGAAGTGTAGTGAAACCTTCGGAGGCAAAGTGCTGGCCTGACACCTTCTCTTCTGTGTGCCTCCTGACCCATATACACCAAATCCAGAATTGACGTGAGGGGCTGCAGCCAATTGTTCCTTGCCCAATGTAGGTCTGTTTTCTAACAGTTCCTGGGTGTGATTCAAGTCTGATTATCTGTTCTTTGACCCTTGCCTGTCCCTGACCTCTGCAAGTTTCCTGCCTGTATCAGCCTTTGTCTGTTGCTGACCACTCTCTCAGATCCTGACTTTGTAATGCGTTACTGATTGGTTTTGATGTTGACATGTGTCTTCTACATCCATGGCTCTTGTTTCTGTACTGCACTGATTAGTACTGACCCTTAACTACACTTCTTGTTCCCTGTTCCTCCTGTTATGTTATGGTTCCCTTATCTGCCCAGAACTTTTGCCTTAGTTCTCTCACTCGAAGATCTGGCAGCATCCGAGTAGAGGAGGGCTGTTATAAGCAGAAGTTTAAGCTGAGACCAGAACCTTGGCTTCTTCCCTGGGTTTTAAGATATCATACATTACAAGATGACTATGTTGATAACAGAAGGGCTCTGTTATGAAAAAAGGTAGGTCAAGTTGGCATTTTTTAAACTACTAAATGATAAAAATATGTATAGATATATAAGAGGACTATACAATAAACTTTATGGTGCTTTATTCACCAATAAGGGCACGAAAGAAAGTTCCATCTTTAGATGCAGAAAACTGTCAAGCTGTGGAATTCTTTCCCTAAATTACTTGAACTGGTAGATACTGAACATTAGATAGCTTCAAATAAGCCTTGCATACTTTTTTAGCAAGGGAGAATATCCAAAGTTATTGAAAATGCTTTTTAGTACAAGTTGATCCATTGAGTCAGGAGGAGTTATTTGCCTTCCACTGCCGCAAATTTGAGTTGGCTTCACATGGGTATTTTTGCCTTTCTCTGGATCATTTCACTACTTATAATTTCTTAATAAGTGTGTTGACAAATATAGGGGACCAGATCCATAACTTGTATAGTAAGTGAGAATAATTAGCAGTGGTCAAGACCAAGCCTTTTGGATGCATAAACTATGCTAGACTAATAGGAGGTAGAATTAATGGCCCCTTTGGTCCGTCGAAAAAAGCTGGGTGATTGCTAATGCATACAGTACCTATGATATGGCATCCTGAAATGTCACTGATATAGCTGCAAGTTAGTTATATAGATCTGCAAAGCTGCAAACGCAGAAGCAATGCCAGATGTATGATGTGAATGTTACAGTGATTGAAGGCCCCCCAAGGTATGAGAGATGCAATGGCAGATTGAGATTCCCTGACAGTGTCAGGGAGGCAGAGTGATTAATACTGTATGTTATTGACAAAGGGCAGAGAGAATGGCATTAATCATGTATGGTCTGAGAACTCAATTATATTATGGAGAACCTATTTTAGGAATAGTGCATGTATTACAGCAGTAGATCAATTAAAATGACTATATAATTGATAATCCAAGGAACTTGAATGGAAATAAAGTCAATCAAGGAAAAGTCAGTGACTTGTAGGAGCGAGATCCAGGTTTGGTGAAACTCTGCAAGTAAATATTAGTACAATTGTTGGATCTCCTATCAGAAATGCTGGGACCTGGGTTTTTCCAGATAAGACATGTTTTATTATCTATATGACCATAAAAAAAATTCTAAAAAAATTCTTAGTATACTACGGAAAAACCACCAACACATATTAAACTTTAAAATCGTGAAGTCTTTATTAAGAAATAATTCACTGAAAATTGGCTTGCGCTCCTCTTCAGAAAAGGCGATCAGTGATCCATCATGTTGCACAATTTCTTCTCCCTTCCTTATAGGAGCTAGCCAGGGAGGAGAAATCAAGCGCCACACGATGGATCACCACCCAGTCGCCTTTTCTGAAAAGGAGAAAGTTATTTTTTACTAAAGAACTTTAGTTAATATGTGTTGGTGTTTTTTTTTGTAGTATACTAATGAATTAAAAAAAAAATTGATGTTACTGGTCCTTTAATCAGCACAGATCTAACAATTCAGAGGGGTGTTACAACCCAGCACTTTCATTGACCTCTAACAGTTCAAAGAGCAAAATGGTATTCAACTCTAATAAAGTTGAATTTACTCACAACTCAATGCTATTTATGAAAAAACTTGAATGTCTAATATTCGATCAGATACGAAGAACCTGAAAATCAGACTGAATCCTAATTAAGCTTTCCACCGAAAAAAATGGAATGTCGGGAAGGCAATTAAAGGAACAGTTCAGGGTAAAACTAAAAACTGTGTAAATAGATAGGCTGTGCAAAATAAAAATTGTTTCTGGTATAGTTGGTTAGCCAAAACTGTAATGTATGATTGCTGGAGTGACTGGATGTCTCACATAACAGAATACAACACAACATCCTGCTTTTCATCTCTTTAAATCTGAGTTAGTCAGTGACTTGAAGGGGGGCCACATGGGACACAATTGTTCAGTGAGTTTGCAATTGATCCTCAGCATTCAGCTCAGATTCAAAAGCAACAGTTATGTCCCATGTGGCCCTCCCTCAATTCACTGATTGGTTACTGCCTGGTAACCAGTCAGTGTAAACAAAAGAGAGCTGAAAAGCAAGAAGTAGTGTTCTGTTCTGTTATGTTAGACTTGCATTCACTCCAGCCTTTATACATTACATTTTTGCCTAACTAACTATATTGAAAACATTTTTTATTTTGCACAGCCTATTTATTTACCCAGTTTTTACTTTTATACTGAACAATTCCTTTAACATCTTCAAATGGTTCAACAGACCTCTACCATTGACTTGTACACAAACTTGGCAGGTTTTAGTTGGCAAATATTCAAGTTAGAACTGTTTCCAGGGTTCTTGATTTCTGACAAAAAAGGAATATTTGAATTAGAATTTACCATTTGAACCTTAATACATATGCCTCTAAATTAGAGTAATGTAAGAACAAAAAATAAATAGGCATTACTGTAGCTCACCATTTTATGATTTGTGGCTCATCCCACAGAGATTCCTCTGCTGATATCCCAGACAGATCAATACAAAGAATAGATTCAAAGCATAGGATAGTCCAGGTAGTGATTTTAATTGCAAATGATTTTATTGAGGGAGTGTATAACACACACTATGGGGCAGATTTATTAAGAGTCAAATTGAGAATTCTAATTCAAATTTTCAAAAATTTTTTATGGTTAAAATTCTCAAATTCAAATTGTGAATAATCCGAACTTGATTTTAATTTTAAACCTAAAACCTGGCAAGTTCATATATAAGTCAATGGGAGAGGTCTAGTGACCAATTTGAAGATGTTTTTAGCCTTCCTGACATTCACGTTTTTTTCAGAGAGTTTAGTCAAATTCGATTCAAATTTGATTCAAGTTTTTCGGGTTAGTAATATTCGTTTGAGTTTCAGATATTCAATTATTTTATTAAATAACACTACAGTCGATGTTCAAGTAGATTCAAATTTATTATTCAAAATTCAACATTTGATGAATGTCTCCCCATGTTTTGAGCTAGGCTCTTTATCATATGTGAAGAGGAAAGACATTTAAGTCTGCAAACAACCTTTCACCCGTAACAGCATGCATTATGGGTAACAAAAGAGTACAGTATCCATACCAATAGGGATTAATATTATCTTGATTAGGATCAAGTACAAGGTACTGTTCAATTATTACAGAACAAAAGGGAATATGTTTTAACATGTTGATTATTTGATTACAATGTTGTCTATGGGAGATGAGCTTCCTGTAAAATAACTTTTATAGGACTTCAAGACTTTTGGAGCAGGACTTGGAAGACTTTTGGAGTTTTTTTGTGGTTTTTACAGAATAAATCTCAGATTTTTAGAACACATGATATGATACGTAAAAAAAGTAGAAATGGAATTTTTTGTAAATTGTTCCCAAAATAAGCTATGGAAATCAGAGTATTCCTGTTTGATCAAGGTCTAGTGTGGTTTACTAGACCTGGAGTGAATTTTCCTCCAGTTATTATATTCCTCCATATTCATTGGGCAACACACTGATTTTTAATGTTTCTTTTTAAATTAACACTAACCAGTATATAATTAAAACATTTGCTTGGTTCAATATGACCTGGTCTTGGTTTTCTTCAAAACTGAACCAGAGGAACAAAAGCTGCACTCAACACAAGTATTGAGCTAGAATTTTTCTGTATATTGTAAATTTCATTTGATTTAGAATTTATTAAACTAGGATTTATTTTGCCATGGGCAATGCTTATGGTTAGATTATCCACCAGATAGGTTTAATAAAGTACTTACTGTAAAAAGACAATATCATTTATTTCAAAAGCAAACATTGAAATATGATATATAAACATAGCTTGCATGACATGCCTTAAGGATTTCTCATTTTACAGGTTTATAGAACTTCAAGTTAGTTACAAATAATTTACCTTGGCTTACAGGCATTCACTGTTTGAATATACTGAGTGAAGTGTCCAACGCTCTAAAAATTATAATATCTCACCCACAATCTGAATATAAATTTATAGTCAGAAGAACTGTAGAATATCTTTGGCCTGTTATTATGTTTATTTATGTGGAAGCAAAAAAATGTTATAAGATTCAGAAACTCGAGACATATTTTACAGTATAAAAACTATGATAATAAAGACCGTATTATAACAATGCAAACTTTATATAGAATAACCCTTAAACGGTGTCATCAATATGACTAAGATTCAATATTTGTTGGGGACGCACTTGGTCTTAGCACAGCCTAATACTGTTAAAGGGCAAGGAAAGTGTAAAATAGAATAAGGCTAGAAATGCTGTATTTTGTATACTAAACATAAACATGAACTTACTGCACCACAAGCCTAATCAAACAAATGATTTATGCTTTCAAAGCTGGCCACAGGGGGCTGTCATCTTGTAACTTTTTTATACATCTTTGTCTGACACTGGCACTGCACATGCTCAGTATGGTCTGTGCTGCTTAGGGATCGTCCTAAATGATCAAAAAACAAAGCTGTTTGAGTTCTGCATGGCTAGTAAGTAAGGCGGGAGCTCCCCCTGCTGTTCATAAGTATGATTGTTTCCCTGCCAGAAGTTAGGGACCGTCAGACAATTCCTATCCTCAGCACTAAATGAAGGGAGAATTTCACTGCATACAGTCAGGTTTCTTATAAAAACAGTACACATTTTTAAATTAAAGTATATTGGAGGTAGATTTCTTTTTCATTAAAGAAAGTAAAAATGGGATTTTATTTCTTTGCCTTTCCTTGCCCTTTAAGAAGAAGATTAACAATCTAAGATAACCATGAAATGTTCATATCATATCATTTGTAATCAATGCCACCATGCAACATGAGTAATATCCTTTCCCGGGTCTGACAAATTCATTTCCTGCAGAGATGGTTAGACAAATATTTCCCATATTGCCAATTCCAGAGTGAACAGACCGCTTCCTCTAACAAGGAATGCATTATTACATTGTTTCATTGTGGCCTCATTAACCTAACTGATGAAAACAAATGTAGGTAAAAACAAAACTGGAATACAAACACAAACTAGTGGAAGACTGCACAATGAGGGTTTAATGGTTGAATGCATGGATGCCTAGAGATACAGTTTCCAGTACAGATAATGACAAATAGACTATTGTTTTGTGCTGAGGTTGCACTTCCCCATTTCTCACTTAAAGTGCAACTTGGGTGTGAAATAAATTAGATTTATCTGTGGTTTATTATATATGTTTGGCAGTATTTGGGACATAATTTCATTTACTGAGATGGAAGTTCATGTTGTTGCAAGTGCCTTTGGTCATTAGTTGGTGGGCTAAGACTTGAATGGATTCTAAATTTGAGAAGATTTTCAAATTGTTTTATTTGGTATAAGGGTATGGGACCTGTTATTCAGAATGCTAGACACCTGTGTTTTTTAAATAACAAATCTTTCTTAAGATACCTTAAATCTACTAGAAGATGATGTAACAATTAAATAACCCCAATAGGCTGGTTTTGTTTTCAATACGGATTAATTATATATTAGTTTTGATCGAGTAAAAGATACTGTTTTGGTTATTACAGAGAATCATTTTTAAAATTTGGATTAAATTTGGATAAAATGGAGTCTATGGGAGATGGCCTTTCCATAATTCCTTACTGGTTAACAGGTTTCTGGATAACGTATCACATATCTGTACTGGATAAGTTAAAAGTTTTGTCTTTTTTTGCCAGACATGGTCATTGTAATAACTAAGCTAAAAGACGAAGACACTTATACATTTTATAAGCCTGAAGGAGTAAATAGTATTAAGGCAAAAGGTGCTGGCAAAGCAACAAATGTCCTTTTGTTGGGTGCATCCAAAATCATGCAACCTATAACTAGAGTACTATGAAAATTTTACATTTTATAAACCTTGGATTTGTGGGGAGCAATGATTTGTATTTTTATCAATTCTTCATTCATTGCAAATACAGGTGAGCAAAATATTTTGCCGTGTTTCATTGGGAAAAAAAGCTAAGTGAAAATTCGAATGAAATTTGAAAAAAGTAAGGGCTACTTAGACTATCGAATAACCAAAATTTGAATTGAAAAAATTCTTTAAAATCCTTCGAATTTGACTATTCGCCATCTTTAACATCAAACATCAAAAACATTCAAAGTCGTTAGTATAGAACAAAATAAAAACAACAATACAAATTAAACTTTAAAATAGCAAAACCTTTATTAAGAAATAACTTACAGAAACTCCGCTTCCTGTCCTCTATAGAAAAGGCAACAGGGCGACGATGATCCATCATGTAGAGATCGATTTCTTCTCCCATATGCTACGGACAGTGTGTGGAAGGTGATGTCGGCGCTGGTGGAATAACAAGTGCGGGATACAACAGCAGCTGGAAACTTCTCCCGGGAGCTGCGGCATATTTATTGACTGGGCTGGAAACTGGGACCAGGATGGGCAGCACGGAGTTCAGGGACTCACTGGTTCTGTACAAATCCCTCTGTTCGATCCGCGTTCTCCGGAGCGCTCTCTATGCATGGGCAGCCGTATAGTCAGCAGGTTGCTCTGGAGCTGCTGTGGCATCAGCACACGCAGTAAGTTCGCTAAAGTGCGCCCCTTTGTAAGTAAGTTGTTTCTTACTAAAGATTTTGCTATTTTAAAGTTTAATTTGTCTTTTTTGTTTTTATTTTGTTCTATACTAAACATTTTTTTAATTTTGTTTTTATTTTACTGGTCCTTTAAAGCTGATAAATTGCCATTAGAGCCTATGGGGGACCTACTGGAAGCTTTTCTGGAAAATCAAATTTTTTTTTAAAATTTGATTCAAATTCAATCAAATTCTATCGAAAACAGACCATTTTCGATCGAAACCCCCCAAATAAATTGATGTCTGAATTTCAAATTTTTTTTCATTCGAAATTAGAGCCCTTAGTAAATCTGTGTATAGCAAAAAAAAAAAAAAATTTGAGTGGTTTTTGCATGAAAAAGAGGCTATTGACTTCAATGTGTTTGACAAATTTTTTTTGGAAAGAGTAACAATAAGGCATTAAGGTGACATATATGCCCACTTCTGTTTTATTTTGCTTCATCTCCCCACTGGTGAATTTACTTATTAAACTGTGAAATATTCATGTGTATTAAAAATTAAACGGTATATAGGAATTAAGTACATTATGAAATGTTTGCCCACTGGCACGCCCTGTTTTGCAAGTCTGAATGATGCGCAAGTAAGGGATTATATGGGTTGCCTATGTGCCTCCTCTAGCCCACCCTTCATCAAAACAGTACTACAAAATGCAGGCAACACTGTATTCACTGGGGGAGCACAGGACTCTGGCAATTTATTTACTGTGCAAGGCAGAACACAAAGGACAAAATCATTGAAGATAGTATGTCTTTTTGCACTGGAAAAAAGATGATTGCTAAGGGATGTGATTACATTTTACATCTGACATTATAGACAAATATCAGGTGACCTTTTTATCCATAAAGAGGACTAGAAGAAAAGGATTTTCATTTGAAGAAGTGTAGGTGGTTCTTCACAGTGAGGACAGTGAGGTTGTGGAATGCACTGCTGGAAGGTGTTATAATGACTGATTCTGTTAATGACTTTAATGGGCAGATTTATCAAGGGTCGAATTTCGAGTTTCTAAAAAATCCCATAAACTCGAAAAAAAATGACCAATCAAAATTATTTAAAAAATTTAAATTTTTAAATTCAGGTGAATAGGATTGACCTGCAAACTCAATTGGAATCAAATGCAATTAAAAAAAAATTCTTAATTTTTTATTATTTTTTGACTCCAAATTGATTGTAGGAGGACCCACATAGGCTAAAACACCAATTCTGCAGGTTTTAGATTGCGATTAATGCACAGTACATGATAAATTTAAAAATTCAAAATTTTTTAAAATTCTAATCAAATTTGGACTATTCCCTAGTCAAATTACACAAAAAATAAACTCGAAGTTAGAATGACATTTTTTAAAAAGTATTATTGAACGCCCATAACTTCTAACTTCGAAAATTTGAAGAGACAAAGACCAAGCAAAATTTACTGTAAAAAAATGAAGTTTTTTTGTGGGTTGAAATAGTCTGAATCAATTAAGATTGTGTTTGATCTACTTTGATTCGAGTTACCAAATGAGTGCAAATAGGGGATGTACCCCATGGGCTAAAACAGCAATTCGGCAGGTTTTAGATGGCGAATAGTCGAAGTTTTAAAGCGACAGTACATGATAAATTTCGATATTTGAATAGTCTAAATTTTTTAAAATTCAAATTGAATTTTAGCCTATTTGATAGTTGGAGTACACAAAAATAGCTCAAAATTTACTTCAGATTTTTACTTTGACCCATGATAAATCTGCCCATTAGGGTAGGTAGGAGGATTTATTGGACAAGCATAATATCCAAGGCTATTGTGAAACTAAAATTTACAATCAGTAGCAGATTTATTAAGTTCAAATGGTAAATTTGAATTAAATTTTAAAACATTTTTTGTCAATACTCACAAATTTGAATTTAAAGGAGAAGAAAAGGTTAAAACTAAGGGGCAGATTTACTAAGGGGCTGAAGTGATTTACTAAGGGGTCGAAGTGAAAATTAGAATAAAATTAGAATTTTTCTAATTCTAATTAATTTTGGGCTACTTCAACTATCGAATAGCCCAAAATTGGATTTGAATTGAAAAAAATGGACTATTCAAATTTTGAAAAAGAAGCCCTTTAAAAATCCTTCGAATAAAAATAGTTTCTGATTTTTCAAATACATCATTTGATCTGAATTTTATCTTAAAGGTTCCAGGAGGTCCCCCGTAGGCTAAAATAGCAATTCGGCAGGTTTAAGGTGGCGAAGTATCAAATTCAATTTTTTTTAAAGAGACAGTACTTCAAAATTAGAAAATTTGAATTTTTTCAATTCAAATAGAATTTTATGTTATTCGATAGTCGAAGTAGTCAAAAACTACTTTGAAATTAGAATTTTCACTTCGAACCTTAGTAAATGTATCCCATAAGGTGGGAGACCCTGTTGATATTGCTTAAGATGATCATACATTGTTGAACTATGGACTATGGATTCCTGCATTAACAGAACCTCTTGCTTATGCAGAAATTGCTTTGCTGGGACCTGTAAAAAGTCTGCTGTGTGCTTTAATCTATAATGTATAGAATTGGAATTTGAACTGTTTTGAGTTTAACATTTATCTACTTTCCCCCCTTTTATATTAGCTTTCTCCTGCATGCCAGCTATTATTTTGTAGTACAGTTTCCAAACTTTATAATTTAAGGGCTAAAAAAATGATGCCCTTTAGACAGTAAATAATAAACATATTTCCCTTGTTTTAATGCTACCAGAGGAGCAAGTGACAGATTTGATTTATTCTCTCAAACAGACACAGCTCCCTTGTTATTGATGCCATTATCATCACCCTTCCTCTTGAGAGATACACATACTAAGATACTCTGAAGCCGTAGTTTCTGTACAAATGCATCTGTACAAGGCGGTGTGTAAATAATATATGTTTTATCATAAAGCATTCTAAATCAATATATGCATCCTGGGGCCAACCTGTCATTTTCATATAAAAACTAGGGAGCTAGACTGCTAATATTGGTTTAATAAACAAACATATAGAGAATGTACTTTGTTGATGAGCAGGTTTTACATTTCTGTTCTGGTTGCAGGTTTAAATTATTGACATCATGATTTGTTCACTTTCAGCACCAGACTAAGGGCCTATTTAAACTGATTTTACAAATCAAATATTTTTCACCAAAATGTTTTAATTTTTCTTTTTCTCTCCTTTTAAAGGGATACTGTCAAGGGAAAATATGTTTTTTTTTTTCAAAGCACACCAGTTAATAGTGCTGCTCCAGCAGAATTCTGCACTATAATCCATTTTTTCAAAAGAGCAAACAGATTTTCTTATATTTAATTTTGAAATCTGTCATGGGGCTAGACATATTGCCAGTTTCCCAGGTGCCCCAATGTGACTTGTACTTCAGTCACTCTTTACTGTTTACTTTGTACAGTAAGTTGGAGTGATATCACCCCCTCCCCCCCACAGCAGCCTAACAACAGAACAATGGGAAGGCAACCAGATAACAGCTCCCTAACACAAGATAACAGCTCCCTAGTAGATATTAGAATAGCACTCAATAGTAAAAGTGCCACTGAGACACATTCAGTTACATTAAGTAGGAGAAATAACAGCCTGCCAAAAAGCAGATCCATCCTAAAGTGCTGGAACAGGTCACAGATCACATGACTGGGGGCACCTGGGAAACTGACAATATTTCTAGCCCCCATGTCAGATTTCAAAATTAAATATGAAAAAATCTGTTTGACTGATGCATGTCCCATGACAGTATCCCTTTAATTAAAAAAATTTGTGATTTCAAATGTGTAGCCCAGAAAACTACAGGTATTAGACCTGTTATCCAGAATGCTCAGGACCTGGGGTTTTCTAGATTAATGCCCCCTGTAATCTCAGCTCCCACCTCCTATCCAGAAAGATTGCAACCCTACTTATATGTAGTGTCTAGAATAATGATAAAGGATGTAGATTAGACCAGATAGTTGGTTCAGTAATAAATATTACAAATGTCCTACCTTTTACATCCAATTGATTTTAAGTATTGTCAATAGGATGCCACTAGTGCCATATCAATGAAAAACCTTGAATTTAAAAACACTATCATTTTAATTTGCATGAAAAAAAACTTGATTACACAATTACGAATTCAAATGTTTAAAGGTAAAGTCAAAAGCGTCCCGCGACTCGTTTCGCGAATTTTTCGCCGATTCGCGAATTTCCCTGGAAATTCGTGAATTTTTCGGCAAAGCGAATCACGGGAGATTCGCCCATCACTACTCATATGTAAATAAACCATTTTCATGATAATGTACGTTTTTAGTAGTATGTGCCATTGGGTAATCCTAAATAGAAATTTGCCATTACTAAGGGCCGGAACCTGGTATCCTACTTTTCACGGTGCACAATCCATATATGTTCGGTCACATGAGCCAATTAACAGACAGAGTTGTGTCTTTTGCTTCCACACTTCTTCCTGTTACAGTATTTCTGGTCAGGTGATCTCTTCCTTTTACAGTTAGAGCTGCAGTATTTCTGGTCAGGTGATCTACGAGGCAGCACACAGACCATCACCGAATAGGGGCTCAAAGTAAGATATGTAAAATGACAATATTTACTGATATTTTATTTGGTAATATTCTTTGTTATGCCATTTCAAAGGTTTGTTCACCTTTAAATTAACTTTTAGTATGAAATAGAGAGTGAAATTCTGAGAATTTGCAAGTGTATTTCACTTTTTTTTATTATTTGTGTTTTTCACAGTTAGTTACTGTATTTAGCTTTTTTATTCAGAAGTTCACCAGTTTGCAGTTTCAACAATCTGGTTGCTAGTGTCTGAATACCCCTAGCAACCATGCACCAATTTGAATAAAAGACTGGAATATGAATAGGAGAGGTCTGAATAGAAAGATGAGTAATAAAAAGAAGAAATAAAAAAACATTTGTAGTCTTACAGAGCATTTGTTTTTTTAAGATGGGGTCAGTGACCCCTATTTGAAAGCTGGAAAGAGTCAGAAGAAGAAGGCAAATAATTCAAAATGTAAAAACAAAAAAGGAAAACCAACTGGAAAGTTGCTTGGAACTGACCATTCTATAAAATACTAGAAGTTAACTTAAAGGTGAATCACCCCTTTAATATGATATAAAATATTGGTTGCACAAGTAATAATTTTGGAGGTAAAGTTTTCCTTTAAAAAGCTGTAAAAATATCATTCTTATATAGAAGCTGGCAAGGTTTTAGCTGCTGAATTTGTTCATTCAAAGGTTTGATATTTGTTTTGACTGAAATCTCTAAGATAAAGAAAAATAATCAAAACAATCCTATTGGGTTTATTTAAAGTTTAAATGATTTTTAGTAGGCTTAAGGTGTGACAAGACAAATTGCAGAACAATTCCTTATCTAGACACCCCCACATCCTGAGTATTCTGGATAACAGGTCCCATACCTGTACTTGAATTTTTTTTTATCCTGGAAGGGTGGCTGTTTTTATTTTTTCTGTCATTATTTCATACATGATGGTGGTGAGACTGGTGGTGCACTTGCCTTCTAGATTATTTACATATAGTGATGGGCGAATTTATTCGCCAGGGGCGAATTCGCGGCGAATTCCCGCGATTCGCCGCTGGCGAATAAATTCGCGAAACGACCAGAAAAATTCGCCGCCAAAAATTTGCCGCGCAAAAACGAGTCGCGCGCCGTTTTTGACGCGACGCGCCGAAAACGACGCGACGCGCGTCGAAAACGACGCGATGCGTCGGAATCGACACGACGCGCGTCAAAACCGACGCGACGCGCGTCAAAAACGACGCGCGACTCGTTTCGCGAAATGGTGAAAAATTCGCGAATTTCTCTGGAAATTCGCGAATTTTTCGGCGAAGCGAAACGCGCCCGTTTCGCCCATCACTATTTACATACCCATTAATCCCTCTGGTCCTTAAGAATTTACAACTAATTATAATACATTGCTTCCAAATAGGAATATAATCATGGCTCAAGAAGCCAATGGGGAGAAATATATTAAATCTTACTCATTGGCTTCAAATACTTTTAAGGCTTATGTTTTTTTTTTTTTTATGCCAGGAAAGAACTGGCCCTGCAACGATGAATGCAATTTATTCTTCAGAAGCAAGGGCCTTGTGTATTGTGTTCATATATTGAAAAGGAATTCATCGAAAATGAGATAAGAGGTAGGAGGCTAATGGCCCAATAGGTCATTAAGCTTTTTCAAACTGCCAATAAAGCTGCTTTTGTGATTAATTGATCTTTTGATGTCTTAACAAGCCAGAACGGCCAACATAAATTCTAATAAAATTTGCCGGACGTTAATGACTTTAAGGGAAGATTGTATTAGAAGCACAAATGTGTGTTTTGTGATTACAGCGCACAAATTAGTATGCTGGTATTTTATTTTTTACGGCACGTGGGGAATGTACAGTATTGATATTTTCTACAGTAATCTGTGCAGATTGTTTCACAGGGTAATAAATTGTGTGGTGCCTAATATAAAATAGCAACCCTGTGGTGTAAAAATGCAGTACAAAGTAAATGACAATTATACTAAGGTGGACATGGAGAAAGAGGATTCTCCGGGTTATGACTTCTCAAGTCAATGTCGATGAATTTTGCTCTTCCAGCTCCATACTCAAAAGGTAGTTTTCTACGCTGATCCATATTTTTCTCAACAACTGATCACTATTGCATTAGTAGGTAGTGTGTTTCAATGATAACATTAAATCATACAATGCCTCCAAAATATAGGAATCATGCTCTACAATTCAACTACATAATTAGCTTTTATCTTCTGTGAGTGTTTGGCTACCAGACTGATGTGTACAACAGAACAATGAATTAACAAACAGGGGCTCATTATAATTATGGATACAAATAAATACAAAGTACAGTAATAAATGCAAGTAATTAAAAAAAAAAAGCAGCTGTGTTAAAGATTACCCAGAGCTAACTGTCAAAGAGACCAGTGGATAGAGGTCCCTTCCACAGGGCTTACAATCTAAATAAGGAGGATATTAAGGGGTAGATTAATGGTGTGAAGGATTCGAATGGATTCAAAATTCGATTGAATTGTAAAATGATGATTTTTTTTTATCATCAAATTTGCAAAATTTGATCATATTGAATGATTCGAATAGATCAAATAAAAATCTATTTGATCATTTGACCATTCGATGATCAAAGTACTAGCCTTTTTTTTTTTTATTTGATGGCCCAATTCGCTAGATTAAACCTACCGAATTGCTATATATATATATATGGGAAGCTCCCATAGGCTTTTTTTTCTTTAAGTTTTCTTATTGAATAAAAATCGTACCATCGAACACTTCGTACGATTTTTTCGAGGAATCAAAGAAAATTTCACGATTTGTTCATAAAATCCATCGATCGATCGAGAAATCGAAAACCGGTAAAATTCTTCAAATTCGATGTTCGTTTTTGTCGGATTTTACTTCGAAAATTGTACTAGGCTAAAAGCCCTCGAGAATTTGACCCTTAGTAAATCTGCCCATAAGTGTTGCAGGTTACAGAGTTGAAATGTTATCATTGCTGAGAGACAACCAGGAGAGATTGGTTGAAGCAGTTTTATTCAGGATCTTGTGTAGCAGTGTAGTAATGTACTTGAAGGTAGAGCTAGTCTATTGCTGACATCTCCATTGTTGTACTGCAAACAATAATAGTCTTGGGGTTAAGTAGGATCCAGCATGGGCCTTATGGTTTTGACAATCCCTTGGTGATGGGGAGATCTGTTTAACTTTTGGGTACCCTTGTTTACTTCTAGCAATTGTTGGGCCTGCTCTTGGGATGTAAAAAGATAATAATGTTTCTATTATCTCTGGAATGCAGCCTGGCTTGGGGTAGATCATTCAGTATGCCATGGTATATTCACGTAGTCAGCAGTGTCCTTAACCACCATCAGGGTTGAGTCTCTCTACAGCACAGAAGTTTCAGGTTGAATGTGCAAGATTGTGCCTGGGTTGTTTAGTCCTTTAGACTATAAGGAAAGAGTAGAAGCTGTCTCTCTCAAGAGTATCTAGCAACCTTTGCTTCTGGATTCTGACCTTCACAGCCTTTGGTCCACAATACTGAGGTTCAAATGGCGATTTTTATTCTCCAAATCATTGAAGTGTTCTAGCAAGGCTTTTTTTTTTTGATGTAGAGATGCAAATATAGTACAGGTATGGGACCTGTTATCCAGAATGCTCTGGTCTTGGGGTTTTCTAGAGAAGGGAACTTTTCATAATTTGGATCTCCATACCTTTAGATTACTAAAAATTAATTTAAACATTACATAAAACCAATAGGATTGATTTGCCTCCAATAAGGATTAATTGCATCTTAGTTTGGATCTATAACGATCTGTTTACCTCGGATCCCGGAGGAAGGTAGCTGATCCAGGAGAACTGATGGTCACAGGATCCTCTCTACGGCTCCAGTATTCACTGACGCCCTTTTGGGGCCCTGGGCTTTCTGCTGCAGAGGTGGTAGAGTAGCCAGGCGAGTTACCAGAAGCGAGGTATCAAGGGATCAGGCAAGGTGTAGTCAAGTGCAAGCAAAGGTCGGTTCCAGAAGACTGGTTTCAGAGAAGCGAAGTACCAAGGGATCAGGCAAGGCGTAGTTAAATGCAGGCAGAGGTCGGTTTTAGGCAGTGAAGGTTCAGAAGTCAGGAAAACAGGCAGAGGGTCAAAACCAGGAAACTCGGACAACCAGGGCTTTAGCTGGAACAGTAGGAAATGAAGCCAGCTTGGGCAATGTGAGAAAGAAGAGGAAGGTATTTAAGGGAACAGGCTGAGGAAAAAAAATTTGAAATTCGACCATGGGAATAGTGGGGAAGGAAAATCCTTTGAAATCGACTATCGAATTGGAAGGATTTTACCGCAATTCGAACGATTGAATATAAAAAATATTTGAACGATTTTATATTCAATCAAAGATAATGATACCCAATTCGGTAGCAAGTGGTTGAGTTAAAATTTAAATGGGAAGTTATTTGACCATCGAATATTCGAATATTCAAATAAATTTTTATTCAAATCATTCAAATTCGTTTTTTCTTATGGCTACTTTTTTTCCCAAATGCATTACAGTCAATGGGCATTTTCTTCTCTGAAACTTTTTTGTCACAGTGAATTTTTGCCGCAGTGTTGTGAAAAAGTGTTGGCAAAATTATTTGCAGCTAGGATTATTTGAATAAAATGGAGTCTATGGGAGGCGGGCATTCCGTAATTCTGAGGTTTCTGGATAATGGGTTTCTGGATAACGGATCCCATACCCAGAGACGGGCGTAGCTGGCTGGGCACCCTAGGCACCTGGCCGGACAGCTCGCCATATATCCCCATCTTCCGTGCATGCACATTGGCATTGCTGGTGTTCACATGCACATTAGTGGCATTCGCATGTACATGCCTATTAACAGTGCTCACGTGTACTTCAGCATTGTTTGCTCTTGTGCATGTCAGCAGCGTCCGCGCACAAGTGTGCCAGAAGCGCACATGGCCCGGAAGTCTATTACCAGTTCCGGTCTAGGGGTAGGCTGTAGCGGTAGCTTCCCCCAATCTTTACGGCCTAGGCAACTGCTTCTTCTGCCTACCCCTAGTTCTGGCCCTGCCCATACCTGTGCCAGGTGCAAAAAAAATTAATTTTCCCAAATGTTATTGTTTTACTACAATACAGAACTGAGATATCTTTCTATTTCTGGGTAGTATATTGATATAGCACATTCATAAGCAGGCATTTTACATCAGATGCCATTCTGCTAAAGAAACAAATTGCGCATTAAGGTTGGGAAGGGCCAGGAATCTTAATGAAACATTTCTGAAAGACAAGGCATATTAACAATAATGGTGTGAAATATAAAAACACATTTTAGGCCTCGTTTCTGAAATAATATTTCTATCTTATCTTCAAGCAGCGGCTTAAGTAGCTCTTCATGTTTTATTTGATGTGCAGATTGCAGTAATGCTTTATGATTTTATTCTGTTCATTCTCCAAGTTTCCCATTCCTCATGTGTTGCAGTTCTCATTTCTCCCACTCGCCTGCAGGAAAAAGGAGAATGTAACAATGGAATGTTCTCTTTCCTGCAACATTAATCTGCTCTGTTATGTTCTGAACAACATTTATTGGTGGATGTGGGGAATATCTATTACGAATTACACTTAGGGGCAGATTTACTATTATTCCCCCAAAAAAGATCGAATTTCCTCGATATTTGATTAGCATTGGATTTTCGAATGCTAATCGAATAGTTTTAGGCTACCCTTTTATCATTCGACGATAGAATAATGATCATTCGATCATTCGAATAATCCGTACGATTCCAAGACTTCGATCGTACGAATCCTATTCGATCAGGACTTAGCCTCAGAAGCCTATGGGAGGGCTCCCACAGGCTTCTATTACAATTCGGTAGGTCCAATCTGGCGAAGTAGGCAATTGAATAACTTTAAAAAATTAAATCCTTCGCTGATCGAATGATCGAATGTTCGATCATTCGAATCTATTCGATAATTCGGACGTTCGCTATTCGATGATCGAATAAGCCAAATTTGCATATTCGACCAATTGAATTTATCCTACGATCGTTGTTCGATCGAATTTGATCGAATTTCGATCTATTCACGTGAATTTAGTAAATCGGCCCCTGTGCATATTACATACTACAGGTATGGCATCCCTTATTCATAAATCTGTTATCCAGAAAACTCTGAATTACTGAACAACTGTCTCCCATAGACTCCATTTTAGCCAGATAATCCAAATGTTTTTAAAAATGATTTCCTATTTTTCTGTAATAATAAATCACTACCTGTACTTGATCCAAACAAAAATATAATTAATCCTTATTGGATCCTATTGGAAGGAAAACCAGCCTATTGGGTTTATTTCATGTTTAAATGATTGTTCAGTAGACAAGAAATGAAGATCCAAATTACAGAAAGATCCATTGTGTGGGAAACCCCAGTGCCGTGATACAGGCCTGTAAGTCTTAAAGGAAGACTATACCCCCAAAATGAATACTTGAGCAACAGATAGTTTATATTAAATTAAGTGGCATATTAAAGAATCTTATGAAACTGGTAAATATATATATAAGTAAGTATTGCCCTTTTACATCTCTTACCTTGAACCCCCATTTAATGATGGTTTGTGTGCTGCCTCAGAGATCACCTGACCAGAAATACTACAACTCTAACAGGAAGTAGTGTTGGAACAAAAGACATAAATATGTCTGTTAATTGGCTCATTTGACCTAAATATAGTTTGCTTGGTATGTTGTGTGCACTGTGAATTATACAATCCCAGGGGGATTACCCAATGGCACATACTACTAAAAAAAAGTATATTATCAGGAAAATGGTTTATTTGTTAGGAGTTATGTTTTTTACAGTATATGCTTGACCCACTTCCCACTCACAGGCGGCCATAAAAACTCAATCTGTATCCTGCTAGGCCATGCCCCCTTGCATTCCTGAGGGAGGGGAGAGCGTCCAGTTACCTGATACCCTGGAGGACCAATTTTAATAGGAAGTTCATCAGGTTTCTTTCCCCTTGCCTCGAGGATCAGGCATTCTATATCTTTGTGTAAGAGTATAGGTTTCTATGTTAGTTGTTTTTTTTTTAATTACTTATATTAGATGTACTATGACCTGGATGAATAAAATCTTCATAGTCTATGTCTATTTCTCTTTTTATTTTACAACTGTTTGTGACTGTATAATTTTTAATGTATGTCTCTTTTTGTAACATCTGTTTGTTAATTTGCATTGTTATACCTTGTATCATATTAAATATAACATTTAATAAGTCTGTCTTTGATGTTCTAAACCAACGATCCCCAACTAGTAGCTTGTGAGCAACATGTTGCTCTCCAACCCCTAGGATGTTGCTTCCAGTGGCCTCCAATCAGGTGCTTCTTTTTGAATTCCTAGCTTAAAAGCAAGCTTTAATTGCATAAAAAACATGTGTATGGTCAAACAGAGCCTCCTGTTGGCTTTAAGTCCAAATAGGAGCTACCAATACCCAAGCTCAGCCCTTATTTGGAAGCCCCAGCAACTTTTTGCATGGTTATGTAGTTGCTCTCCAACATTATTTTACACTTGACTGTGGCTTAGTGATGGGCGAATCTCATGCGTTTCGCTTCGCCGAAAAATTTGCGAATTTCCAGAGAAATTCGCGAATTGGCGAAAAAATTCGTGAAACGAGTCGCGCGTCGTTTCCGACGCGCAGCGCGTCAATCGCGTTGCGTCAAAAACGACACACGACTCGTTTTTTTGGGCAAATTTTTCGCCGCGAATTCGCCCCTGGCGAATAAATTCGCCCATCACTACTGTGGCTCACTAGTATAAAAGGCTGGTAACCCCAGCTCTAAACGAACCTAGCCCAAAAGTGTGTAACTGTGAGCTTTAACCCTCTGCAAGCTGAATGGAAATGCTAGTCTATGTGCATGTGGATTAACCCTTTGATTACTGGTAGGAAGAGTGTGTGTTCCATTTACCTGAACCCTTAACCATTGTAGTGACTGGCATCTTTCACCGCCAGCCTAAAGTATGAAAGTTGTGGCAGCAAGTTGAATGAGTTTGGGGATGTTGGTTGGTCTGTGGTGCTGTGCTAGTCTAACCTGCGTGCAAGATGTGAGAGACTGAGTTAGTGACCCCTGATAGCTACACCCACATATTCCAGAGAAAAAGAAAATAATTTTTAAAAACGTGGATTATTTGGATAAAATGGAGTCTACGGGAGACGGTCTTTTCATAATTCGGAGCTTTCTGGATACTGAGTTTCCATATAACGACCCCATACCTGTAATCCATTTCAAGTACACACTGAAACTTTAAAAACACACAACACAACGAGTCTAATCATATATTTCTATTTAGATAAACCAAGGAGGCAATGCATTTCTATTCCATTTCACTGACAGCACCATCATACAACATCTGTTTAATAAGGAAACAAAGAGATGAGTGTATATTTAAGAACACATCTAGACTATCCTTACCTATCCCTAACAGTTCCCACAGTATAAAACGTTCAGGCAGAACACAATATAATTCTAGTGAAGAGGCACGAGGAGATGAATTGTCTCCCACAATGTCATTCAAGGACCCAGTGCTGAATTCTAACCATCCTTCATTGTTTCAGGCTCAGTGTTATCCTTTCCAGAGTATTCACTTCTACCAGCCACATAAATCCCCATTCATAGGAGCACCTACTTCTTAATCATTATCTGTATACATTTTGCTTTTATTCTTTACATCTTATTGCTATTGTATTGCCAGGTTTCAAAAATGCATCCCAATATCTCTGTGGCTGCTTGTCTATGTTGTAAATGTTTAATATATTGGCAAGTGGTAAATAAGCCTAAAGCTATCTTGGTTCAGTGATTTAAATCAGGAGTGTCCAACTGAGGCCTCCAGCTGTTCCAGCTTTACAGCAGGGCTTCTAATTGTATGGGAAATAAACTCTATTTAAAAGTAATGCTATTCTTTCATTTATTTTCCCCTAAATAGACAGTGATGTATGAAAGTTTATTGTGTGTGCAGAACATTTCTTCTCATACTGTTCCTTCTATAAAGGAGCGTCTAAATTCTTGACTGAGACATTTTCTCATTCAATAGATGAGCACTTCTTTAATGTACTGTTGCAGTGAATGAAGAAGTGTATATTAATATAATGTATAAAATATAAATTGTAAACTCTGGCTTGAAATGTGCCAAAACTGGTCACCATGTTCAGATTTCATTCTTAATAGTACTATTATCTATAGGCTAGATGGTACCCAATGTGACTAATCAGTGTCTAAAGGAGTTTTGGAGACAACATCCTTCAATAGCTCCTGATTCATCATTCTCCATGATTCTCAGGGCCTATCAGCTCTAGTAGGTTGGAGCAAAGTCAAAGTAGGACATCAGGAACTGATGGATCACTGCAATATAACGGTTTAGGAGCCCCCAGGAAGACCTATATTGGGGAACTGAAATGCAGAGCAATGACATCACGCGCCACAACATGATGTGATGATGTCAGGGGGTCGGCCATGGTCGCGGCCATCTTGGATCTGAAGCACAGTGCTCCTGATGATGAGGTGGTAATGTTAAGATAGACCACAGTTTTGCATCACGATTCATTGCACATTTCAAATATGTATGAGTGCACTGATGGCTTAGAGAGCACATTGTCTACCTCTCATCCTAGTTCAAGAACATAACAACTGTTTACTTACAATCTCTATTTAAGTTTCCTACAGTTATGACTAATGGAATATCAAGGACAGGGAAAAAATAGCCATAAGGCTTGGTCCCCTGCCTTCTGTTCCCACCTGGAAAGCTTAGTTTATGTTACTAATCCATGCCAGCCTTGCATAAGGTCTCTCATAATAAGACTGCTTTTTACTTTGGGTTCCAAACATGTGCGGTAGAGGAACCAAAACAATGTGGGAAAATGTGTGTTTTCCCTTTAAGTTCTTTATAGTAAGAGAGATAAGCACCAGGAAGGGTGTTCATAAACAGAGAATAGGTTATTTGTTTAAAGGCTTTGGTAGCCAGGTCCTGGATGCTGGAGTATTCTAGAAAAAACACGCAATCCAGGTACTCCAGTCCAGAAGTCCAGCTCACGAATTAGAGCTCACCATCTACAGGAAGGCTGTCCAGTGGAAAGGTATTAAGTTAAAATGAGACTGTTAGGAAGATCTCTCAAAGCAGGACACAGAGCTGGAAGGACACCCGAGGAACTCCCAGAGGGGCTAGGGGTGACATTTGCCACTGCAAGGTGCAGAGAGAGACCAAGTAACAGTCTGTCTAAGGAAAGCCAAGAGGCTGAACAATCCCCACAAGAATCCTGAGTACAGGGTTGACCCCAACTTGTATGTTTTCTTACTGGTAGTCCACAAGGGGTCCAGTTTATTAAGGGAAATCTTCAGGGCAAATTTACAAAATTCGTGTGAAGGATTCGAAGTTCGATCGAATTCATTCGAATACCGATTGTACGATTTTTTAGGATATTCGAATATGCAAATTTGCCCTCTTCGATCATCAAATACTGAATTATCAAATGATCGGATATTCGATAAATTAAAAATTTTAATATCCTTCGAATGCCTACCCCCCCATAGGCTTCTTTTGCTAATTCCTGCTCGAATACCATTCGTACGATCGATCGCTCGAATAGTACGAATTTTTCGGAGGCTTGAAGGCAAAAGTAAAATTTTTTATTCTTTTCAGTGTTATATTAATTCACTCCTTGTTCTTCCTATCAGTGTTAAAATATTTGCAAACAAATGACAAAACACACCAGATCATGTTATTACAACATTTAACATAATTATGCAAAAGCAAGTAAATTAAAATGTAACTTCCCACAAATATTTAGCTTTGGTTATTTTTTCACTTGAGCAAAATCAATCTTTGCTAGTACGTTTCTGTATTCCAGAGGTCAGGTTTGACATGACTTACAAAAATCTCTAAAGGGTAGCAACAGTTGTTATCTGCTACAACAAATTCTCTCCTGATTTATCCAAACAAAATATTCCTTCTCTGTATTCTGTGACTATTCTTTCCCTTCTATACAAAGTACAATTTATTAAGTACAAGTAACATTGCACCATTGCAATGTTTTCTTTCCACAACTATTCTCCACTGGGGCTGATAACTTTATTTTTAGGTTCTATTGCCATTTAGGAGAATTCCTTATCCAAGAGGGGAGCTTGGCTTTGGTACTTTATTACTCATAAACAGAAGCCAAAAGTCATATAAGGTCATATAACAGAAGCCAAAAGTCCATAGCTTTTTATGCATATATACAATAAACATATGCTTAAGGCTTTCCCAATTTATTCCCCAGATGTGCCACCAGGTAAGAGTACAACCATGGTCCCCGAGTGTCACTGTCATTTAGGAAATACTGTGTCTGGAGCTATAAGTCATCATTCATAAACTCTGCTTAATTTGTCCACTTTCCAAGGATAAGTAAACCATAAAAAATGTAATGTTAAATTGTTTAGGGTGCTCAGGACCTGGGGGTTTCCAGATAACGGATCTTTCCATAATTTGGATCTTCATACATTAAAGTAGAAGGAAATCTATGAAAGCAGTGCAAGATATAAAACCATTTTTATTATTTAGAATGCTTTTCCATACCTTTTCCGTCTCTGTTTGTTTAGGATAGCAGCTGCCATGTTAGCTTGCTGTGGCATCACTTCCTGCCTGAGTCTCTCCTTGCTCGCCCATATCTCTGAGCTCAGATTATAGCAGGGAGGGGAAGAGGGAGGGGGAGAGGAGCAAACTGAGCATGCTCAAGCCCTAGCCCTGGAGGTTTAAGATGAAAACAGAAAGTCTAATACAGAAGCCCATGTCTACACAATAGAAGGAAAGAAATATGGTGTTTCTTTTGACAGAGGACTCTGAGCAGCATTACTTTGATGGCTGACTGGAGTAATAAAATAGATCGTTTTAACCTTTCCTTCTCCTTTAAGTCTACCAGAAAATCATGTAAATATTAGATAAACCCAAAAGGCTGGTTTTGCTTCCAAAAGGATTAATTATATCTTAGTTGGGATTAAGTACAAGCTACTGTTTTAGTACTACAGAGAAAAAGGAAATAATTAAAAAAAAATTGTATTATTTGGATAAATTGGAATCTACGGGAGACGGCCTTAACATAAGCTTTCCGGAGAACAGATCCAATACCTGTATTATTAACTTTTCAGTTTCAGAGGTATATAAGTTTTATTAGCTGACAATATAATGCATTTTAACACCAGTATTGATGGGCGAATCTCCCGAGATTCGCTTCACCAAAAAATTTGCGAATTTCCAGAGAAATGTGCGAATCAGCGAAAAATTTGCGAAACGAGTCGCGGGACGCTTTTGACGCGCGTCACGTCAACTTTGTCACGTCGTTTCCGACGCACGTCGCGTCGTTTTCGGTGCGTCGTTTCCGACACGCGTCGCGTAACTTCCGACTCACGTCGCATCATTTTCGGCGCGTGTTGCATCAAAAATGACGCGTGACTCATTTTTCCAGCGAATTTTCACTAAGCGAAATTTCGCTGGCGAATAAATTCGCCCATCACTAAACACCAGCACTAAGCTATATAGTCCACCCCATAGCAGGCATGATGTTGCTAATGTCATTTATCCCCAACTAGCGTTTTCCAAGCAATAACTTATACATCAGCTCAATTATATTCCTCTCTTTATTCTATTCAAATTATTCAATTTTTACAACATGTGAATGTTTTATTATCTATTTCAGTAATTATCTGGCAATTGGTGCCTTTGCCATTTGAATTATTTCTGGATTATTCCATTTTAAATCTAATTTGTGCTAATGTGGGTTATTTTATATGAAACGCACTTGCGTCATTGTTCTGTATGCATAACCTTAAATACAGCTGCTCTGTTTTTTTTTTTTACCTTCTTTAGCCTTGTTCAGTATTATTTAATGTCCTGATCACTTTACAGTAAGACAGTGTCCAATTCAGCCTCAATAAGATTATATAATATAATGGCATGTATAAATACAGACAGATTGCTTTCTAGGCCAGTCTTTATGTCAGCCGTAAAAGTACAGAAAAGAAATGAGCTTAGTACTTATCCTTGTTGTACATACTGTATTTAAGCCAGTGAGCAATTTCTACCCACTTTCCATTCTCATAGTCCTTTTTTCCCATGGTCTAATTTCATGCACTGATCTGAGGAGCATTAGAAGCTTCAGCTTATTAAAAAAAGTTTGCTAATGGATTTTTTAAGTTCCATAAGAACTTAATAAGTCATGGGTCCAATTTAAGACAGGACCAATACCCACTAATCTAAGAAAGAACAGTTTGTATTACGGCTTCCCATTAATGAAGGCTAATAAAGTCATTAAAATTATTTTCAAAGCCCTCGCTGTTTCCATACACTTTGTCCAACTACACTATTGGCCAACTGCTCCGTTCCTTTGGGGCCATTACCTGGTCCACCCTTCCACTTTTTTTAAAAATGCATCAGTTAATAGTGCTGCTCCAGTAGACTTCTGCACTGAAATCCATTTCTCATAAGAGCAAACAGATTTTTTTATATTCAGTTTTGAAATCTGACTTAGGGCTAGCCATTTTGTCAATTTCCCAGCTGCCCCAGTCATGTGACTTGCCAGCACTTTAGGAGGGAATTGCTTTCTGGCAGGCTGTTGTTTTTCCTTCTCAATGTAACTGAATGGAACGCAGTGGGACATGGGTTTTTTACTATTGAGTGCTGTTCTTAGATCTACCAGGCAGCTGTTATCTTGTGTTAGGGAGCTGTTATCTGGTTACCTTCTCATTGTTCTTTTGTTAGACTGCTGGGGGGGGGGGGAATTATATCACTTCAGAGCACAAGTCACATGACTTGGGGCAGCTGGAAAATTGACAATATGTCACAATATGGACAATTCACTTTTATTACTACTGTTTTGTCACTAGTGATAGGCACTACTCATCACTACACAGGTATTATAACTATCCAGTTGTGTACACAATACCACTTTCTGATATATTTATGCATGTATACACACTTTGTGATGTCACTTAATTGGAAAGGAGGAGCATTCCTCCAGAGCACTTCTATATACCTGTGAACTAGGTTACACCAAGAGAGCACTTGAGAAAGGAGGTTGTACCTCTGAAACATTGTGTGTGGATTTAAATGAACTACAAGTTTTTTTTTTGCACATTTGCCAGCATGTGTGCCATCTGATTTTCTACTACGTACGGACTACTGAAACCAAAGTTTGCAGCAAGGTTTCCAGACTGAGCACCATCCAAATACACAACAGGTCTTGGCATTACCACTGCTGGAAGATGGAGCCCATGAGCTCTGCTATGTTTACTCTTCATCTATAGGAGAGTAAAGGGTTAGGGGCACTTATAGGCGTTAACATCTATGTAGGGGGGGACTATGAAGGGTACTAAGTAGGTGTTTTTATTAGTGGGGGGGATGAGTTCTCCTTTAAAGGAACATTTAACATTTTTAGCCAATAAGTACATACTGTAACCTTCAAATATTACCTCTGTCCGAAAGGCTGTTATTTATTTACTCGGCTTTAAGAATAAATACGCTTGAGTAGCCTAGAATAAAAGCAATAGGAAGACAAGCACTGCTGATACTGTATATTAGGCCCCCTTTTTCTCAAACCTCGTAAAGCCTGAAGGGGGAAAAGAGAAAAAAATGGTGCTTGTGTCTACCTGTGGCTGCTTGTGTCAGAAGTGATTTATTAATAATAATATTTTTTTTAGAGCATCAACTTATTGCACAGCGCTGCAAAATATATGTGCTGATAAAAAAAATCACATGACTTACATAATATACAGAGTAACATACATAACAACTAGTACTGGTACAATAGGTGAGGAAGGCCCTGTGCAAAAGAGCTTACAATCTACAGGGGAATTTTTAAAGTTACTAAGGTAAGTTTACTAAATGGGGTTGGGTTATAGAAAAAGTGTTACTGGCCCTTTAAGCCTTATATAATTGTGTATATAACAAAAAAAAAAAAAGAATCTACCTGTGCTACTAAAAGTATAACTGTGATCCAAGGAAATGCTGGTGAATGGAATGGTCATTGCAAATGTTCCAGTAGAAATCCGGTGGATGTGAGCATGAGGATCACCATGGAATTCACTATATGATTTTGCAGTTGTCGGAACTGTATGTCAATCCTTTTGTACTGTCTGTTCACATGTGTTGATATAATATAGCGTGTGCAGTTCCACATATGTACAAATGAGACATGCAGAATGTAGGAGGCTCTGTCACTAGCTGATTATGGCAACATAATGCAAGAAGAATAATCTGCAGTATATCCTAATGAATTTGGTGCATAGTAATATTGTGTTTAAGATAGCGATTGCTTTCCTTTGACTGTTCTCACTAGAGGGTGCTCTGTATCTTTGGACATTGCCATATTATTCTAGGAAGATGCCATTCCATCTATTTCAGGGCTTGCTTGTATGCTACAAAGAAAAAAAAAAGTAATACAAAAGCAATATCTATTGGATAGAGCGGGTTATAATCAGACAATGCAGCAAGTCGGCAGATAATGACTGCAGAGTGAGGATGTCATTTTTACATAGAGATCACGTTCTCCTGTGACTAATATGATATGATATTTCGCACTTTATTCAGTAGGTCAATGTGTCAATTTTTTAGCTATCATAGTTCTCTCTATTTTATTTTATTTTAGCTGTCCCAGCGGCATGTGCAGCCAAGGGTACGTAGAAGATTTTATTAGAAATGACCAGTATCCAAAACAGTAACCATTATTCTTTTATGTTACATTAGGGCCACAAAGGACCTTTAAATAAATCTTTATAAACCGTGCTTATTGATGTCATCAATTTTAATCTGTGCTTAGTGATGTCGCTTATGTTGCATGCCTCTTTTAGACCTGCATGTGGTACAATAATGAAGCCTTTTCTTTAAAATATGTGGATATTCAGCATGGCCTGTGGATTTTGTAATGTAGAAAAACCCTTGATAGTGGAATAGTGGTGGTGGTGGTGGGGGTCTCATTATTTCCCAGTTTATAGTCTTCCATATAAATTGGAGCCTGAGGATTAATTTAACTGGTCTTCAGGCTTGGCTGTCTGCTAATTGCTTTGCTCCACCAAACAAGTTCTGATGCCCATAAAGATTGAAAACTCATTAACACCATATGGAGTTTCTAGTGAATTGTAAATAGATTAATCAGGCTTTGATTGTGTATTATGGCTTAATGCTGTACAATGTGACATACCGGAATACAAAAGGTGCCCCAAAATAGATGCAACAGACATTGACCTCCACTTCTCTCTCCTCCACATGATTGCCAATGCCTCCTGATGCAATTCTGATGAATGGTGAGCAGCTGCACATTTTTGACATTGGGGGAACACTGGTGTCACGGTCGGCACCCAATACCAAAACAAGTGCCAAGCACCCTGGTCTCAGCTCGTGCTTCACCAGTAATGTGACCGCCTTTGGCTTCGGGAGGAGCCCTCAGCTACTCAGATTCCACCTGGACTTATACGAGAGGTGCAGGGCAGGAGTTCTGGCTGGCAATGGGGCCCGACTGTAGATAGAGTCTTAAAGGCCGATGGTCACGGTACAGCAGGATGAGGCAACAGTGTAGTCAGGCAGGCTGGGTCGAGGCAGGCAGATAACTAGGATAGTCAGGCAGGCAAGGGTCAAAACCGGGTAATCAAACAGAAGGATGAGGCAGAATCAGTAGTCAATAACAGGCACGGGTCAGGATACAGATATTCAGAATAGTCAAAGCCAGGCAGGGTCAAAAACAGGAATCAGGAACAGACAGAAGCTTTAAAGCACAGATACAGGCACCAGGAATAAACCTATCACGGGCAGGGAAGCAATGTCAAACACCCCTTTAAATACCCCTTTAAATTTTCAAACTTGGCGCCATTGCGCGCTGACATCATGCACCAGCGCCTTTAAATAGCCGGCGTGCGGCGCGCGCGCACAAAGAGGCAGCCGAGCAGCTAAGAGGAAGGACGACGCGGCAGGCGTCCCCGCCGCGCCCCCGCTGCACCCCCACTAGACCACCAGGGTGAGTTCTCACAACCGGATCCACCATCACCATGGATCTGGCATTAGTCTCAGGGTGAATAGTCCCAGTGAATAGGATGCAAATGCTGCATGCTTCAAAAGGAATGCAACCTCCACTCTTGCTAGATGCAACTTGCACCTGGTTTGCTTAAAAATAGAATTCCATTGATATATGATTTGATGCATCATGCGGATGCAGATACAAATATGATGGAATTATGAGTAAAAGCAATTTGGCAAAATGGCAATTTACATCTGAAATTATTTTTTGCTTATTGCATTTACTAGTTTATAGCTTTTGTGGAGGGGAGTGTCTAAGACATTAAAAAAATTACTTTCATGCGCCACCTTATGTTCACGAAACCTAGACATAACATCCTTTCTAATAATTGGCATCATTTGTTATAAATACCTACAGTCTGTTTGCGAAGAGCCAAGGACACAGGCACTGAAATATTTGCCTATAATGAGATAATAAAATTGTGGCATCTGTGCACAGTACAACATAGTTTCCTATTAGCATCCTTTAATTTTCTTTGTTTTCTCTTATTTTTCTCGTTCCATCTATTATTGTGGATTTTGAAAATAATGTAAAAAATGGGAATAGTGAATCACGACAAACAGGGGAAGCATTTGAGAACTGGAATGCAAGATGAAATATGAAGGAACACATAACAAATCTAATTGTGTGAACTTAGAAAGAACATAAATAAAGTTTCTGGCTGCCAAAGTTCAGCAGATTTGTCATTTTTGGAACATATAATTTAATGAGACGGAGGAACAATACAGCTTACTGATTCAGATTTTATTTTTCTGCTCTGAGTCGAGTCATCTTTATTATTCCTGAAATAGTCATAAATCATGAAATCGTCAAATTTAGTCATGGAAAAAGCAGCTATGAATATCCATGGGTTATATTTAGGTATCTATGTAGCAAAACATAAACCCACTAGAAGTTGTTACCACACTTAGCAGCTTTAATGGATTGTGGCTTTTGTCTGAAAGGGTTAACTACAACTGCGGTACAATTTACAAACTGCAACATTTGGATGCCAATCATGGCATGTTCTGTACCCACATTTCCCCCCAGCATTCCAGTGTAATAACAAGTATCTGCTCAGTCATGTCCATCATCATCACATTGACCATCAATATGGTCAATAATTAGCTCCCATTGTGGCAAGTCACATACAAGTTGCAGGAAACATTACTGTTCAGGTATGGGACCTGTTAACCAGAATGCTCGGGACCTGGGGTTTTCCAGATAATGGATGTTCCGTAATTTGGACCTTTATATCTTAAGTCTACTAGGAGTTATTTAAACTCCCATGAACTTGAAATTTGACCAACTGCAATTTATTAACATTCAAAGTTTTTAAATTCGAGTCAAAATGACCCACAAACTCAAATTGGATTAGAATCAAATTCAAATAGACTTTGATTCTAGTTTTTTTTTTCTCCGAAAAAACTTGAATATCAGGATGCAAGTAAACAACTCCATGGTCCAAGGCCTTCCCCCATAGGCTAAAAGAGCAATTTGGCAGGTTTAAGGTGGCAAATAGTCATATTTGATATATTTCTAAAATCGAACTTGAATTTCAAATCAAATTTTAACTATTCCCTAGTAGTGATGGGCAAATTTAAGCGCCTGTGGCAAATTTGCGGTGAATTCCCACGATTTGTTTTGCAAATCACTATTCCCTAGTTGAATTTCACTAATTTAAAAATTTTAAATTTGAATTCAAAATTAGAATTTTCACTTCAACCCTTCATAAATCTGCCCCTAAATCAACTAAATAGGCTGGTTTTGCTCCCAATAAGGATTAAAATAAATCTTTACCACCAAAATGAATACTTGAAACAAAGATTTTTATCACATTAAGCGGCATATTAAATAATATTACCAAATATGTATATATATTTAAGTAAATATTGCCCTTCTACATCTCTTGCCTTAAACCACTATTTCACGATGTTCTGTGTGCTGCCTCAGAGATCACCTGACCAGAAATACTTCAGTTCTAACTGTAACAGGAAGAAGTGTGGAAGCAAAAGACACAACCCTGTCTGTTAATTGACTCATGAGACATAACATGTATAGTTTATTTGGTTTGTTTGTGTGCACTGTGAATCCTACGATCCCACGGGCGATCCTTATTTTTTAAAATGGCAATGTTCTATTTATGATTACCCAATGGTACATACTACTGAAAAAAAGTTAATTATTATGAAAATGGTTTATTTACATGAAGCAGGGTTTTACATATGAGCTGTTTTATGCAATATCTTTTTATAGAGACCTAGATTGTTCAGGGGAGTATAGTTTCCATTTAATTATAGCTTAGTTTGGATCAATGTACTGTTTTATTAATATAGAGGAAAAGGGAAATCATTTTTAAAAATTCAGAGTATTTTATTCAAATGGATTCTATGAAAGATGGCCTTTCTGTAATTCAGAGCTTTCAGATAACAGATCCCATACCTATATTTGTATATGAATGGAGTCAATAATGCCAATAGCAAGCTCCTCTTTGGGCTTTTGCACCAGCAGAAACAGTAACAAATTCTTAATGAGAATTATGAACTCTTATCATAGACTAAAACTTCAACTTCAACTTTAAAGTCATCTTTAAACTAGTGGATGGACCTGTTCATCTTTACACTGAGAAATATACTTATTGGAGTTGCTGGCACTCAAACTAGAAGTTTCATATGTGTATGTGAAAAAATTGCTGATATTAAATATATGACTCTGGGGAAGCTACTTTTCTAGTGACTATGTTAGTGGAACACTCTGGAAGATCTGGGGTGGTTGACAAGTACACCCATTGGTCTGTGTTCCATATGAAATACAAAATGTGGGGTTGTGGGTGCACTCCTAAGGCTAAGTAGAAATATATAAATATAATGGAAGTGCTACTGACTTGGCCAATTAATTAATGCACATTCCCTGGTCCCCTGTCTAAGTAATTCAGTTTATATGCAGTTTATATGCAAGTGTATGTTTTTACCAAAACAGGGGTTTTTAGTTACAACAATATGATCATAAAGTTGATAAGCCAGCATACCACATCAAGGTAAACCCCACATAGTGGTCCCTAACTTGTTTACCTCTGGTCATAGTATAAAAGGTCTTGTACCACTCTGCATAATAACGTTGGAGTAAATGTCCCCTGAACCTTGGTTTCAGACTGAGGGCTAAATTGTCCCTAGCGACTTTTAAGAGAGAGAAATTGCCCAAACCAATCTCCATTTTTTAAAGAACAATGAAATGAGTTCCATATGCTCCAGGTCAGGGAAACTTTTTGGCAACGAAGAGGGAATACGGTGAGAGACGAGGAGTAAATAACTCGTGCAGCACAAATGTAATCATTGTATAGGTAATTAAACCTTTAGTTAATTATAAAATAGTTCATCAGGCTCACCTGGGTTTGAACCTTTATCTCTGATACAGCAAGCGAGTGTGGGAGCTGCTTAGCGAGTGCT